>CP139502.1:83181484-83526763 GCA_021014915.2 Artemisia tridentata subsp. tridentata | reverse complement strand
GCTTAAAGGAAACTTGATGATTTTGGTGTAAAATATCAAGTTTAGGGGAGGATTGTTGGGTTTTAAGATGCTGCTGCTTCAGATTGAATAATATTGCTCATGGATCTTAATGGAAAATATACTAAATATGATTCTACTGCTAGGCTTAATCATACTACTGCTGGTGTATTTTTCTACTTGCTGAGTATTAGAGATGATCGGTTAAATAGCTAATGAATACTATTTGCTAGGCATCGAAGATATACTGCTAAAAGTTAGTATTCTGCTGCTTATTAGAAAACTATGTATAGTATTTTTGTAATTATATGAATAGATACGATAAAATATTCTTGTATAGCAAAGCATTGAAAAACCAAAGTGGGATCTTAGTCTATAGAATGAGGATTAGGTAGAGTTTAGCATACGTATTATTGCTAAGTCGAATCACATAAGATTTTTGTAATGTTACTTTGATAACCGATAATTATCTATTGAAGTGTTTGTTAGGATTTGATTGTGTTTGGCATATGTTCAGTCATATTCATTTGTATTATTTAGTTTTATTATTTCGATATTTTTTGTTCATTAATTCTTCTTAAGATTAAGTATTAGATTCCGCATAGTACTTAATAATCGTTCAAGAACAATTTCTATACTTATTGTTTTAGATTAACATCTAAGATAATTAACAAGATCAATAGCTCAACTGTGATCAACACATTCCATCTTTTACCATTATATTTCACATTTTGATTGTCCCTTAAATCTTTCCTTCCACCCTCATTCATGTTCTTATCATTTCTTACATCAGCAGGCTTCTTAGAGTTATTGATTCCACTATTTGTGTTTCCAGGTTTAGCTTGATTCTGCACATTTTTCTGCTTTCTATTAACCTCACTAAATCCCTCCTTATCAACAGTTCTTTCCTTATTCTGCACATTAGTACTCTTCTGTATGGTATTTTCCTCCTCAGTCCTAGGTCTTTTACCATAATTTTCCACTGAATGACCAAAAACTTTACAATGGTTACACACCTTAGGCTTCCATTGGTATTCAATCTTAACCTTTTTCTTACCTATGGTCATATTTTGTCTGTCTTTAGAGTGAATATCTATTTCATCTTTAAACCCCTTCTCAACATCAAATTCAACCAAGACTCTAGCAAAATCAACTTTACCCTTACTCTCATGACACATTTGAGCAGTTAAATTGTCCATTCTCAAAGGTTTGCCTAGACCACTAGCTAAAGCTCCTATACCTTCAACACTCCATGCCTCCAAAGGAACATTCACAATCTTAGCCCAAATAGGAATTTTAGTTTTTTCAACCATCTCCATATCTAAACTAGGATCCCACCTTTGCACAAACATGGGTTTATGATTAACAATCCAAGGGCTCTGCTCAACTATATTATTTAATCCTTCCTCATTTCTAAATTGGAAAAAAGCAAAGTCCATCACTGTTAACATCAATCTCAACTACCCCAAATTTACCCCCACATCCTCCTAATATGATACCTCAACTCATTAGTAGACATCTTATATCCTATGAACTGGCCACATACAGTAAGATTCCATTTAGTACTACCTTTATTCACCAAATCAGCATCAAAAATTACAACCTCCTGTCCATCATCACTAACTTCAGTTTGTTTAAACAACAACCTAGTATCAAACTTAGACTCCTTATTTTTAACAGCAGAAGCATATGACTTAGCACTATTACCATTATCAGTATTCACAATATCCTTCCTATCATCATTCACATTATCTTTATCACAATCAATCACAGTATTCACAATTGGACTAACCTCTGCAGTATTATTCACATCTATACTAGCATTCTCAGAAGTACACACCATATCAGCATTCTCAACATCCTTCCCAGCAGCATCCATACCCTTCTTTGAATCAACACTCCCACTTACCTCCTTATCCACATTATTTCCTCCCATTTTCCCATCCTTGCAGACCCTGGATTCACCATCAATCTCCTCACTTTGCTTCTCATTCCTCTTTTTACTCAAAGACTCCATTACATGATTGTTATATCTCCCCGAGATCTTTACATTTCTCTTCAAAGAACGCTTGTTAGTAGCCATGATCAATATGAATAGAACAGAACTAAAACAAAATCAGGTGTAATTGAAGAATCAATTGAACCGGACCAATCAATAAAATCTATACTACTGAGTCAATTAATCCGAAATTGATCAATTATAGATGCTAAATGAATAAGAATTGTGATTATTTTTTATTTTTCATGATAGAAAAAAAAACGCGGGAAAATTAGAATTGGGGGTTTCTTCAAAACATTCCTAAAATCAAGTCCGCACACATCATTGTGTGCGCAATGATGAGCTGAATCGTTTTATGAACTCAGATCTGAAATCCCAGAAGGATTTAGAGCAGAAATGGAGATTTTATTCGAAATTGATAAAGTGGAAGAAAAGGAGGGAAAAACGGTTATGAGAGAGAAAAAACGGTTATAAGATGTGCGTCCATATATTGAGTTACACTTCAACAAACATTTTAGCGTTTTATGTTGCAAGTAGCTCATATTACAATATTATTAAGCATAGCGTCTTTTTGTTATGAACATTTAGTTATGGCATTCAACATATATTCCCAACAATGAAAAGTAATATTTTGTAGCCAATTAAGTTAGTGGTATTAAAATATCTTTTAGTCATGATATTCGTTATTAATTTAAATTTGTCCCCAAAACGTCAATTTTACTACTTTAAGATGGTGTGTCTGGTTGGAATCCATGTATATCAAAGAAGTACTAACATACAAGGGAGTGCAGCGAACCGCCCGGCGATTAGCCCTTGGAACGCCGGCGGATCGCCCCCAACACCGCCCCCACCGGCGACTTGCTTCTCAGGCGATAGATATGGATCGCCGGTTTCTTCTGTACTTGTGTCATTGTATGTGAGTATATATATTGCCTGCTACTTCTGCTACTTGCCTGCTACTTCTATCATTTACATATGGGTCGCCTGCTACACCACTCCCCCTTTTTTTTTAGGCTACCCAACATACTGACTCAGCGCCACGTGTCGCGAGTCGCCCTTAGTTGGGTAGCCCCACTCCCTTCAAAGAAGTCTAACATACAAGGTTGTATATCTCAATCACAGTACGTGTTTAACTTGCTGACAAACGATTTATATTGCTTTTATGTCCATTAACGTTTCCCTTTTCTATTTTAGAATGTAGCAAAATGAAATAAGACAAAATGTTAGCTGAATGTATATTCCTATGCATGCACCGAAATATGCTATATATACATATGTTGTATTTATTCATTTCATTTGAGTTTTATGGATCTATCATTTTCGAATCTTCTTTAGAAAATTTCTACTTTCATATTGTACGTTGCTTCATTAGACGTTTTAGATGTATTTTTGTGCTTTGTGTTGTCATGGTCTAGTAACAATGAGGGTTTTGCTAAGATAATGGATATGTTTAAACTATGTAGTTAAAATTATAATCGACAGACACGGCTTAATAGTCTTGTAACTTAGGCTGCCCACAGAAGGAGCTCGAGATCGACTAGCTCGATCGATTTCATCTCGATCGCCCTTGTGTGGTGATTCGATCCCCTCACTCGATCCCTCTTACTTGGTCACCCAGTCGATCGATTGTGCAATAAAGAAAAAAAAATACAACCGTTGTTTTAAACGGTTCAAATAAAAAAAAAAAAAAAAAAAAAAAAAAAAAAAAAAAAAAAAAAAAAAAATTTCTTTTAACTACTATAAATACACAACATATTAACACACTTCAAACAACAAAATCTCACAATTCTCTATTCAAAATCTCACACTTCAATCCTCAATTCAATATGTCTAAGAAAACACCACAATCAAAAGGCCGGAAATCCCGATTGCCACAAAACATCTCGCAATTAACACCGGATCCGAATTTCCGGTTAACCGGTATGTCACCAAACATCAATTTCCGAGCTCCTAGTTTAGATTATCAATCGCAACAACCTCCACAACAACAAACTAACAATCCATTTTATCTAAATCGTCCTATGAATCGTCCATTTATTCCACCATATCAAAGCAACCAACAACAACAACAAAGCGACTCCCGTCGAAGCCAACAATCTATGTACGGCTCACCCGAATCCATGTATCGTCCAACAATGGATTCATCAATGTCTTCACATTCAAATTATCAACCATATTCTCCGGTTAACCGTATGAATCTTGATGCTTGTGATTTTGAAGAACAATTTTACAACAACCCAGATTTTTATGTTGGAACTGGTTCGGGTTATCCGGGTGAAGGTTATCTGACTCAAGAGTATCAAGGTTCGGGTCAAGGTTCGGGTCATGGATCGTATCACGATTCAGTACCAAATGATAACGATGACAACACTATTTCAGAAGATATGTCGCCGGTCAAACCAAAAAAGCGAGCAACGAAGGCTAAAAAGAAGACTGTTGAGAAAGAAACCAAGAATGATTCGTCGCTTTGGTCACGCAATGTTGGGAATTAAATATTCTGAAGTTTAAGTATCGGGAAAATCTCTCAAGTGATTAAATCTGGTAGCAGTAGAGTTAAGTCTGGTGAGTTCCAAAGTTAAGTCTGCTGGTTATCTGCTGGTTAAGTCTGGTCGTTGAAGTTAAGTCTGGTGGTTAAGTCAAGTGTTAATTCTGGTGACTATCAGAGTTAAGTCTGCTTGATGAAGATATTAAGTCTGGTTGACTAAAAGTCAATAATACACGTTAGATAATATCTTACCCCATGTGCTCAGTCTTTATCTTATTCTCACAGAACAAGTTGTAAACATAGATACATGTTGTATCTTAGTTACTGACACACATAAGATAAGCTAGCAAGTTGTTTGACAAGACTTAACATTATTGTAAAGATCTTTCTTATGTTATAAAAGAAAGATCTTAGTCTAGAGATATAAGTGTGTTAAACTTATAGTGCAAAACATATCTCTCAAGAACATAGAAAAAAAACAAAATCACAAGATATAGAAACATAAGATTCAAGGTTGTAACCCTAGTGATAACTCAAGATCACTCGTATTATTATCTTAATAATATTGAATCGTTTGGTGATAAGCTTTCATTGTTTATTGTCATATAACAAATACAACTGTTCCATTTCCATAACCATAATAACCTTCTAAGTGTGATTAAGTAGATTCCGCATACTTAATCATATTCACTCAATATATCATATACACAAAGTACAAAAGGTTTAACCACCTTAACAATGTATCGAATCCTAACAAGTGGTATCAAAGCGAGGCTGATATAGTTGATTTAGAAGAAGAAGCTTAAGAAATGGATGTTCAGGATACTGCTACAAATGTTGCTGCAAAGTTACTCATGATCAAACAAAATGAGTTTGAGCTATGGAGGTTGAGAATTGAGCAATATTTTAAGGTTCAAGATTATGCTCTCTGGGATATCATTACATATGGTGATTCTTTTTCACTAGGCTATTCAGATGTTATCATTGACGGCAAAACAGTAAGACAAAGAAATACTAGACCAGTTTCAAATGAAGAAAGGATACAGAAGAGAAATGATCAAAAAGCAAGAAACTTGTTGCTTATGACCATTCCTGGTGAACAGATGCTATCCTTTAGCAAGTATCCAGATGCAAAAACTCTTTTTGAAGAGATTTGTGCATGGTTTGGTGGTAATAAAACTACCAAAAAAACACAAAAGACATTGCTGAAACAACAATTTGAAAATTTCAGTTCAAATAGCAATGAATCTCTTGATAAGCTATTTTCTAGATTACACAAGCTTGTCAGTCAGCTAAGTGTATTGAGTGTTGAGATAGCAAAGGAAGATCTCAACATGAAGTTTTTGAGAAGTCTACCTGATGAGTTCCATACTCATGTGGTTGTCTGGATGAACAAGACAGATATTGAAACCATGAAACTCAATGATTTGTTCAATAACTTCAAAATTGTTGAACAAAGTCTAAAGAAGTCTGAAATCTATAGTACTAGCTCTGGGAATGTGGCACTCTTGTCATCTCCCAGTATTAGTAAGTCAGAAGAGGTAGATGAAGTTGAAGGTGTTTCTATTGCTACATATGGTGGTCCTTCTACTAGTTCACAGAAGAATGTTGCTGGACTTGGAGATTCATCGTTCTATGTATTCATGTCTAGTCAAACTAGTGGTTCTCCTCTAATTCATGAAGATCTTGATCAGTTGGATGATAATGATTTGGAAGAGATGGACATCAAATGGCAGGTTGCTTTGCTTAGCATGAGGGCTAAGAAGTTCTGGCAGAGAACTGGTAAGCAGATTACCATTGATGGTAATGAAACTGCTGGGTTTGATAAGAAGAAAGTAGAGTGTTTCAACTGTCACAGGTTAGGACACTTTGCTAAAGAATGTAGAAACCCAAGGAAGCAGGATAATAGAAGCACATGGTATAGGCAAGAGAAGAAGAAGGAAGTCACAGTTGAAGAACCAAGGGCTATGCTAGCCATAGATGGGGTTAACTATGACTGGAGCTTCATGGCTGATGAAGAGGAAGCACCAACAAATGTTGCTCTTGTGGCCACTGAGACTGCTCTAATGGCCTTCTCTGATTCAGAGGTAAATTCCATAACCAAATGTTCTGAATCATGTTCTGCTCTTAAAGATAATGAAGAACTTAAAAGAAAAGCTGATAATAGGCGAGAAGAACTAATTATTGCCTTAGCCAATTTAAGTAATCATAAAACAGCTATAGGTGTTCTTGAAAAACAAATTGCACACTTTCAAGGTAATGAATCTAAGTTTACTGATGATTTAAATGCTCTACAAAGAGGCATAGCATTTAGAGATGAAATACCTTCTAGTCAAAGTAAACAATTAGCTGAAGCCAATAATAAAACTAAAAATGTTAAGATAACTGTAGATGCTTTAGCTCATGCCTCAGAGGGAATGAATAAGATTTGGGAAGCTCAAGTAATCAATAAAGCTAAGTCTGGTTTAGGAAACAAATCTGTTCCTCCACCATACAGAGGTGTTCCTTCACCTCCAGGTGTTGACCTAGCACACACAGGTTTTGCTGAGTTTCAAGAACCAATAATGGAATATGGTTCTAAGGCCACTAAGAGTCCTAAGATAGAAAAAGTAAGTGAAAGTTTAGATAAAACTTTATTTTATCAGGACAAGGTGTCCTTTGTTAAGAAAGGAGATGCTATAGTTGTTGAGGATAGTACAACTGATAGTGATGAAGAAGAACAGGTTATGTCTAAACCTGAAAAAGTTAAGAAAGCAGGAACAAAGGTTCCTAAAGTGGTCAAAAAGGATACTGATAGGCCTAAATCAAACATTAAACATGTTAGGCAACCAGTTAGGTATTGTGAACAATACAGATCCACTAGCAAGCCCAGAGGTAACCAAAGAAATTGGAATAACCTCAAGTCTAACCAATTAGGTGATGACTTTGCTTTTTCCAACAAAGCTTGTTATATATGTGGTAGTTTTGACCATCTTGCAGCTTTCTGCAACCATTGGGTATCTGGGTATGAAAACAATAGAGTGAACTACAAAAGGCAAACACCTAAATCTCATTTTCACTCTAGTTCTAAGGTTAACAGAACTAAACCCACAACAGTCTCTGTTAAGTCTGGCTTCAATAAAGTTAATTTTGCTAGACCATATATGACTGTTTACCCAAAATCAACAGCTAAGGGTGCAAAAACATCTTACAAACATGCACCAAAGTCTGTTCAAAGGCCCATTCAAACAAAAGCAGTGGTCCAAAAACAAGTTTGGAAACAAAAGGGGACAACTACAAAGCCAGCAGTTAATTCTGCTAAGCCAGCAGTTAATTCTGCTAGGCAAGCAGTTAATTCTGGTAGGCAAGTTGTTAAGTCTGCTGCTTGGGCAAAGAGGGAAAATGTTGTTAAGCCCTCAGCATGTTGGGTTTGGAATTCAACTAAATCCAATGTTGCATCAACTGTTCTAAAAAGATTAAATTACATTGATGCAAGAGGCAGATCCAAGTCAGTAATGGCTTGGGTCCCCAAAAGAAACTAATACATCTCATTTCTGTGCAGGAACATTCAATTGATCAACAAGAGGATCAAGTATACTCAGATAGTGGATGTTCAAGGCACATGACAGGCAACAAGTCCTATCTTTCAGATTTTTAAACATTAGATGGTGGTTATGTTACCTTTGGAGGAGGTGTTGGTGGCAAAATTTCCGGTAAAGGTACCATTAAAACTGGAAATTTAAATTTTGAAGATGTGTACTATGTACAAGAGCTAAATTATAATCTTTTTAGTGTCTCACAAATGTGTGACAAAAAGAACAAAGTTCTTTTCTGTGAGACTGAATGTCTTGTACTTTCTCCTGATTTTAAGATGTCTGATGAAAGTCAAGTTCTTCTTAAAATTTCTAGAAAGGGCAATATGTACAGTGTTGACATGAAGAAAATTGTTCCTAAAAAGAATTTAACTTGTCTTGTTGCAAAGGCCACATTGGATGAATCAATGAAATGGCATAGAAGACTTGGTCATATTAATTTTAAAACCATAAATCAGATTGTTAAGAATGGTTTGGTAAGAGGCTTACCTCACAAAAGATTTGAAAATGATCAAACATGCATTGCTTGTCTTAAAGGCAAATAACACAAAGCCACTTGTAAGCCCAAGATTTTTAACTCTATAAATCAATCATTGTCTATGCTTCATATGGACTTATTTGGACCTGTTTCAGTAAGTAGTATAATGCATAAGAGATATTGTCTTGTTATAATTGATGACTATACCAGATTTACATGGGTTTTCTTTTTAGGTTCTAAGGATGAAACTTATAGCATTCTTAAGACATTCATTACACAGATAGAAAACCAAGTAGACGAGAAAGTGAAAGTCATTAGATGTGATAATGGGACAGAGTTTAAGAATAGATTTATGGATGATTTCTGCAAACAAAAAGGTATTAGGAGAGAATTTAGTGTTGCTAGAACTCCACAACAGAATGGTGTTGTTGAGAGGAAGAATAGAACACTAATAAAAGCTGCTAGAACTATGTTAGCTGACTCTAAGCTACCTATAACTTTTTGGGCTGAAGCAGTCAACACTGCTTGCTATGTTCAAAATAGAGTTTTAGTTGTACAGCCTCACAATAAGACATCATATGAACTTTTTAGAGGTAGAACTCCTGCAATAGGATTTCTCAGACCTTTTGGATGTCATGTGACAATTCTCAATACCTTAGACCATTTAGGAAAATTCGATGGTAAAGCAGATGAAGGATTCTTTGTTGGATTTTCTCTTAATAGCAAAGCATTTAGAGTATACAACACAAGAACTGGGATTGTAGAGGAAAATCTACATGTGGAGTTTTTGGAAGATAAATCCAATGTAGAAGGTCAAGGACCAAAATGGCTATTTGATCTTGAAACTCTAACCAAATCAATGAATTATGTGCCTGTTGTTGCAAAAACTAATGATTTTTCAGGTTCACAAGCAACAGATGAGGCAAGGTTAGAAAAAGAGACAAACCAAGATCATGTTTGGATGCCAATATGGTCAAGTACAAGTGTGGAATCAACTTCAACAATTGGTGAATCTTCTTCTGGTAAAGCTAAAGAAGATGTTGAAGATGAAAGCAAAGAAGATGGAACAAAGGAACAAGAAAATAGTTCTGCTGTTAATAATGCTGCTGAAACAGACTTAACTGAAGAAGCAGACTTAACAAAGGAAACAGAATTAACAAACAATGAGGTGGATTTGAGCAATCTCCCACCAAACTATCATGTTCCAATTACACCACAAACCAGAATTCACAAGGTCCACTCCCTAGAAAATGTGATAGGAGATGTACAATCAGGGGTGAAGACAAGGCAACAACTGATGTCTTCAGACCAACAAGGGCTTCTTGATGCCCTTTATGCTTCAAAACAGCATGAGTTTTCAAACTCTTGCTTGTTTGTATGTTTTCTCTCACAATCTGAACCAAAGAACATTCTGAAAGCCTTAGATGATTCAAGCTGGGTAGAAGCTATGCAAGAGGAGCTTCTTCAGTTCAAGATTCAGAAAGTTTGGGTGCTAGTTGATTTACCTAAGGATGCAAAGGTAATTGGCACTAGATGGGTTTTCAAGAATAAAAGGGATGAAAGGGGAATAATGATTAGGAATAAGGCTAGATTAGTAGCCCAAGGGTACACACAACAAGAAGGTATAGACTATGATGAAGTTTTTTCTCCAGTAGCAAGACTTGAGGCAATTAGGCTTTTCTTAGCTTATGCTTCATTTTTAGGCTTCACAGTTTACCAAATGGATGTCAAGAGTGCATTTCTATATGGCACAATTGAAGAAGAGGTGTATGTCTCACAACCTCCAGGGTTCATTGATCCTGACCATCCAGACAAAGTGTACAGAGTTGTAAAAGCTCTTTATGGCCTTCATCAGGCACCTAGAGCTTGGTATGAAACACTGGCTTCCTATTTAAAAGAGAATGGATTTCAAAGAGGAAAGATTGATCAGACACTTTTCATCAAATAGCACAAGAAGGATCTTCTGTTAGTGCAGGTGTATGTGGATGACATTATCTTTGGATCTACAAGGAAGGAGATGTGTTTGGAGTTTGAGAAGCTTATGCATGATAAGTTTCAGATGAGTTCCATGGGGGAACTTACATTCTTTTTGGGTTTGCAAGTTAAACAGTCATATGAAGGCATATTTATTAGTCAAGATAAATATGTTGCTGAGATACTTAGAAAGTTCAACTTTGCTGATTCAAAAATGCAAGCACACCAATGGATTCTGAGAAACAACTTCCAAAAGATTTAGATGGAGAAAATGTGGATGTACACACATACAGATCTATGATAGGATCTTTGATGTATCTCACTTAACAGCAGTCAAGAGGATTTTTAGATATCTCAAGGGTCAACCTAGGTTGGGTCTATGGTATTCAAGGGAATCACCTTTTGACTTGGTAGCATTTTCGGATAGTGATTATGCTGGTGCTAGCTTGGACAGAAAGTCAACAACTGGAGGATGTCAATTCCTTGGGTGTAGACTTATCTCATGGCAGTGTAAGAAGCAAACAACTGTGGCTACTTCAACAACTGAAGCTGAATATGTAGCTGCTGCAAGTTGCTGTGCTCAAGTCTTATGGCTTCAAAACCAACTTCTTGACTATGGGTACAATTTTATGAACACTGTTATTCATATTGATAATAGTAGTACAATTTGCATTATTAAAAATCCGGTACAACATTCTAAAACAAAACACATTGAAATTAGACATCATTTTATTAGAGATTGCAATGAGAAAAAGTTAATTCAAGTAATGAAAATTGCTTCAGAACATAATTTTGCAGATATGCTAACAAAAGCTTTTGATGTTGGAAGGTTTCAGTACTTGGTAGCAAGTATTGGAATGCTTAATACTTAAAATTTTCAATCTATGTGTTTTTATATACCAGTGTGGTTAATTCTAGTGATTACTCAGTTAATTCTGGTGGTTACTCAATTAAGTCTGGTAGTTAAATTTTTGTTTGTGCTGTTGTCTTTGTAAATTTGTACTAACTATTACTTTAAAATTGTGTTATTTCATACAGTTAGTCATATGTTTATTCTAATATAAGACAAGTACTTTGTACATTGTTCTTTTGGTTTTAGACTAACAATTTCAGGTATGAACATTTGAGCACAAAAGGAAGTTTTCAAGTGAAATGGAAGCAGCAGAATGTTATATCAGTTGCTTACATAACAGGTTTATGATGGACTGAGTTTGGGAATTCTTAACAAAGGTTTATACCTAAGTTTATTAATTCTTTAAAACTACTTTCTTGAAACCTGGTTATCATATTTCACATTGAATTGATGACTTAGTTGATCAGACAGTAACTGATTCAACTCACTTTCTATCATTTTATACTTTTAAGTATAATGAGCAAGTCTAAAGACATCTGATAGAAAGAACAGCTAGTAAAAGTGAATCTAACACTTGTGTTAGAGGCAACAATTGCTATGAGCTGGAAACCCTGTCAAGAAAGCCTTTTGAATAGGTTTATCTTTACACAGGCAGTTATTTATAACTGAAAACATTGGTTCTCACACAACCAGAGGTTGCTTTAAACCGAAATCTTGATTAAGTGTCTGTTATAAATTTAATCCCTTCAAAATGGTTGAAAACAGTATGATTTTTCTTAATAAAATCATATGCATACTGCTAAAAGTCAAAATTTTTCTTAAAAGGTTGTTTTGAAATAAAAAAATGACTCAGAAAACCATCAAATGATGGATTATGAGTTATTGCCCCATGAATCACCTCTCATAGGAGTTAACACACCTAGAAGTGATGAGGGCAGCAAATTAAACTCTTAAGGAATTGATGGCTACATGTACAACATTGTCTAATAACAAGTTCTAAGTGATAGCTCAGATGATGGGGAGAGATACATTGTGAGAGATCTTTCAAACAGGGGAGGAAATGTTATTTGCATCTCAGGGGAGGAAACATCTCAGGGGAGGAAATAAATCCCAAGGAAGTTTAACCAATGAAAGGGAGGAAAAGACAAGAGCATACAAGATGATGAGGAAGTTGAAAATGACAAGAATAGAGCTGATTCTGGAGTATTATATATATTCAGAAGGGATGAAGCATTCCAAAGGAGAAAGTTCTATCTAGGTCAAACAAAGAAAGCTTTCAGTTTCAATTTCAGTTCACTACATTTGTTCATCACTTGCAAAGGCATGCTGATAGATGATTTCACTTGTTGAAACAAGCATCCAAGATACACAGCACCATTGCCTCTTATAATTCCTCCATCCAAGGAAATTGCACCATCTTTTAGGTCATGTTTTAAAACCTGAAGATGTGTATTGATATTGTTGAAGTCAAAGATCAGAAAGCAGATGAGTTACTGAGATAGATTTTAATCTTTCAGAATAGAAGAAAGTTCAGTCCAAGGGTCTGACTATGAAGTGTTTGAAAGATCTTCACAATCCATAATTTAATTCAGAAACATGTTGAAATGGATTCACATGTTTAGGGGAGGATTGTTGGGAATTAAATATTCTGAAGTTTAAGTATCGGGAAATCTCTCAAGTGATTAAATCTGGTAGCAGTAGAGTTAAGTCTGGTGAGTTCCAAAGTTAAGTCTGTTGGTTATTTGCTGGTTAAGTCTGGTCGTTGAAGTTAAGTCTGGTGGTTAAGTCAAGTGTTAATTCTGGTGACTATCAGAGTTAAGTCTGCTTGATGAAGATATTAAGTCTGGTTGACTAAAAGTCAATAATACACGTTAGATAATATCTTACCCCATGTGCTCAGTCTTTATCTTATTCTCACAGAACAAGTTGTAAACATAGATACATGTTGTATCTTAGTTACTGACACACATAAGATAAGCTAGCAAGTTGTTTGACAAGACTTAACATTATTGTAAAGATCTTTCTTATGTTATAAAAGAAAGATCTTAGTCTAGAGATATAAGTGTGTTAAACTTATAGTGCAAAATATATCTCTCAAGAACATAGAACAAAAACAAAATCACAAGATATAAAAACATAAGATTCAAGGTTGTAACCCTAGTGATAACTCAAGATCACTCGTATTATTATCTTAATAATATTGAATCGTTTGGTGATAAGCTTTCATTGTTCATTGTCATATAACAAACACAACTGTTCCATTTCCATAACCATAATAACCTTCTAAGTGTGATTAAGTAGATTCCGCATACTTAATCATATTCACTCAATATATCATATACACAAAGTACAAAAGGTTTAACCACCTTAATAGTGTATCGAATCCTAACACGCAACGAAGAGATCGCGTTGTGCAAAGCTTGGTGTGATGTGTCCAAGAATAGCATTGTGGGAAACAACCAAAATGCTAAAGGATTTTGGCAGAAAGTGATTAATTACTTTGAAAAAGAGGTTGGTGCAGAAAGAACTTACAACTCGATAATTACCAAGTGGAAAAATATGATTCGTCCTAGAGTTGGTCAGTTTTGTGCCATTTACGACAATGCTTTTAAGAATTATGAAAGTGGTGAGAATGACATCACTGTTTACAGACGAGCGTGTGAAGAATACCAAATAGTGTATAAGCATGCGTTCGTATTGGAGCATTGTTGGGAAATTCTGAAGGACCATGAGGTTTGGAAGGATAATGAGATGCCGGCTTTTTTAAGCCAAGATGTGGGTCGAAAGAAGGCAAGGACTTCTAAAATGGGTTTGGATGTGCCTGATGATGAAGAAGTAGTCGTTCGAAATGAGCGACCAATTGGTCGAGATGCCGCAAAGAAAAATAAGAAGAAGTCCTCGGAAAGTTCTTCCAAGTCTTCTTATATGGTAGATGTAGCCGAGAAATGGAAAACCATTAAGTCCATTTCTTTGGGAAAGAAGAAGGAACTGGCAGACGGCTACTACGAGTTGAAGAAAAAAGCGCTGGAAATAGAGGCAACAAAAGTTTAAATCAAAAAAGAAAGACTTGAATTTGACCGGCAAAAGAAACGGGATAAAGACATCATATTCTATCTCACACCAATCGACCCGTCTTTGCCCGCAAATTTACGACAAAGGATGCAAGAAATGAAGGAAGAAATCAAGGAACGACACAACCTAGATTATTAGTTTTTAATAAGTGTTGTAATGTTTTTATTTTATTTGAATTATTATGTAACGTTTTAATTATTAATGAAATTTGAGTTTGTGTTAAAAATGTTTAAAAAAAAATGATCATGGTCGCCATTACTGAGGCACCAAATTGCCTGAAAATCGCTTGAGAGAGAAAACTGACGTGGCAAAAAAAAAAAGGAGGAATTGAATCCCCTTACTAGGGCAGCCTTATTTTTACTAAGATCTCATACATAATTACATCAACAGAGCACGTTACAGTAACAGTGAAATAAATACTCATAAGTCTAGTCGTCTAGTGGAGATAACAAAGTTTTCGGTACGTCTACCAATGTCAATTGATATACTTCTGACCACGTCATAAAAGCATGACCTACAAAAGAGTAAATTGCAGAAATGGTCCCTATGATTTGCTCAGATTGCATGTTTAGTCCCTGGTTTTTCGAAATTGCAGGCGGCCTCCCTGTGGGGAAATGTTGGTTCCGTTTTGGTCCCTGATTTTAAGCGGCGTTAAGTAAATTCCGTTAGTAGTTACACGTTAGCTCTTTTGGCCAAAGACCGTTACAGTGTTCATCCTTTAAACTAACGGCCGTTTATAATTTAAATTTTTCTGTTTATTTAAAGCTTGTTGATTTTTTATATACATTTTTACAAAAAACATATATGTTTTTGTATAAGTTTTATACGCTTTTTTATATGTTTTGATATACGTTTCTATATATGTTTTATATAAGCTTTTATAAACGTTTTTGTATACACTCTTATATACTTTTTTTTTTTTTTTTCCTTTTTTTTTTTTTTTTTTTTTTTTTTTAAAATTTTTATACATGTTCTTATATGCTTTTTGTATACATTTTTTATAGGTTTTTATATAACTTTTTATATATGTTTTTATATACGTTTTTATATGCTTTTATATACGTTTTTATACACGTTCTTATATACTTTTTATATGTTTTTATATATGTTTTTGTATACGTTTTTGTATACATATATATGCATTTTTGTATATGTCTATATACGTATACAAAAACGTATACATACATATACAAAAACATATATAAAAACGTATATAAACACGTATAAAAAATATATAAGAACGTGTGTAAAAACGTATAGAATAACGTATATGTTTTTATATATACGTATGTAAAAACGTTTAAAAAAAGCGTAAAAATATGTATGAAAAGTATATAAGAATATATACAAAAACGTATATAAAAACGTATGAAAAGTATATAAAAATATATAAAAAGTAAAAAAAAAAAAAAAAAAAAAAGTAAAGAAGTATATAAAAAGTAAAAAAGTATATAAAAACGTATATAAAAAAGTATAAAAAAACGTAAAAACGTGTATAAAAACGTACAAAAACGTGTATGAAAGATTAAAAAAAATGTATATAAAAACGTATGAAAAGTATATAAGAATATATAACAAAACGTATGAAAAATCGTGAATAAAAATATATATAGAAACGTATATGAAAACTTATATAAAAGCGTATGAAAACTTATATTAAAACATATATGTTTTTATAAAAATGTATATAAAAAATCAAAAAACTTTAAATAAACCGAAATTTTTTAATTACAAACGGTCGTTTGTTTAAAGGATGAAAGCTGTAATGGTCTTTGGCCAAAAGGGCTAACGTGTAACTACTAACGAAATTTACTTAACGCCGTTTAAAACCAAAGACCAAAACGGAACCAACATTTCCCCACAGGGAGGCCGCCTGCAATTTCGAAAGACCAAGGACTAAACGTGCAATCTGCGCAAACCACTGAGACCATTTCTGTAATTTACTCCCTACAAAATGAGTTGACAAATTAATGAAAGCATAAAAAACCAATTTTATACATCTATAGCCTTTTAATTATGGGTACTACTGACCGGACCCTTTCTACCATAAGGTGTCCACCTACTTTAGTCAAAATGTACAAATTTTAAAGTAGACAGTACAAACGGCGGCAGCTGGTCAAAGTCAACACACCCTCCCTAAAAGAGGGTCCGGTCAACATCACCTTTTAATTATATACAACTATAAGATGCTGGAAGCTAGATGTTGGCTTCTAAAACAAGATAAACATGCCATCTAGGTTAATCTCTTTTTCTTTAACTCGCCATCTATGGGCATCGGATTCATGTCGGTGGTATGACGAATCTAACCACTATGTTAGGTCATGGCTAACCACTATAATTTATTCGAGGGCTCCAATATCATGTAGAAAACAACGAACAAACTAATTTGCATATTACGAAGTAATTGATATTGAAGTAAGGTCAAAAATGATAAACATGCTTTCTCATATGTATCAATATGATAAACATGATTATTTATTTACCAATATGCTAAACCAAGTTGAAATTATGTACAATAATGGGTAATTCTTCATATTTTCATCTCTTATATTTGCATCGTTAGTCCTTTATACTAACGACCGTTAGTTCAGTTAGCTAAGTACAATTGCAAAGAGGCAATGTTAGTCCTTTACACTAACGGTCCGTTTGCAACATTAGTCCAAAAAAAAAAATTCTAAAATAAAAAATTTCTAAAAAAATTCAAAAAAATTCTAAAATAATTTTATTTGTCGAAAAACTTTTTTCCCGAAAAAATATTTAGAAAAATTCGAAAAAAATTCAAAAATTTCGACAAAATTTTTTTTCAGAAAAATTCGAAAAAAAATTTTATAGAAAAATTAGAAAAAAAATTTTAGAAAAATTTCTAAAAAAAAAAATTGAGAAAATTTAAAATAAAATAAATAAATAAAAAAAAAAATTGAGAAAAAAATTTTGAGAAAAATTTTGAAAAAAATTTTCTCAAAATTTTCAAGAAAAAAAAATGTTTTTTGAGAAAAAAATTTTCGACAAAAATTTTCTCAAAAAAAATTTTTTTTTATAAATTTTTCTCAATATTTTTTTTTAGAAATTTTTCGAATTTTTCCCGAATTTTTCTAAAAAAATATTTTTTCGAATTTTTCTGAAATAAAAATTTTTCGAATTTTTCTGGAAAAAAAATTTCGAATTTTTCGAATTTTCCAAAATTAATTTTTTTTTCGGGAAAAAAGTTTTTCGGCAAATAAAATTATTTTAGAATTTTTTTGAATTTTTTTAGAAATTTTTTTTTTGGACTAATGTTGCAAACGGACCGTTAGTGTAAAGGACTAACATTGCCACTTTGCAATTGTACTTAGCTAACTGAAGTAACGGTCGTTAGTATAAAGGACTAACGATGCAAATGTAAGAGATGAAGATATAAAGAATTACCCATTATTGTACATAATTTCAACTTGGTTTAGCATATTGGTATATAAATGACCATGTTTATCATATTGGTACATATGAGAAAGCGATGTAATAGATTTGTACATATATTGAAAGTTTAAATAGAGAACTGAAGTAACAAGTAACCCAATAGCTAAATGGGCTAATGGGCTAAACAAAACAGGCCTAATAGCAGTGTCGATGTTTGAATGTTTGATGATGATTTTAAGTTCTTGATGATGATGTTTTAGGGATTTAGGGGTTTTCTTTTTTAATGGTTAGGATGAGTTTTGTGTTTTGGCTGCATGAAAAAAGTGTAAAAAGAAAATAGAACAATCGACTGTTAGTTTTCCATAGGGCGTGTTTGGTTCGGTTTTCTCAAATATAATGCAAAAGGGTGTTTGGTTCGGTCAGTGGTTTTAGACAGTTTTGGTCATCTTTGTGCCGAACCTACCCGAGACCCTAAACCCTATAAACAAGCAACCGAGACCGAACTGATGGTCCTTTGGTTCATATCAGGTTGTGTCTGTTAGTGTATTATTATTCGTCTGTTATTAGTCTAGGTAATAGACTAATAATAATAATACCCTAGCAGTGTCGGGTCGGTCGGGTTTCTCAGTCTGGTCGGGTTTTGGGTCTTCCATGCTCAGCCCTATTAGGAACTACTAAGGTCTCTAGCTTCCATTGACAAAGCAGCAATTACTAAGATTTAACAGGAACATGCACTTGTGCAATCCATGAGTAAACAAGTGTTTGGAATTGCTACTTTTGAAGTGCTTATCTCTATTCTCTACTGTGTTCAAAATCTCTATTCTCTATTTATATATTTATATATAAAGAGAAAATCATTTTTTTTAAAACACTTAAAAACTTAAAAATGAGTAAAGTTTAATTATTAATATACCTTTAACTAAAAATGATAACAATGTCCATCATTAAATTAATAGTTTAAATATATTTTATTTCTTAAACTTTTACGGAGTATTATTTTTCGTTTATAACCCATATAGTTTTTTTTTTTTCACAATAACTACATATTGAACTTTTAATTGTTGTATCAAGAGTCACGCCAAAAATTTACAAATATAATTATTTGATGCTATAAACCGTCGGCGTGTGCAGGTATTCTAGGGGTTAAAATAGATGTCAACATGATTTTTAGAATAGAGTTTTATTTAAACAACTTATCTATATATAATTCAAAACAAGATAACTACTTAGATATGGATAAACAATACAAAACACTATTTAAATTTTTTATTGGATTCATATGAAACTTTTTGATGGACTTATATCAAAATCACTTAAAAGCGATAAATACTTCTGAAGTGTTTAAAGTACAAATAAGTTATAAGACTTTCCCTGTTTCTTTAAAATAAATTATGTTATGTGCTTATTTTATACTAGGGTTTAAAGGGTTTTAGCTTCTCCATGGAAACGGTTGCTGGAGTTTCATCAGAACTGTCAGAGATAGTTACCGATGATCATGAACTACCTTTATCCGTACATGCAGTCATGTCCAACGATGACCTATTAATCGAAATCTTACTTAAGTTACCAGTAATATCACTTCTTTTGTTTAAATCCGTATCCAAACGTTGGTTATCTCTAGTAACATCACCTGCTTTCATTATGCATCGTAGCCAAATCCCTAACATGGACCATCCGTCAGGTCTCTTTATCATGGATCCTTTTGAAACAGATAGATTTGATTTCGTGCGGTTGGATGACAGAATTCCATCCGGCACATCTCGGTTTAAAACCATCTTTAAACCTCCTTGCAGTAATGGTTTTGTTAATCAGTCGTGCAATGGTTTGCTTTTATGCTATCTTGGTCCTGATAAGTACTGTGTATATAATCCGTCCATTAATCTCTTTAAGATGCTTCCACAACGCCCCCATATCTTGAGACCTTTTAATATTAGTTGTGGAATGAAAATGGCTTTTAATCCTCATAAATCACCTCACTACAAAGTTGTGTATGCTTCGGTTGGTTTGTCGTCTATTCAAATACAAACTTACTCTTCAGAAACGTGCAATTGGAGAAGTAGTGTTTGCAGCAATCGATTTCCTGCCGAATGTTTTTCAGGTTTTAAAGATGTAATTTATTGGAATGATGCTATTCATTGGTTAATTCTTTCTAAACGTGAGGCTTTGCATTACAAGTTAGATATTGTGAATGAGGTTCCCGCTTTAACAAACCTACTACTCCCTAATTTGTCGTTGGATGGGAAATTATTTGAGTCTCGTGGTTGTTTGCTTCTTCTTGGTATGGACTATACTCAGTCTCATCAGTTGAATATTTACGAGATGAGCAGTGGGTGTTTAGAGTGGTCGTTCAAGTACGTTGTTAATCTTGGTCACATTATAGTGCAATTTCTTGGAAAATGGATGATTTGCTCCCGTATCTGGCGTATTGTTTTGGGAGAACAAAAAGAGGATTCTTATATGGTGATTAAATTAAATAAAAAGGTTGTTCAATACAATATCGTGTCAAAAACATGTCGTGACCTTTGTGAAACGAGCTTATTTAGCCCTACTGGTAGTTTTCTGTTCACTGCATCTTTTGCTAATGCATGATTATGCTTTCTATTTGAGGTATGATCTTCGTGTCTTATGTCGTCATGCCACAATGTTCATTAACAACTGCGTATACCATGAACTGTAACTGTTATGACTTAGAGAAGCTCATTTTGGAGCTTCTGTGGTCTGTATCTTCCATGAACAAAGAGGCGTAATAACTTTCAAAATCAACTTAAAACAATGGTCATGAGTTAGTATTAGTAGCACAGTACTTATAAGAGTTAATAGGAGCATGCAATTTGAATTCAGAAACAACCTGCATAGTTTTGTTATCGTTAACGTTCTATGAACTTATTAGGCATCAAGCGTACTAATTAACATGGTTTTCAGGTTCTGAACATGAAGATACATTATGCAATAGAGGAAAGAGATGTGGCATCTTGGAATTTGGTTAGTTATTATCAAATAGTAATTGACGAATTGACGACGGTTATGATGATAAAAATGTCTATGAGAAGCTGCTGCTAAGACAGTTGTACATATGAGCCGTAATATGTTTATATCTGCTTTTTTCTTGTCTACACATAACTAGTTATTTCTCATTTACATTCCACATGTAAGTCATTATCTCTCATTTTGGTTCTTTTGTGATCAAGATATTCTTCATCCTCCTGTTTGGCTGGTAATATTATATTATTATATTCCCGTTCTCTACTCGTAAATGATCCCCCTTGTAATTGTAAAATGCTAAAGGGGCGTTATGATCAAATATTAGCAGTAATAAAAATCCTGCTTTTTGTTCACCGTCAAATCTTTCTGTGCTTCTCCATTTCCCTGCCCAGCTGGTTGCATAGCTCAGAGGAATTGGTTGTGGTCAGATTTAAATCATGATTCAACCATTGAAAACAACGATTTGATTGCAAAGACAATGCCAAGTCCTACTAATGAACAAATTAGAATCAAATGAACAGAACATCAATATGTTCAAAAGCGAATCTCTCAGGTATTGAAGTTGCCAAGGTCTTCCCTCCAAGGACAGCGGCAATCTGACATAAACCTTGCCCTCTAACACACGAAAACAATCGGTTAACAAGATATGTCAAAATGTCAAAGTCAAAGTCAATTTATATGTTTTAAATATATGAACTTCCAAGATCCCTCCGAGAACAAGACCCCATGGGGTTTCAACTGCAGCCAAACCAGCTGTAGCCACCTGAAAGTTAACTTTAAAAGGTAAGAATAACGATATTTGTAACCATATTGATTACTTAAGGACTATGACCGCTGACTACGACACTTTAAAATAGAGAAAGGTGATCAGAATGCAAAAAAATAAAAACAAATAAGAAAAAGCACTTGTGACGATAGATGAAAGGCAGCCTGCAAAGACATTTCTCTTCGGGTGACGCACCGCCAAGATCTTAATGAATGAAGTATTATTTTTCATTCAAACACGAAAAATGAGTACTATTATTTATTTTAGAACAGAGTTTATTTCAAAAACTAAAATATTTTGAAACAGATAACCACTTAGATAAACAATGCAAAACACTATTTTAAAAGGGTGTTTGGCTAAGTTTATTTACGAGGCTTATCTACTTAAGATTTTTGTGTACGTATATTTTTAGCTTAATACTAGGGTTTATAGGGTTTCATAGCTTCTCCATGGAAATTGTTTCCGGAGGTTCATCTGAGATACTTACTGGTGATGATGTGAGTGCATCTAACGAACTCCCTTTATCAGTAAATATAGTTGTATCCAACGACGACCCATTAGTCGAAATCTTACTTAGGTTACCCATAATTTCACTTCTTTTGTTTAAATCTGTATCCAAATGCTGGTTATCTCTAATAACATCCCCTACTTTTGTCCTACTTCGTAGACAAATCCCTAACATGGATCCTCCGTCCGGTCTCTTTATCAGGGATCCTTTCGAAACAGATAGATATGATTTTGTGCCGTTAGATAGCAGAATTCCAGTCGGCACATCTTGGCTTAAAAACATCTTTAAGCTTGCTTGCAGTAATGGTTTTGTTAAGTCGTGCAATAGTTTACTTTTATGCTATATTATTCCTGATAAGTACTATGTGTACAATCCATCCATTAATCTCTTTAAGAAGCTTCCACAACGCCCCCATAACATGAAATCAGGTAATATTAGTTATGGTACAAAAATGGCTTTCAATCCTTTCAAATCACCTCATTACAAAGTCATGTATGCTGCGGGCATTGCAGACGATGTTCTTTCTTCAATTCAAATACAAATTTACTCTTCTGAGACACGTGATTGGAGTAGTGGTGTTTATAGTGGTGGATTTACTACCCATTGTTTTTCTGGTTTTGCAGATGGTATATATTGGAATGATGCTATTCATTGGTTAACTAATATTTATGTCAAGGCTATGCATTATAAGTTAGATATTGTGAATGAGGTTCCTGCTTTAACAAACATGCAACTCCCACTGTTGTTGAATGGGAATGTAGCTTGGGATCGTAAGTTATTCGAGTCTTGTGGTTGTTTGCTTCTTCTTAGTAGGGACAATACCCATTCTCATCGGTTGAATATTTACGAGCTGAGCAATGGGTGTTCTGAATGGTCGTTCAAGTACTTTGTTGACATCAATGACAGTATAATGCAAATTCCAAAAAATTGGGGGATTTGTTCCCGCGTCTGGTGTATTGTTTTGGGAGAACAAAAAGAGGATTGTTTTATGGTGATTCAGTTAAATAAAAAGGTTATTCAATACAATATCATGTTAAAAACTTGGCGTGACCTCTATGAAACGAAATTATTTAGCCCTAGCAGCTTTCTCTTCACTGCGTCTTTTGCTAGTGTGTGATTATGCTTTCTATTTCAGGTATGATCTTCATATCTTATGTTTTTGTGTTAAAATTTTCATTTATACCTTGTATGAACTGTTACTATTATGATTTAATTATTTTGAGCTTCTAAGGTCTGTCCATGAGGCATAATAATTTTCAAAATTAGCTTCAAACAATGGTCCAAAGTTAATTAGTATTATTAGCACATTGCTTCACATGCAAAGTAAATTCATAATCTATGAACAGAGTTTTGTTAATGGTTATTGTTGGCATTTTATGAATTCGCTAGGCACTGAGCTTACTAATTAATAAGCATTTCAGGACGTGAACATGAAGATACATAGTACAATAGAGGAAAGAGATGTGGCGTCTATGGAATTTTGTTAGATACTCCTCATCATTAGGTAGTAATCACGACATCAGTTATGAGGAAAAATATGTTTATGAGAAGTTGTACAATTCATGTTTATGTTTAAGACTCCTTACACTTTATTATTTGGGTTCAGATCCCTTCAAATAGCTTTCATTGTAATTCATCTTCAGCTGGTTCGTTATTTACACTTGTTATATGCTCACTTATATGAATGTTGTTATGATTCAACGAAACCCCTTTAGCCTAAGGCGGAGTAGCTAGTAAGGTCGCTAGCTTCTATGCTCACTTAAAGGCTTTAGGAGCTAACACCCTGCTGCAAGATCACAAGACCATCGACAAAGAAAAGAAGCACGCACGCAATATCCCTCCAACGGTAAATTGTTTATTAACCAAGTTCAAAAATTAGTACAAAGAAGAATCTCTTTATAAAGATGAATGGGTACAATTTATCTCAATGGAATTCGAATTACATACACTAAATATTACACTTTAACCCACTAGGAATTGCTTGTATAACATAAGACATTTATCAAAAAGATTTTTAAAAAAAAAAAAAAAATCACTATTTTAACCCACTCTCACATTATTTGTTCCCACTCTCACATTATTTGTTATAATAACAAATAATGTGAGAGTGGGTTAAAATAGTGATTTTTTTTTTTTTTTTTTTTTTTTTTTTTTTTTTTTTTAAAGTAGGCCATCTTTTTGTTTATTTTATTCTCATTAGCCAACATGATGGGTTATGTTCAAATGAACTTTAGATTAGAGGATCTCTATCATAAATAAAAATACAAAACACTATTCCAAGGAGTGTTGGATAAATTTATTTACAAGGCTTATCTACTTAATTAATACTAACATTTTTGTCTACGTATAATTTTTTATTGGAGTTGTATAAAACAATACCTTATCATCTTCTTAAGAGGTATATGCGATTAGCATTATAATTTTAAAGCGATTAATAATTAGATTGTCTTTATTGAAATCTAGTGGGTTATGTACTTATATATACACATTATAAGTTTTTAAGAAAACCTACCTAAACACCCTAATCATATTTTCTAGATCGAACTGTAATTAATAATAGGGTTTGGAGGCCGGGTTTAAGCTTCTCCATGGAAACGGTTGGAGGAGGTTCATCAGAACTCTTGGAGATTGTTACAGGTGAAAACGAACTCCCTTTATCCGTACATGCAGTCGTGTCCAAAGACGATTTATTAACAGAAATTTTACTTAAGTTACCAGCAATCTCACTTCTTTTGTTTAAATCAGTATCCAAAAGTTGGTTATCTCTAATAACATCCCCTTCTTTCGTTAAGCGTCGTAGACAAATTCCTAATATCGATCCTCCTTCCGGTCTCTTTATCATGCATACCAACCCTTTAAAGAAGAATGAGTTTGTGCCGTTGGATAACAGAATTCCAGCCAGCACACCCCGGTTTAAAACCACATTTGCATGCGATACCAGTTTTTCTTTTAAGGATTCAAGCAATGGTTTGATTTTATGTCAAATATCTCCTGATAGGCTTTGTATTTACAATCCGTCCATTAATATTTTAAAAATTCTTCCAAAACGCCCCCAAATTAAGTTGGAACCAGGTGATATTAGTTGTAGTATGAAAATGGCTTTTGATCCTCTCAAATCACCTTACTACAAAGTTGTGTATGCTTCGGTTGGTTTGTCTATTCAAGTACGAACTTACTCTTCAGAAACGTGAAATTGGAGGAGTAGTGTTTGCAGCAATCGATTTCCTACCCAGTGGTTTTCAGGTTTTGATGATGTAATTTATTGGAATGATGCTATTCATTGGTTGAATTTATGTGAAACTGGGTTGCATTATAAGTTAGATATTGCTAACGACGTGCCTGTTTTTGCACACCTACAACTCCCTTTAACGTGGACAACATATTGGGCTACCGAGTGGCCAGAGTCTTGTTGTTATAGTTGGGATGCCAAGTTGTTAGAGTCTCGTGGTTGTTTGATTTTTCTTGGTAGGTACTATACTCATCCTCATCAGTTGAATATTTACGAGATGAGTTGTGAGTGTTCTGAATGGTCATTGAAGTACTTTGTTAGTCTTTTCGACATAATGCAACTTCATGATTATTGGAGGTTGCGTCATGTCCAGTGTATTTAATTTCATATGGAAAACAAAAAGAGGATTCTTTTATGGTGATTGAGTTAAACAATAAGGTTGTTCTATACAATTTCGTATTGAGAACTTTTTGCAACCTTTATGAAGTGAATGACTTACAAGGCCCTGGTCGGAGCTTTGCATTCACAGCATCGTTTGCTGGTGTATGATTATGCTTTCTGTTACAGCCTTAAAGGTATGATCTTCGTATCTTATATATGATGTCCTGTCAATACTTGCTTATAACTACTGTTGAGGACTTGAGGCTAGAATAGTGCTTAATTACAGAGTTATGTTAATGTTTATTAACAACTGTGCGCTATATGAACTGTTACTGTTATGATTTAATGAAGCCCATTTTTGAGCGTCTAAGGTCTGTATCTTCCATGGACAAACAGGCATAATAGCTTTCACGATCAACTTAAAACGATAGTCGGAAGTTAGTATTAGTAGCACATTAGTCATAAGAGTTAATCAGAGCATGTAATTGAAATTCAGAATCAACTTACAGAGTTATGTTATTGTACGACGTTTTATGAACTTGCTAGGCACTAAGCTTACGGATTTACATGCATTTCGGTTCTGTTATATGCAATAGACTTAAGAGTTGTGGCACAAAAAAAAATGTTAAATAGAATCGATTAATAAATGATGGTGGTTACGATGATAAAATTCTCACCACAAGTTGCAACTTGTAACTATGAGTTGTGCATTTACTGGATTATCCTGCTTAACATATCTAGTGAAGCTTGTGTAATGTCGAGAAAGTATATCACATCCCATGATAGATTAAGGTTGGCAATTTAGACCAATTTACATGTAAATGATTAAATGGTTGGTTTGGACACTCTTAAACTTAAACAGGCTAAAAAAGTAAAAAATGACCGGTTTTGGGTCAATGCAGGTAGTTTCTTCTCGTACTAAAACCTGACCCGTTTGCCAAACTCATAAGAACACCTCCCCCCCTCCCCTCCCAATATTTTCTAGTGCATACAATCTCTAAAGCTGTATGACTAAAAGATTTAGATTATTATTATAGTAAAAATGTCTCTATTACGGAGTATTAATTATTCTTCAATGCCTTAGTTAAAAAGTGTGTTTGGGTCAACCCAATTTCTACTCGTACTAAAAACTGACCTATTATGAGACCTGCTACACAGCGCGTCTTGCCGCTGTTTTACGATTTTGATATAAAGCTTCACTATTCCAATATATAAAAGAGGCTGAAACCCAAACTAAAAAAAAAAAATAAAAAATAATAATTAAGTGTCAAATGAGCTATTTTTACTTCGTAATTGACAAATATATTTTCATATTGTAAGAAAAATGGTAGGTGGATTTAACTTTAAAAATTAAGTATCAGAATATAATCATCTTGGTCCTTAAAGAATTTTGACGAATGTTTTAAGACATTTTTTTCTCCCAAAGATCAAGAATTGATAGACTGGTATGTTTCTGATGTTTCAGTTTTATAGTAGTCACCTTTCTAGTAATTAACAGCGACATTATTTGGTTATTTGCAGGCAATGTTAATGGAGATGATGAAGGTTACGAGCTCTAGCGGTTCTCAACGTATAATATGGTACCGCAACTTTATTTTTGATGCAGTTTTCAGAGAACAAGATTAACTTATCTTTTGATGAAACCAAAGTCGAGGAAGATGCAGCTATACAAGCTCTACCATATGTGATTCTTGTTTCTGCAATCCTACTAATATTTGCAATTGATTGATGTGGCTAGTATGACGTGCAGTATATTTATAAGTGGACTAAAAAGGATGTTTGTTGCCAAAAAAAAAATTGCGTGCTTCATGAATGAATATATTACGTTTCTTCTCAAACACCACTGTACATAGGGCTGTCAGGTCCAGGTTGGCAAGTCGGCACAACCCTTCCCGAACACCACATGTTTAGGTCAGTGGGTCAAACCTGTGAACGTAATGTGTATGCACGTCTAAATAGGTCAAATGGGTTGACTGTCAATCCGGTTAACTTTATATAAACTTGGTTTTTGTAAAGCTCAAATGGGTTGGCGAGTCAACATGATTATCAATACTTTACCTCAAGAAGACCCTTTTATTAAACAGCTAAGTTGTTAATTATCTAGAGAAGCATATACAGAAATAAGGTAAAAAGGTTCTGAAATCAACTTCAATCGGTAAACAGCAGCATTAGCCTATTAGGTGCTGAGAATTGCATCACATTCTAGCTGT
This sequence comes from Artemisia tridentata subsp. tridentata, assembly GCA_021014915.2. Lineage (NCBI taxonomy): Eukaryota > Viridiplantae > Streptophyta > Magnoliopsida > Asterales > Asteraceae > Artemisia > Artemisia tridentata. The sequence continues at coordinate 83,498,864 of CP139502.1, read as the reverse complement.
GTGCAAATGTTGCTAACTACTCACCCTTAGAGAGGCAGGTGCAGGAAGCACCCAATAAACATTATTTGTGTGCCATTTTAGCGCCACTTCATCATTCTACCAATAGCACCCCAATAACTAAAACACCCTCCCTAGCAATAACACCCAATAGCTGTTATCAGTGCATGTGAGTCACATAACACATCACAAAAAATACCCCACTCACTAAAAAAAAAATAAAAAAATTACCAACTTCATCCGCTGGTGGAGCAACGTAGGGACGAATGGCTAACGAGTGGCACAAGTGATTGTGCAATGTTGGCGGCGCCATTGGGCAAAAATAAAGCCAATGACGTGTTAAACTCCACTGCATCGTTCACTCTTAAGGACATGCGTAATCAAAGAGTACCACAACTAACTTCACCAACGCCACCTTAGCGCCACAAGTATACCCTACCAAAACCAAAATCACACACACACACACACAACCAAAACTCCCACGACTCGGTTGTTCCGATGAGTTCTCCCCAAATGCGCCCAAGACGCGTCTTGCGAGGGTGAGGCTATAATTAAGGATCGACGCATCTTCAGGGTTCGACATTGGCAATGCACGCGTCTTCAACCTTGTTATTACGGGTGGTCTTTGTTTCTTTTGGATTAAAGTTTTTAGACAAATAGTACCTTCGTACATGTTTATTAAATTTATGTTTTAAAATTCATCGAGCAACATTTAGATTTGGTAAATGAGAACATAAGTTGGGTGCATGCAACAAATTTGAACTTTTGAAGGAAAAAATAGGTATGCTATAGTAAATATTCTTTGACTAATGAAATATAAAACTTAAAATGCAAAAAAACTTTAAAAAAATACTACCAAACTTATTAGGTGAATCATAAAGTGAATGTCGGAAAGTTTAATAAGTCACCATCCAACGTACTATCCGCCTTGATGCATGGACTATCATCTACTCTACCTTACCAATAAAAATCTGTCCATACTAAACAGTCAATAAAGCTTGACTTTCATGTGTTTTTAAATGTAATCATATTATTATTTCGTAAGATAAAAGTATTATCGATTATTATAATCTGTCATGCTAATACTCCATGTATCCATTTGAAAAACACGTGATAATGGATTTTAGTTAGGATCAAATAAAAAATAAAAGTAAAATGATAAGAATGAGAAATAATCACAGCCGCACATTTCAAATGTACCGTTAAAAAAAATGCATTTTTTATGAATTCATTTATATAGGATTACCGATTTAATTAGCAAAAATACATGCTATGATTTTGAAAAAAGAAAAACAAAAGCCAAAAGACAGTAATTTAAGAAAACATTCGAGTCTTGATTTATGCCACTGCTTTTCACACTCCAATAATTGTTTCTTACTCCCCTTGAAATCTTATGGCTTTTGTTAACATCTATCAAAGTTATTGTATCGCTTTACTACTCTCACAATTTAATTTGAGATATATTGAAAAAGTTCCTAGCGTCAAAGTGGCTATTTTATATAAAATGTAAATGTGCATATTGTTAAGTAGTATGGGATACAGTGTTTTCATCGACATGTGCAATAAACCAACCAAGTGACCAACCCAAAAAAGTTCAACATGTGCAATAAACCAACTAACCAAAACAATTCAACATATACAACTTCTTACCAGATAGTACAAATCTTGGGCGTGCCTCCAGATCTAGGTTAAACTAGCTCTTAGCGGGTACAGATCATGCACTAAATACTTCGTTGAGCTGCTAAGAAAAGCAACACCGTTAGTCTTACCGCGGAAGGGGGCTTCCGCGGTTGGCCTCCGGTGTGAGAGTAAGTATATTATTTGAGAGATAAGGGGTAAGTGCGGACTAGGTGAAAGTAATTGCAGTTGGGTGTAGTAATAAATGAGATGGAGGTATTTATACTACCCATATACTTACTGTAGCCGCCTCGGGAATGAGCGGGCTGACACACACCTTACCGAGTAGGTAGATGTCAGAGCGGAAGTCAACTTATGCCTTACCTTAGTTGGTAAGTGTCAGATCAAGTGGGAGACACAATCCCACAAGATCTGGCTTTCGGTGGAATGACCGCGGCTGAGTATGTGAGCTGTCCCGGTCTGGAGAGACCGGGGTATGTCCTCGTCTTGGTTTGGCAAGACTGGAATCTATAATGTATATTGACTCTGTCGCGGTACGAGTTATGAGCATGCCCGGCCCAGTATGCTGGGTCCGGGGATACTATACACGATCAAGTCCCCCCAGTCTAGTATACTTGTTTTGTTGAAGAGCAAGTGTTCTAGACTTATTTAGGCATTACGCGGCTTTAAGAGGCCGCGCCTTGTTGGAGAATTTTGTAGCCTCCGCGGTTGATATTGCTACGTGTCCTATGTTGCTGACTAGACATTCCACTTTCCACGTGGTTGGTGATGACAGCCTGTCATGGGTAATCGTGCAACGTTTTTCACCCACGCATTTACTGACTGATGTGACGTCTTTGGCGGCCCAACCGTGCGTTTTCTGCGACAATCGTGACGGTCCATCTGGGTAGATCTTTAACCGTTCAATAAGTATCCGGGGATGTGGCCATTTTGTGGCCGTCCGATAGAAGCGATAGCACGTGCGTGTGTGATTATAAATACCAAGATTTACACCACTGTTAATCTTTTTTCACATATAGTAATAAATTTTCCTTCTCTCTAAAAAACAAGAACATCTTCCGCCTTCGTTCCCCCTGCTTCTTTTATTCCCGGACCTAGGTTCTCAGGTTAGGTTTCTTTCCAATTCGTCATTTGATTATTTAGAATGGCACCTGATCATATAAGTACAGTGACCTCTACATTATCTCAGGCGGATGTAGATAGTTTTTGTGAGAAATATAAAATTCCTGGCCATCTTCAGCCTCAAGCACCCGGACCCCTAGAAACTATTAGGGATGCCCCGGAAGGGAAGATAGGTGTATATACAGTATACTAGGTTTTTTGAGTTAGGTAACTTTAGGATTCCCCTCTCATTGTTCTTGCTTCGTGTTCTGGAGTATTTCCAGATTCACCTATCACAGTTGTCGGTTTTAGCGGCATGTAGGATTAGTCATTTTGAAATTCTTTGCCGCGTCCACGGTGGCGTCCATACCGTCAATTTATTTAGGAAGTTCTATTATGCTGGCGTTAACCATGGTTGGATGACACTAGAGAAGAGAAAAGGTCCTAAATCTTTAGTTGTCCCCGTCTGTTACACTGCCGCACTTGATTCGGTCAAAAACTGGAAGGACCGTTTCTTTTTTGTGAAGAAGACCATTTTCCCCTCTCTATTCCATGGTATGAGAGGGTATCAGTAGACCGCGACCCTCCCCCTTCTGACGAGGGTTTGGATCTAGAGCTGTTGCGGCTCCTTGACACCAATAGGGCCCCTTTCAAAAAGTATCCGGAGGTATTTCTGAATGTCATAGGTTTAAGCCAAACCTGGGATGACGATAGTTGCCGTCCGACCTTTTTGCGGCCGGATGATTCGAGTGGGTATTAGACTTGTTATATCCCTGCTTTCGATTTGTTTACTTCCGCGTCTAAATTTATTTTCTGGTGTTTTGCAGAGATGGATTTGTTTTCTTTCATCAATCAGCCGGATGTATTCAAGGTGACGACTGGGGAGCGCACCTTGAACAAGGATGAGCCAACGTTGAGGGCGGAGACTGCAGGACGTGTTGTCGAACCGTCCGAGGATATTTTGAAGGTTGTGGAGCACACTGTTGCGGATGAAATAGAAGCGGCTAAGGCTGGGACAAAGGCTGGAAAAAAGAGAGTTGTAATCAGTGAGCCGGAGAAGACTGAGAAGGAGTCGGAGAAGGCTAAGAAGAAGAAGAAGCTAACTCGCAAAGAGACCGCGGTTGGGTCAGGTACGATTTGCTTACTTCCTCCCTTGTCTTTTTTTTTTTTTTTTTGCGTATGTTTTTTGTTCCTAACATACGTTTTGTTATTTTTTAGGTGAGATTCCCAAGGAAGACCCTCCAATATTTGAACTTCATGATGAGTCAGAATCTGACTTGGTGCGTTCCGGGCCTCATACGGACACCGGTATTATGAGGAATACAACCGTCCTTACTTCGTCTTCCACTACCCCTGCTGCTCATGAACATTCTGGGGTTAAGGGTTTTGAGGGACTGGACACGGACCAGACTGAGTCCGTACACTTAGGATCTTTGGTTTCGGAGGTTGAGATGCCGGAGTCAGGTCATCAAGAGGGTACATCCGGGCATTCTGAGGCCGGGGAAGAGCAGTTGAGTGACTCCGAGGATTTCTATCGGTCTGTCTCGGTCGACACTGTTGAGACTTCTTCCACCTACGTCCCGAAATGGTTACCCACTAATGGGTTTAAGATGGACGACCCTTGGGTCTGCCGCAACATCGTTGACAATGTGGCCACCCCGGGGTATGCATCTGTGATGAGGGGGATGCCTGATGAAGATCTAATGAATGAACACAATCTGCTTTCCGCCCGTCAAGTGTGCGTAAATTTCGGAGGTCCGCTTACGGTTGGAGAACGAGTTATACCGGAATTCTAAGCTGGTTAAGCGGTTGGAGGGGAAGGGGAAGCTGATTGTTGATCTGAGAGCTAAGCTGGCTAAGTTGGAAAGTGAGTGTGCTGGGACTTCTGAGATCCGCGGCCAAGTATCTAATCTGCAATTGGCCGTGGAAGCTAAGGATGAGGAGCTGGGTAGGCTCCGGGATGAAGTTAAGAAATTGTCTCCGGCGGTGACCATGGTTGGGTCACTGGGTCAGAAGAATTCGGAGCTGGCTTCTGAAATTCTAGAGCTCCGCAGCAAAAATGAGGCGCTGGGTCAAAAGGTGGCTGGTTTGGAGATTATCTGCGGTACCCAGGAGAAGCATATTCAAGAGCAGATGGATAAAATGTTTGGTGAATGCCAGACCTTTTATGGGGAGCGGTTGTCTGAGCTGGAGAAGAGGTTGATTGAGATCAACGAAGAATTTGATACAGAGCTCTTCCCTCAATTATTGAAAGCTGTTGAAGGGCGTCGTTGGGTTATTGGTCACGGATTCAGGTATGCTTTTCTCAAATTTAAAGAATCCGAGGAACTGAAGATCAACCTGGGGGTGCATTTCCGCAGCAATAGCGGAGGGGATCCGTAAAGGGTTGGAGGTCAGGATCGTTCATGGGGCCAAGGGTGTTAAACTCGAACAAGTAGAAGCTTACGATCCTTTGGCGAAAAAACGCTTTGATGAGTCAGTGGAGAGGTTAGCGAATGTGTCATTTCCCCTGCTGAACTCTCTTGAGGCGTGTAAGGATGCCCCCTTGAATATCTAATGGCGCAGCTGGTTTTAGAGGAGGATCGCCGACCCGGGACTACGGAGTTCACTTTTAAACCCCCGGTTGCGGAAGAGCGTATTCTTACGGAGGCCATAGTCAGGCTGGTCACCCGCCGTCCTAGGGCCTTTCAAGCTTATAAGGAGTATAAGAACAGTAGGTATGGGAAGGAGTTTGATTATAGCAACAAGGGTCTTGCCGCTGTTCTTCCTGTTTCTACCAAGTCCGGACCTTCGTCCAGTTCTGACCTTAAGGTTGCTGAGACTGCGGCTGTTGAGCCTTTGAATATTGTTGCCCCGTCTGGACCAGTGGCTGATTCGACCGGAGACGGTGGTATTAAACATGATGACATGTTTGATACTTCCGTTCTTGAGTCCCAGAATCTTGAGAGTTATGTGGGAAACTAGAAGGGGGGTTGAATAGTTTACCGGTTTAAAAATCCTTTTAAAAATCTTGTTTTAAAAGTTAGCAATTGGAAACTTTGATTCGAACTTTATGTGTAACCAATCAACACCAATATGAACTACACACTAAGCTAAGTAATAATAACAAATAAAAGTAAAGAGTAGAGTTGGAAAGATCGAACCGAGACAGAGGATTTATAGTGGTTCGGCTACGAAGCACTTCTTCGCCCTACTCCACTCTCCGAGTACCACACTCGAGAGTTTCAAACACTATATCAACAACCTCCCTTCAGGCGGAGAAAACTGTACACGTCGCTTATCCTATTACCAACACTAAGCTAGATGTCGAGTGCTAATCTTAGCTAGTACCAATCTACCAAGGTCCACGTGACCAAACACTCAAGCCCAGTGGCTTCAAGAGATCACCAAGATCTCAACACGATCACAATGATCAACACTCACTTCACTCTACTCAACTAACACTAATCTATCGACCCTTGATCTTCTTGATCAATCACACAAGCCCTATGGCTATAAGAGATGTTCACTATCTCTATAGATCACACTTGATCTTCACTCTCACTCACAAAAGATAAGAAAGCTTGATGTATGCAAAGATACAACAAGGTTGTAACAAGTGTTACAAAAACCTAACAACTATAACTCTTGTATCTTCTTGAATACTTGAGTTCTTCTCTTGCTAATGAAGAGGGATGACAACACCTTGTATCTACTTGGATACTCGTGTTCTTCTCTTGCACTTGGAAGAGGAATGATAACACCTTGTATCTTCTTGGATACTTGTGTTCTTCTCTTGCACTTGGAAGAGGAATGATAACACCTTGTATCTTCTTGGATACTTGTGTTCTTCTCTTGCTAATCAAGAGGTATGAAGAGGATCACTTGAAGGATGATTGGATCACTCTTGAAACAAAGAAAACTAATCTAAAGAAGTGAAAGGTTTGAGAGGATTAAGCTAAGGGATTTTTCTGTGTGTGAAGGGTGCCTAAAACTGTGAAAGGGGTTGATATTTATAGGCAAGAAAAATCTGAACGTTACAGAAAAAATGGTACGGACGGCTCCGTTAAATTTAATGGAACCGTGGAGCCGTCGTAGACTAGGACGCTCCAAATTTTGTCTTTTCTGGTGAAAACTTATTTGGGGAAGGTTGGAGCTGATTTTGGGGGGAAAAATAGCTGTTGTGATTTTCAAACTTATTTTTCCATTAAAACATTTCTTAATATTTCAAAAATAATTTGTCATGTGTATTTTTGAAAAAATGTTTTGTCCCATTTAAAATGTGAATTTTCAAAACATAAATTCACTTCTTTGATCACTAGTTCAAGTTGTAACTTTGTTCAAGAGTGATTTGCGTAAAAACGGGATCTTCCGATTAAAGACTTGTTTACGTTGATTTTAACGTATCGTGATTTCACATTTTGTCATCCTCAAAACGTGAAGTAATCGAAAGATATAAATAACGTTTTTAGAACATTATTTGCATCAACAATCTCCCTCTTTTTGATGATGACAAAATATAAACTCATGTTAGGTTAAAATTAGTGTTAACAAGTTTTTAATGAGTTTACTCCCATTTCTCCCCCTTTTTGTCTAATCAAAAAGGTGACAAAGGCTCCCCCTTGATGTGTACTCCCCCTCATTTGGAGAACACAAAGGAATTGAGCAATGGTTCGTGCTACAAAACAAGGTTAGACGACAAATATACAATATCTAACAAGTAGCACATTCGACAAATATCCAATCACACAAAACAAATATGGCTAAGTAGCCAAAATGAAAAGCCCATTTCATAAATATAAAATAAATGGCATACATAAGTATGACTACAATAGGAAAGCAAATTAAACTAACAAGAAGACACATAAACATCTAAAGTAACATGAGGCTTCTAGATTTGCTTCCAACTTCAAAAGGTTTCTTAAGCATTTATTTGAGGGACTAAACATAACCATGTTTAGTTTGGGCTATTGTGTGGTGGAGGTGGTGGAAGGATGATGGGTCCTATGGGTGGTGTGAGGAGGTGTTCTTGGTATGAAAACCTAAAGCTAAGCTCAACCCTAAGGTTCATGATGAGCTCAAAGTTGTGATGGCAACAAGCACAACTTAAGGTGTGTGTGTGTAGGGGATAAAGGATGGGATAACCCATTAAGTGTTGAGGTGATGGTGATATGGAAGATGATGATGTGTTGCTCCCAAATTCAAATGGAGTTATTGGTGATAAGGTGAGGGTGAGAGCTAGAGGTTGTGGTGATGGTGAAAGTGATGAGGGTGTTGTGTTAGTTCCCAATTCAAGGGAAGTTGATGGTGATGAGTTGAGTGTTAAGGCTAAAGGGTGAATGGGACTAGGTTGAGATGAGTGTGTGTTGGTTCTTGTTGTGGAGGATGAGGATGTGGGTTTGTTAGAGGTTGCCTTGGACGGAGCATAAGGTGTAGTGAAGGAAGATGATGATTTGGTAGAGGTTATGGGTGTGTGGGTTTCATCTTCATCATCCAAGGTAAGATCAATGAAGGCAATGTCATTGGTGATAGGTTTAGTTGATGATTGAGGTGTGTCAACACTCTTGATTCATTGATCAACTAGAGTAGTTTGATTGGTTGGTTTGATGTTGAATCTAGGTTTCTTGAATACTCATGATTCCATGATGGTTGTATGGTGAGTGTGAAGGTGTAAGGATGGGTAGAAGGATGGCAATGCATGATGTTAGCTTAAATAGCCAAATCAAAAGCATGCAAGGTTAAAAAGGATGTTGGATTTGGGGATTTGGGTGCACAGGAATCAGGTTTTGTGTTGGGTCTAAAGATGCTGCTGTTCGTGAAATACACTAAGTTACTCTGCTGATTAGTTAAGTAACTCTGCTGATTAGACTATAACTCTGCTGTTTTGTAACTCTGCTGCTAGCCCACGAAGACTCTGCTGCTAGACTAGTTACTCTGCTGCTTATTAGATATGTATAGTTTGTTAAGATAAGTTTGGAAAAGATACGTAAGAATATTTTTCTTGTATAGAAAGTCTTGTAAACCGACTAGGACTTCTTACGCTATAAAAGGAGGATCTAGGGTTAGGTTAGATATACGTATCATTATTGTTTTACACTTCAAGGTTTCTTGTAACCCTATTGCTATCGAGCAATCGTATTAATATATTGAAGTGTTGTTTGATAATTCGTTTTGTGTTTTATTCTTCTTAAGATCAAGTATTAGTTTCCGCATAATATTTGATATACAACTCAAGATCAGTTTCTATACCGATTGCTTTAGGTTTATATCTAAAGTAATTAATAAGATCGTGAAGCTCAACTGGGATCAACAAGTGGTATCAGAGCTTGTGATCTAGAAGCTGGTACCAAGAAGAATTACTAAATACAAGATCTGTTAATCATCAAAGTAAGCAATGGAATCCGATTCTACACACATGGTTACTGCATCAAGAGTCCCCATGCTCAAGACTGGAGAATACGAGATCTGGAAGATGAGAATTCAACAATACATGAGAATGGTTGATTACTCACTTTGGGAAGTTGTTCTACATGGCGACAGTCAGCCAGCCAAGACTGCTACTGGATCAGTCTTGACTCTCAAGACAAGTGAGGAGAAAGCACAGAGAAGATTGGAGGTCAAGGCTCACAGTATTCTCATGATGGGAATACCTAATGATTATCAACTAAGTTTTAATCATATTGAGTCTGCTAAGGATTTATGGGAAGCAATTGAACTTCGATTTGGTGGGAATGAAGCTACCAAGAAATCAAGAAAGAACCTACTGAAGCACCAGTTTGAAACTTTTACTGCTTTGAGTTCTGAGAATATTGAGGGAACTTATGATCGACTTCATAAGCTGACCAGTCAGATGGCTCTATTGAAGATTGATGTATCTCAAGAAGATATCAATCTAAAATTTCTGAGAAGTCTATCTTCTGAATGGAACACTCACACAGTGATTTGGAGGCACAAGGAAGATTTTGAGAAGATGACATTGGATGATCTGTATAACAACTTGAAAGTATATGAATCTGAAGTCAAGGGATTGTCAAGTTCATCTTCTACCAATACCAACACCATCAGTGATGCTGCTATTTGTGCTTATTTGGCTGAACTTACTACAAGTACTTCAGTTATGCCTCAAGATCTGGATGAACTTGATCCTGATGATGTTGAAGAGATTGATATGCAATGGCAGTTTGCAATGCTAACTATGAGGGCAAGAAGGTTTCTTAAAAGAACTGGTAAAGAAATGAAGTTCAGAAGAAACAAGAATGTGGGATTTGACAAATCAAAGGCTGAATGTTTTAACTGTCATAAGAAGGGACACTTTGCAAGAGAGTGCAGAGCACCCAAAAGGAACAATGAGAATGTCAAGAAGCCTACTGATGAAGAGCCAAATCCTACTACTGCTATGGTGTCATGTGATGGGTTAGGAGAGTATGACTGGAGTGATCATGCTGAAGATGGTCCAAATTGTGCATTGATAGCTGATGAGGAACCTAAAGAACAACAATTTGCTCTCATGGCCTACTCTTCCTCTGGATCAGACTCTGAGGTATCCAATGAATCATCTTGTTCTTTTAAATCATGTTCTGATACAATTGAAATACTTAAGTCTAGCAATGGAAACCTTAAAATGGAGAATGAAAAACTTAAGTTAGACAATCTTAGTTATGAATATGGTTTAAAGAATTTAGAAGAGAAGCTTGAATTTTATAAAAAGACTGAAATTGAATATCTTGATAAGATCACTATTCTAGAAAATGAGCTTATTAAGAAAGATTGTGAGATTAAGGTTCTTATGGGGAAAGTAGAAGAGGCTGAACAGGCTAAAGATTCAGCTATAAGTGAGACTGAAAAACATATTGTTAGGGTGGAAAAACAACAATTTGCCACTGACATTCTCAGTAAACCAATAGGAAGGCACTTTGCAGACTCAGGCAGTGGTCTAGGATATAATGCTGTTGCTCCACCTAAGAAACTTAGTGCCAATGCCCCTCCTACTAGGACACTATCTTTCATACATGATTCTGAGGCCAAACCTGTAGGTGAAACTAGTGAAACTAAAATAGAGTCACCTAAGGTTGAGAAAAAGTGGTCTGATGCACCCCTTATTGAAGATTGGGAGTCTGACAGTGATGATGAAGTAGTGGAATCTGATTCAACCCCTAAGAACAAAAAGGAAGAAATTCCTGCTGTTGTTGAATCAAAAGTACCTAAGGCTAAAAAGGTTGAGTTTGTTAAGCCTATGCTAGGTAAAGGTATCTCTAGGAAGATGGCTGAGTATGAAAACACACCTAGAGTATATCCTAAGAAAACCAATAACTTGCCTAGAGGAAACCAGAGAAATTGGAACAACCTAGTTTCACAAAGATTAGGTACTGATTTTCAATTACTTAAAAAGGCATGTTATAGTTGTGGTAGCTTTGAACATCTGCAAAATGAGTGCTACTACTATCAAAAACCAGTTTGGAACCAATACACAAGGGTGAACCATAGAAATTTTGCTAGAAAGACTCACCCTCATCCCAAAAGAAACATGGTTCCCAAGGAAGTTTTGATGAGAGATGGTACTTCTAGAGTTATCTCACCTATTGCACCAAAGGGCCCATAAAGAAGGACATAGTCGATTCTGCTGCTAAGGCAGACTCTGCTGTTTTGCCAAAAGTTGTTACTGATACTGTTGTGGGCAACCATTTTTATGCTGTTAAGGCCTCAGCTTGTTGGGTCTGGAAACCTAAAGTTAAAGTTTTGGATCATGTTCTCAGACACAGCAGTGCACCAATGCAGTTGAAGAAATTTGACTACTTTGATGCACAAGGCAGATCCAAGACAGTAATGGCTTGGGTCCCAAAGAGAAACTAATTCTCTTACTTTTTGTGCAGGGCAATCTACAAAAGGAGCTAAAGGATAAATGCATTTTTGATAGTGGATGCTCTTCACATATGACTGGAGACCAGAGCAATTTGGAAAACTTTGAAGCTTTGGATGGTGGATATGTTGCCTTTGGGAATGATCCTAAAGGAGGTAAAATTGTTGGAAAAGGCATCATCAGAACTGGAAAATTGGATTTTAAAAAAGTGTATTTGGTGAATGGCCTAAAGTTCAATCTTTTTAGTGTCTCACAAATGTGTGACAGAAAGAATTTTGTTCTTTTTACAGACACTGAGTGTCTTGTCTTATCTCCCGACTATAAGATACCTGATGATAAATTAGTACTTCTTAAAGTCCCTAGAAATGACAACATATACAGTGTGGACATAAAGAACATTATTCCTAAAAGAGATTTAACTTGTCTGTTTGCCAAAGCCACTATTGATGAATCCAAACTTTGGCATAGAAGGCTTGGCCATTTGAACTACAAGGCTATCAACAAGTTGGTGAAAGGGAACTTGGTCAGAGGATTACCTTCAAAGGTCTTTGAAAACCCTGAAGTATGTGTTGCTTGTCAGATGGGAAAGCAACATAGAGCATCTTGTAAGTCCAAATTGGTGAATTCTATTACTGAACCCCTATTTATGTTACATATGGATCTATTTGGACCTACTTATGTGAAAAGTTTGAACAAAAAGATGTATGGCTTAGTGGTCACTGATGATTTTAGTAGATTTACTTGGGTATTCTTCTTAGCTACTAAGGATGAGACTCCTGGCATTCTTAAGGCTTTTATTACAAGGATAGAAAACCTATTTAATCACAAGGTTAAGATCATCAGATGTGACAATGGAACTGAATTTAAGAACCACGTGATGAATCAGTTCTGTAAGGAAAAGGGTATAACTAGACAATTTAGTGTGGCTAGAACTCCTCAGCAAAATGGTGTTGCTGAGAGGAGAAATAGAACATTAATTGAGGCTGCTAGGACCATGTTGTCAGAGTCTAAGTTACCCACTATCTTTTGGGCTGAAGCAGTCAACACTGCTTGTTATGTGCAAAATAGAAGTAAGATAGTTAAGCCTCACAACAAGACCCCTTATGAGTTATTGCATGGTAGGAAACCACTGATAGATTTCTTTAGACCATTTGGGTGTCCTGTCACTATCTTAAACACCATTGACCACTTAGGCAAGTTTAGTGAGAAAGCAGACATAGGTTTCTTTGTTGGATACTCCACTGAAAGTAAGGCTTTTAGGGTCTTCAATCAAAGGACTGGGCATGTGGTAGAAAATTTACATGTTAAAATTAGAGAAACCACACCTAATGTTGATGGAAAAGGTCCTGAATGGATGTTTGATATTGATTCTTTAACCAAAAGTATGAATTATCAACCAGTCATTGCAGGTACTCCTAACATGTCTGCAGGTACACAAACTAACCCCAATGCAGGTACACAAGCAAAGAAGGATGGATCTGCAGAGGAGTTTGTTTTGATTGAAAAGTGGAAGTTTGATCAGTACTTCACTCCAACAGATAAAGAGGGAAAGAGTTCAGATGATGATGCTGTTCATAAGGAAGTACCAAAGGTTAATGCAGAAGGTGATGATGAACCTTCTCATGATGACAAGAATGGTGATAAGGAAAGAGATGAAGAGTCACAAATTGATGGAATCCAAGGGAATAAACATAGCAGCAGTTCTCTCAACTCTGCTGCCAGGCCAAAACACTCTGCTGATAGGCCAAAACACTCTGCTGTTAGGCCAAAACACTCTGATGTTAAGCTTGGTAACTCTGCTGCTGTGCCCAAGGACTCTACTGCTGATAAAGATGGTGATTCTTATGATGATACTTCTAATGAGCTGCCTGAATTAGAAGAAGTGTATGTGGACACTGATGATGAAGTTGTTGATGTCTTTAGTGCTGAAGCTGATTTATCCAATTTAGAGACTGACATACCTGTTAGTCCCACTCCAACAACCAGAATTCACAAGAATCATCCAAAGGAGCAGATTATTGGTGATGTTCACTCTGCTGTACAGACCAGAAGTAAATCAAAAGGTTTGAGTGATTTGCTTGATCAGGGATTGTTTGCTCAAACACTCAAAAAGAGGAATAGCCACAAGGATTTACAAAATTGCATGTTTGCCTGTTTCTTATCTCAAGAAGAACCCAAAACCATTCACAAGGCTATGAAAGATGAAAGTTGGGTTGAAGCTATGCAAGAGGAGTTGCTGCAGTTCAAGCTTCAAGAAGTCTGGACATTGGTGGATTTTCCTAATGGAAAAAGAGCAATTGGTACTAAATGGGTGTTCAGATGCAAAAGAGATGAAAGAGGCATTGTTATTAGAAACAAGGCTAGATTGGTGGCTCAGGAATACACTCAGGAAGTAGGAATTGATTATGATGAGGTATTTGCACTAGTTGCAAGAATTGAGGCTATCAGATTATTCTTGGCATATGCCTCATACAAAAGTTTTCCTGTGTATCAAATGGATGTGAAAAGTGCTTTCTTGTATGGAAAGATTCCTGAAGAGGTATATGTGATGCAACCACCTGGTTTTGAAGATCCTAAGTATCCTGATAGGGTTTACAAGGTGAAGAAAGCACTGTATGGACTACATCAAGCTCCTAGAGCTTGGTATGACACCTTATCCAAGTATTTGTTGAACAATGGTTTTTGCAGAGGAACCATTGACAAAACATTGTTTATTAAGAAAGACAAAAAGGATATCCTACTTGTTCAGGTTTATGTAGATGATATCATTTTTGGATCTACAAATAAGGTGTTATGTGAAGGATTTGAAAAGCTTATGCACAACAGGTTTGAGATGAGTTCTATGGGGGAACTGACTTTCTTTTTGGGGCTTCAAGTCAAGCAGAAATCAGATGGGATTTTTATTAGCCAAGACAAGTATGTGGCTGATATGTTAAAGAAATTTGGTTTCAATGATGTGAAGGCAGCTAAGACACCAATGGATAAAAACAAACCTTTGCTCAAGGATGAAGATGGGGTAGAGGTTGATGTACATCTTTATAGATCAATGATTGGTTCATTGATGTATCTGACTGCTTCTAGGCCAGATATCATGTTTTCTGTGTGTGCTTGTGCTAGATTTCAAGTGTCCCCAAAAGTTTCACACTTGGAAGTGGTCAAAAGAATTTTTAGGTACCTAAAGGGTCAACCTAAATTGGGCCTTTGGTATCCTAATAATTCACCCTTTGACTTGATAGCATACTCAGATAGTGACTATGCTGGAGCTAGTTTGGATAGAAAGTCAACCACTGGAGGCTGTCAATACCTTGGTCATAGGCTAATCTCATGGCAATGCAAGAAACAGACTGTTGTGGCTAACTCAACAACTGAAGCAGAATATGTTGCTGCTTCTAGCTGCTGTGGACAAGTGCTCTGGATTCAGAACCAACTGCTGGATTATGGGTACAATTTCATGAACACCAAAATTTATATTGACAACAACAGCACAATGTGTATTATCAAGAATCCTGTTTTTCATTCTAAAACAAAACACATAGAGATAAGACATCATTTTATTAGAGATTGTTATGAGAAAAAGTTTTGATATAAGTAGATTTCAATTTTTAGTTGCTAGTATTGGCATGATAAATCTTTAATCTTTAAACACCTTATCTCTGTATGTTTTTGTAAAATTTTGTAAGGATTTGTGCTGTTGTTTAGTCAAAGTCTGGTGTTTAGTCAAAATTTGCTGTTTCTTAAATTGTTTGCTGTTATGCTACTCTGCTGCTATTGTGGGATATTCTTGCTTGTGTTTGTGGTTTTCTACTAACCTTTTGCAGATATACATGAATACACAATCAAGTAAAGCAAGGAAAGTTAAAGTTCATTGATCACAAAAGCAAAGTACAAAATAAAGATTCCTTACATCCATTGTTCAAAAGAAGTTCAAAAGAAAACAAGGCCCAAGATTTCACAACCTACACAAACCTATCCCAAATCAAGCTTTTCCCTTTCCCTTCCCAACAAAGTCAGGCATGACCTTGCTGCGAGGTCCTCTGGTTCCCATATGTTCAGACACTTGCTTGCAAGGAAGTGCAAGTATCACTGGTCTTGGAGGTGGACTCTGCTGTTGGCTTGAGGATGGAACTTGTTTCTTCTCCTGCTTCTTCTTTGGAACAGGGAGTTCCTGCTCCACTGTACTTGGCTTTGGATGAGGCGGATTGAAACTCTTCGCAAAGGCGGCAGCAGCTTTCTCCATTTGTCTTGTGAGCTCGACAGTCAAGGGATGATTAGGAGGATCTATTTCCCAAGAACCTTGATAATATGTCATGGATTTTGGCCATGATGCTGTTTCTTCATCACAGCTGGAGTCTTCAAAGGAAGATGGAGTAGATGGAAGCGGGTCAGACACTTCGTCTTCAACAATAGCTTTACCTTTGCGTTGTGCAGAAGATGAAATTGGGGGAAAATAATTTTCCCATCCTAATGAAGTATCGGAAGAAGAATCAGAGGAAATTTCGATGATCGGTGCACTCATGGTTATTTGGTTAGGGTTTGTGAAATTGGGGATTTGGTAAGATGTCAAGGGATTTATAGATTTATGGTTTTTATGAGACTTAAATGCGAAGTTGGTATCGTATTAAGGGATTAAATTTGAAGATTTTGGGAAAGTTGACTTTTAGTCAAACTTTACATAACTCTGCTGCTGAGTTTGAAAGTAAAGGGGTCAAATTGAAAATTTTGGCGCGTCTTAAACCCTAATTAGATCAAAACGGTCTCAAACACCAATTTGATCTCATTACATTTTCACTGCTCAAAATTACATTCAATTCTCACCCAAGAACACTAATTCATCTCATTAAATCCAAAACCCCCAAATCATAATGGCTAGAAGAAAGTTTCCTGATGAGCACAATCAGATTGCGTTTCTTAGCAAGGTTTCGGCTGCTGAAGGTTTTCATGAAGTTATGGATTTTCTCAGTGCATCTCGCTTAAGGTATGCTTTAACAGTTGATCCTCCCATTATTAAATCTCATATGCACCAGTTTTGGTCAACTGTTAAGCTTGATACACTTGACGGGGAGGAAAGGTTGATTGGTAGTGTAGATGGAGAGAGTATTGTAGTTAGTGAAACATCTATTAAGAGAAGTCTTCGTCTATCAGGTGTTCCAACACCCCCTAATCTTACCACTGATGTTATTTTGACTGAGCTTGAGAAAATTGGGTATGAGAGGCCTGAGGCTACTGGAACTTTTTATAAAGGTCTTCTTTGCCCACATTGGAAGTTTCTGTTGCATACTCTTCAACACTGTTTGTTTCCCAAAGTAGGTGGATGGAATGAATTTAGTGCTCCTCAAGCCATGGCCTTAGTTTGTTTGGCCACAGGACAACCATTTGATTTTTCATCCATGATTTTTGAGGGTATGAAGAAGTATGTTAAAAAGCAGTTTTATTTGTATCCAAGGTTTTTGCAGCTCATTATCAACCATCAACTAAAAGAACCTTTGGAACATACAAATATTGAGCCAAGTAGCAGAATGGCAATCAAAATGTTTGCTTTTCTGAAGAAAAATGGGAAAGGTTTTTCTGGTGCCATCACTCCCCTGTCTCAACACATTTTGAATATTGTGGCTGCAGTTAATGAGGATGAAGAGGTTGGAACTCCCACAGCTTCCCATCACACATCCTCATTTACAAGTTTGAATGAATCATCTTCCAATGAACCCCAAAATACCCACTCACCTAGGACTTCACAACAAGAGGACATTGTGACACCTCAGACCAATGTCAGTATGGATGCAGATGAGGCTGGTACAGGTGATGTAGGTACCATGATGGAAGAGGCTGGCACTACTGTTTCCAACTTAGTAGTTGAACAGGACAGTGCTAACATACCTAAGACCTCGACCATGGCAACATCTATTGTAGAAGGTTCTCAAGAACCTAATACAACTGATGGTAACCCCAGCCAAATGGCTAATATGGGGGGCTCAGATGTTCAACCTAGGGTTGAGACTGAGTTTTTGTCCCAAGATTCACCTCTCAGGGAAGTTAACACATCCCGAAGTGATGAGGACAGACATGAAACTACTACTGAATTGATGGATGATACAGTACAAAATGCCAATGCCTATGATACACCTCTCGGACCAGGTAACACAGGTCGAAGTGTTGAGGCTAGTCTTGAACATCCAAATATTGAATTGATGGCTACTCCACTTGTACAAAATGACAATGTCAATGATCCACCTCTCGGGTCAGGTAACACAGACCGAAGTGGTGAGACTATTCTGAAACAACTTAATGAATTGACGGATAAATGTACCAAATTGTCATCAGAGGTTCTTGCTCTTACTGAAGAGTTGCAGGTTATGAAGAATACTCAACACTCTCAAGATAAAATCATTCGCAGACTGAAGTTCAGGGTTCAGCATTTGGAGAGTGTTCGATGGAAAAGAGCAAGAATTCCTCACATTCTAAAGTCCAAGAAGAGGAAGAGTTCCAAACCATGTTTGGAAGAGGATGCTTCCAAACAGGGGAGGAATGATCAGAAGGATGTAGCAGGTTCAGGGGAGGTACTCAAGGATTCAGTGGAGGTTGTAATGGAAACAGATGAAAAGGTTGACTCTACTGTTAATGCAGAACACTCTGCTGATGGGAGAAAGAATTCTGCTGATGGGCTAAATCACTCTGCTGGTGAATTTGATGAAGACACAATACCCTTAGCTCATGTATTGATAAACCTTGGAACCAAAACACCTACACCAAAACAGATTTCACCTAAACCTGCACCACAGCCTACAAGACCAAAAGCCAAAGGAGTTACCATAAGAGAACCTGAACTAGTGTCTAAATCTACACAACCAACATACACTGGTAAAGGTAAAGGCAAATTAGATGATTCTTTTCCATGGCATATTCCTTTTGAATTCTGGCCAAAAGAGGATCAATCTAGGTATGATTCAGATGCTGCAAGAAAATTGGTAGAAGAAGATGAGCAAAAAGAGCTTGAAAGACAAAGGCAGCTGGCTGAGAATGAGGCAAAAACCAGAGCATTACTTGAAAACTGGGAAGATGAACAAGCAAGTAATGAGGCTGCTATCAAATGGGTTAAGGTGAAAGAAGAGTTACAAGATGATTTTGTTGCTATAAATGAGTTTGACTTCTTGAAAGAGTTTAAAGCAAAACAGAAGAAGAAGTTGGTCAATCAGAGGAAGAAAAAGAAAGTGCTTAAACCTCCTACAAGAAGGGAACTCAGAACTCATCAAGAATATTATCTGAGACATATGAAGAATTGGAAATTAAAAGATTTGAATCTTTTGTCATATGAAGATGTTGAAAAGAAGTATGAAGCAGCAAGGAAGGAGATAGAAAGCAAAATTGATCCACTGAATGATGATGAGGTTGCTAAGCTTACAAGAATAAAAGTAGCACCAAATGCTTACATGAATCCTGAGTCAAGTGTTAAAAAGCCCATAGTGTCTGATGCTGAAAAGGAGAAAGAGGTTATTGTTGAAGCTGAAGTAAAGACTGAATCCTCTGCTGGTATAAAAAGATATAGGAGGAGAGTAAAGCAGGTGGCTAGGAAGAAGAGAAGAACTCAGTCAGTATTGATGAGTGATTCAGAGAAAGAGGATAGTGATGAGCATAATTTTGAAGAAGTGACTGCAGATGAGCATAATTTTGAAGAAGTGACTGCAGATGATATGAAAAGGATTATGGATTTCACAGTTCATAAACCTCAAGAAGAACCTGGGTTACTTAATGTAGTTCCTTTGTCAACAAAATATCCAATCATTTCCTACTCACATGATGTTTTAGATGGTAGTCAAGCATGTTGGGGGATTAAGAGATCAAATGGTTCAAGTGTGGCATATATCAGTTTTTCTCAAATGTTGCACTACATGGATAGAGATGATATTCTACAACTCTGGAAGCTTTACAAGATGAATTATGGTGATACTAGACCAGAGGTGGTGCATGAAAGACTCAACTATTACTATTTGAAGAATATGTTTGAACCTGATGAAAGAAGTCTTGATTGGAAGAATGTGATTAGTTCAAGCAAAGTTATCAGATGGTATCTATATCAATCATGTGGAGTACATGCATTGACTGGAAGTAATGGTTTGTGTTTATACATGTTAACAGAGAAAGATTATCCTGTGTTCAAGAATACTGCTCTTCTGACTAATATGTTACAACCTGGAATGCTGAGTTTGCAAAGACCATTTTTATCAGATCATCAAGCTTTTGAGTTAGTGGAGAGGTATAGAAAAGTGCTGGAATCAAAGACCTCAAAACAGTAAAGTGTTTGGAAGCATCCTCCTGGTGATTAGCTGGGTTTAAAGGAAACTTGATGATTTTTGGAGAAAAATATCAAGTTTAGTAGAGGATTGTTGGGTCTAAAGATGCTGCTGTTCGTGAAATACACTAAGTTACTCTGCTGATTAGTTAAGTAACTCTGCTGATTAGACTATAACTCTGCTGTTTTGTAACTCTGCTGGATTGGGATAATAAGCAAAGTGTAACTCTGCTGCTAGCCCACGAAGACTCTGCTGCTAGACTAGTTACTCTGCTGCTTATTAGATATGTATAGTTTGTTAAGATAAGTTTGGAAAAGATACGTAAGAATATTTTTCTTGTATAGAAAGTCTTGTAAACCGACTAGGACTTCTTACGCTATAAAAGGAGGATCTAGGGTTAGGTTAGGTATATGTATCGTTATTGTTTTACACTTCAAGGTTTCTTGTAACCCTATTGCTATCGAGCAATCGTATTAATATATTGAAGTGTTGTTTGAGAATTCGTTTTGTGTTTTATTCTTCTTAAGATCAAATATTAAGTTCCGCATAATATTTGATATACAACTCAAGACCAGTTTCTATACCGATTGCTTTAGGTTTATATCTAAAGTAATTAATAAGATCATGAAGCTCAACTGGGATCAACATTTTGTTTGCAGTTTTTCAGGAAAAGAAAGTCAAAACGTGAAAGAGAATTGTTAAATTCGTCTTCCAGAGGCACGGTACCATTAAAGGTACGACGGCACCACTAAATTTAGTGGAGCCGTGGCCTATTTAATGGAGCCGTGGGCTCTTTTGACCTTCTTTCCAGGTCTGCAGGTTTTAGGCAGCCTAAATGGGGAAATTTTCTGGGGAATCCATTGGCTGCAAATCTCAAAGCCTCAAATCACTAAGCACATAGAATTCCTAAAGCTAGTTTCAACTAGCAACTAACATGATCATGTGATCATCTATGTATTTAGGTAACTATTAAGCATGCATGAATCCAAACATTTTTAACATCTAGTGCATGTAATAAAATAAGATATCATGCATGAACTAGGCAAGATTGATTAACATAAAGGTTAATTAACTAAGCAAATTAACCATGTTCAAGTGTGAAATGTTAAAGGAGAACATTTCAAGCAAGTTAATGTTTATGGACATTGCCATGGCCTTATTTATAGTAGCTTAATAATACTTAAGTTAATAGTACTACTTAAGCTAATCCTAACTAGTCTCGTTTCTTCCCCAACTTTTTAATCTTGTTCCCAAGCCCTTTGATCGCCTTGCCGATGGACTTGAATCCCCCGATAGTTTGCTCATACATCTCCACTTGTCTATTGTACATTGTAGTTTTCCTTCTCATCACGTGGGATAGATTGACCATCCCATTTTTGAGGTCGGTTGTACGTCGAAATGATGAGGTGTCAAGGTTGTCAAAGTAGATGTCGGGAGAAGGAGAACGTGGACAAGACGTTCCTTCTTCGTTCACCTCATCATCATCCGCATGCATATGTTGAGATGATGATTCATGATCGAAGGAAGAGGATGAGAGGGGAATGTCGGAAGTGGATTTATGACCACGCTTGGACCCTTTGTCCTTACGTTGCTTTGTGCGACGTCATGGTCCACCAAGAGGTTTCATAACAGGATTGACTAGGACATAGTCGATACTTTGGAGATTGGGAAAATGTTCCATGACCCAATGGAAAAGACGAGTAAGCAGCATACCATATGGCATGAGCTTATCCGAACGACTGTGAATATTGGCCATCCTTTTGACCATATAGTATGCAAGGTTATATGGTTCCTCGATACTAAGACAATAGAGCATATGGGCGAGACTCGCAGAGACGTGATCACGGTTGCCCGCAAGGCTCAACACGTTCTCACGAAGAAGGAGTTCCCAACTTCTAAGGTCGGGAAGGAGCTCTTTGAGGTAGATACGGTTTGGGTCAAGGTGGACAATTGAACCATCACGCTTTTGATACGTGTGGACGACTCAAGGTGTTTGGATGACTTGTTTGATGGACTCGAGGTCGGGAATTTCAGTGCGATAGGCACCTACATTCTCAAGATTATAGAAGAGAGACTCAAGAGAATGGTCTTCGGTGTATGCACACTGACCATATGCAGGAACACCGAGAATTTGTCCAATCTCGGAGACAGACAGGATGATATTTTGGTTTTGAATCCAAAAATCAAGAAATACATTACCATCATCATCAGTGAAGGTACGGACTCGACTATAAAACTCGAGAACAAAACGAGGACAGACTTGATCGTTTATTTTGTATAAACAATCAAACTCGATAGAGGGGAAACAGACACGGATGTTGTCTGTCGTGACATAGAGTGCATCGACTACACGCCCTTCGTGTATGTATCGATTTTGGACTTTTGCGAAATAAGCTCTTTGCTCATCAGGAATGTTTAGATTTTCAAGAGTACTAAGAATGTATTGTCTGGTATCTTGATAATCATTTCGAGGCATTGTTTTCTACAAAAAAATTTTTTGTATATGTTAGTTCGTTGCATTTTAATGATTACACTTCTAGTGTGTGTGCCTAAATGCAAACAATGTGGAGGTGCGGCAATCTCGACTCAACAACTATCCTAATGAGATTACCCAAACGCTCCTAACTTCACTTTTGCTCAATCAAATATGTCGAACAATACATATCAATTATGTACTTCGACCCATATTTGAGAGTTCATATATGCATGCAAAAACGTTTTTAATTTGCATCAACAATGCATGAAGAAGGTTTCATGATCCTAGACTTGTGAAGTTTTTCGAAAAATGATCGAATTGGGGTGTTTGGCAAACGCCTCAACATGGCGCCAAAGAGCTTATAGTTTGAAAAGCTTTTAATGCAAAACGTTCCTAACTCAATTTTAATCATCCTAAACATGATTCCATTACAAATAATCAATCATAATCCGAATTTAGTGATTAATTTCGGATTAGGTTTTGCAACATAAATGGGTTTTTTGGAAATCATAGGTTTAGGGAATCATGTGAATGCTACATTGTCTAATCCTAGTCTTAATTTCACAAGGGTTTAACTAATTTTGAAAATCCCCAATTCGGATTTTACTCAAGAACAAACCCTAGACTCAAATTAAATGAAATTAAGAGTGATTTACTTACAATTAGTGATGTTGTGATTAGGATTTGTTGATTCCAATGCCTCAATCTTGATTTGCAAGAGTTTAGTTGAATTAAGGTGTTATGGTTCGGTTTTGACAGCAAGTGAAAGTGTTTTTGGGTGTGTTAGGAAAGTCTGTGCAGAAGAAAGGGAAATGGGCGCGTTTTTCAGATGCACGGCTCCACGGTTCCGTTAAACCTTAATGGAGCCGTGGCCCTTTAATGGAGCCGTATATCTGATGGTCCAATTTTTCTTCCGTTTTGACTTTTGTCTGATTAATCTTACTTATTTAGTAAGACTTTTTGACACGAGGAAAAAATTTATACCTAATAAACTTTTTGACGAAAGACGATTAAATGGGATGACCGGAAATGACCTTAGTGTTTCCAAGGAAATTGACTAAGTTGTCATTTGATGAGGATTTACTTCTAGTATTTCCCGTAAAATAAATAGAAGTTATGAGTTGAGTTTTGGAGGATGACTATAATATTTCCCATGAATTATTTAATTAGTCGGAATACGAGACGCGAATAATGACTTAATATTTCCCGTGAAATATTCAAGAAGTCATGTGACGAGTTGTGAGGGTGATGAACTCAAATAAGTACATTTTATTACTATCATTTATCCTATTAATTTGACTTGTTTTATTATATTATATATGAGAATTGATACTTAATTGCTTACTTTTGTAATTCTCAGGTAAAAACAAGCATTTGGTGAAACTAAGCGATTTTGGACTAAAAATGGAGCAAAACAAGCAAGATTGGAAAAGTCTACTGAATTGAAGAGATTAAGGACCATTGCCTGACTTTGAAGAATGCGCCGCATGGATTTATCCCATGCGCCGCATATGAAACCTTGGTCAACGAGAAGAACCAACTTGTTTTACTCCAGATGCGCCGCATGAAGCTCTTGATATGCGGCGTATCAATCTCAAGACTTCACCAGATATCCAAGATATTGAAGAATATTCGCAAATATTATAATCCTGGACCCCACGCGAAGTTACCTTGATACGCCGCATCGGACCAATCCGATGCGCCGTATCGGCCATACACAATCCTTACCAAAGAAATCAAGTGGAGATTAGAAGCTTAATGAAGAAGTCAAGATTACAAGTCGACACTTGAAGATGCTTTCGTATTTTGGCCATAAAATCTTCATCCGGACTCCGATTTAGTTGATTCAAGCGGCCACGCGAAGAGAAAAAGGAGATCTACCTATATCTGATGGAGATGCGGCGCATCTGGTCCTTAGATGCGCCGTATTGGGAGATGAGGCGCATCTGGTCTTTAGATGCGCCGTATTGGGTCAGTTTCAGACTTGGAGGCTACGTTTACTTATAGATGCGGCGCATCTAACTCTCTAGATGCGCCGTATCTACCCAGATATCAGAAACTATAAATACCGAACTCAGTAACGAATTAGGGCATCATTGGGGACCCTTAGGGCCATTCCCAGACGATCAAGGCCTCTCAAAACAGCAGAAGATCACCCTTGAAGACCCAATTATCCTTGAAGAACATCTCTTATCATTGTTATATTAATTAATCATTCGGTTAGCGTATCGTATTCACTATGTTTCATACTCTATTCTTTATGATTATGTTTATGTACTTTGTTATAGAGATTATGGGCTAACACCCTTTGGTGTTAGCCAAGTTTATGATTATTTGATGGTTTAATTAGTTTCTAATTCGATTGGTTGCTTAGTCTTCGTTTTGATTACTTTATTAGTTTATACTTCATTAATATCGTTTGCGTGATTAATGTAAGCTCCTCAAGGGCTAAATAATATATAAACATGGTAATCATTAAGCAGCTTTATGAGGGTTCTGATTAATTGTGACAGGATTAGTCAGTCAAAAAGACTTAAAATGGAATCTAGAATAGGATAGACATAAGTAATCATTAAGGGTTTACTCGCCGATAAGATTAGAGCCAACGCTTTGGTGACTTTTATTAGTGCATTGATTACCTCTGTGTCTAGCTGAGCATTGCTTGGGTCGCCATGCCCCTTCCTCGCCTATTTAGGATAGACCGCGCCTAGTCGTGAGCACCGTCACTACATGTCTTAGAAACTTATCAAAACTTAATCTTATATGACTAAACTTGGTTAACATGTTCTTCCTATCTTTGGTGTCTTCATACTTGTATTGTTTGTTTTACTTAATTAGTTCATTAGAAAACCAAACTCGTGCCAGTCTCTCAGGCTGAACCCCCTTTTGCTTTAGTTTAGGATTAATTTAGTAGAGTCGAATACCTTTAGAATTAGTATATTAGAAATCTCACTCTTAGTGATCGACACCCTACTTACCAACTAGGCTACATTGATCGGGTACACTGCCCGTTAGTGTTGTTATAGGTTAAGTCGGCAAAATATAAATGTAAAACTTGATAAGGAATAATCACCTATACAACGACACATCAAGTTTTTGGCGCCGCTGCCGGGGAGTGAATTTATCTATTTGCTAGTTTTATTGGTATTTTCTGTTTTTAGTTTGTTTTTGTGTGTTTGGTTTGTTTGTCTGTTAGTTTGTTTATATTCTGTGTGTCTGTCTCAGAAGGGAGATACGGCGTATTCTTGTCTGTGAATACGGCGCATCTTTCTGTTTCAATACGGCGTATTCTTGTCTGTGAATACGGCGTATTGACGTTCTGTGGGCAAATTTTTTTTAGTTTGTGTGATTTAGTGTTTAAATTTAAATAAAAAAAAAAAAAAAAAAAAAAAAAAAAAAAAAAAATTACAGGAAGCTAATACGGCGTATCCATTGTCTGTTGGATACGGCGTATTAACTTGTATCGCATACGGCGTATCTATTGTCTGTTAGATACGGCGTATCGACCTTCTGTGACCCAAAAATATTTTTAGTTTTTATTTTATTTTATTTTTAGTGGTTAATTAGTTTTTAGTTTTTTTTTTTTTTTTTTTTTTTTGGTCTACTGTTGTTCTTCTTGGTTGTTTTGTTTTTCAGGAAATCATGGTGATCGAGAAAAACATTAATGAACTGAACATGGAAGAATATTTCCAATATGCAAGATACGATGAAGAAAAGTGGTACACAAAATCCAGGAGAGAAACCAGGTTTGAATTAAAAGGGCACTTTCTAAAGGAGCTACGCGATAATGCTTTCAGTGGTGCAGAAAATGAGGATGCTAATGAGCATGTTGAAAAAGTGGTCGAGATCGTTGATTTGTTTCATACACCTCATGTAGGGAAAGACCATATAATGTTACGAGTATTCCCGATTTCACTCACTGGACAAGCATATCGATGGATTAAAACTATTCCTGCTAGAAGCATCACTACATGGGCCGATCTGAAGGCTAAATTTTTGAACAAGTATCATCCTCCATTAATGACTGCAAAGAAGGTTCAAGAAATCAACAACTTTAAGCAAAGACCGGAAGAAACGCTTTATTTGGCGTGGGACAGGTTTAAAGAATTACTTTTTAAATGTCCTCAACATTATTTAACTGACATGCAGGTTGTGATTGCCTTCTATATGGGTTTGGATGTGGCTACTCGGATGATTTTAGATTCTCAGAGTTTTATACCTAAAATGAATGCTAAAGACGCCTTAACCGCTATACATGAAAGAGCTGACCACTGTTTAAGGTGGTATGATGGGGCATTCAAAAGACATACAGGTAATGATGATTCTGAAATTTTAGCTACAATTACTGTTCAAATAGATAACCTTGGCAGGGAAATAAATAAGATGAATGAAAGGATATATACCATCGATAATCGCTACGAGGGATGCAATGGACCTCACTCACCTTACCCACCAACTCCACCACCACAAAAAGAGATCTATGACTTCAAAGAAGCTGTTTCTAAACTTATAAAAGATGGTGAACTATCAAAAAAAGAGTTGGTAGACACAAGTTATCATGAATCACTTAAAGAGCACAATAAAAATACTACGGATTCAATACATCGTATTGAAGAACATTGCCGTAATATTATAAGCATACTTAGTGTCACAACAAAAGAAAAGAGTATGGTGGAAGGATGTAATGAGATTGATGCTATTATACGTGATAATGTACAACCACAACATGATGAGATAAGTAATTCCGGAGTCAAGCATGATGACAAGGAAACAATAGATAACCTTCTTATGGATTCTCAGGAAGAAAATAGGAATTCAGATCTCACGGACTCAGAAAGGCTAAACAGGTTTCGGGCTAACCAACATAAACCTGTCCCTTTTCCTAGGCCAAAACCGGAGGTACAATATCAGTGGGAAAAAAATGGAAGAACTTACTTTAGCAATATTCCACCATCCGTCCCTTTTCCTGAATGCTTTAAGGTAAGTGAACCATATATCCCACCCGGCCCTTTCCCTGGACGAATAAAGAGTGGATGCATACCCATTCCTTTCACTGGACGACCGAAGGTGGAAAACAAAAAGAAGCCATACAAGAAGAAAATAAAGAAGATGAAAGCTAAGAATCAACGGATAAAAGAATCAAAAACACAAGCTCATGTGGAATCTACGACACAAATAGGTAACACCCTTGATTCTCCTTTTATTTTTACTAATGACATTGTTAGTGTTTCTAAACAGGTTGCAAAGCCGAATGACGATGTGGTGGAATCTATTACCTTACAACCTATCATAGACATCACACCACACGATGACACACAACTAGCACCTGTTAATGTTATCCACCAAATTTTGGTTGAACCTACAAAAGAATTAGATGATGAGTTCTTGGATAACACCATGGTTGAAGAGCAAGAAACTTTCGAATCTACATGGAAAGAAGAGGAGCTCGAAACGATACTCGCCATAGACTCTTTCACATCTTGTACAGAAGCTGAGGGACGCCTAACTACTGACAAGATTAATGAAGAACAATTAATGCACCCTCAATATATTAGTCTCTCATGTGGAATATCCAAGACATCTAATTTATCAACCAAATCCGGAAAGATAATGAGTGGAGATCACTACCCACTAAGGTACCATTTTTATTTGACATATCTTTCTACTATAGCAAATTTACACTCTTATAGTGTTTATTGCTATTTTCACCCGCACTTGATTCCAAGAGGGGGGACGTACACCCTATTACCTAGTAAATAAGGGTGGAGTCAGGCTCGTGACTCGAACAAAAACAAGCGCTTCGTGGGAGGCAACCCATGCTTGTCCTTTATTTTCTTTTTAGTTTATTTTATTTTCTTGTGTTTGTTTTTATTTGTTTTTTTTCTGCATGACTGCTGTCGCTGTATTCTGCTGATACAAACGATACGGCGCATCTGTATTCTAGATGCGGCGTATGGCGTTTTAATTTTATATACAGCGCATTTAATAATTCGAGTACGGCGCATCTATCCCCTAGATACGACGTATTCTGTTTTTAATCAGAAAATTTTTAAACCATAACCGACATACGACGCATCTGTTGTATAGATACGGCGTATCTAATTATTTTTTAAAAATGGACTTCGAATTAATAAAATAAGAAGCGACGCATCAATTTCTATCGATACGGCGTATTATCCCATTGCATGCAGTTTAATATTTCCTACAGGTTGTTGATGCGGCGTATCCAATATTCCATGGATACGGCGCATCGACACTCTGACCTGTAATTTTTCGTAGTTTTAATTTTTCTAACCAATGATTAACGAGATGTTTTCGAGTCTATTTTTCTGTGGTCTCTATATTTTTACAGGTCTGGACGATTGAAGATTTTGATGAACTCCCACATTTTATATGCTCGCATTCTTACATGGAGGATCATATCGAGCAAATCTCAGGGGAGTTTTCCGTTCTAATTCTTTCTATTTCCTGTTTTTAATTTCAAATTAAACAACGAGGACGTTGTTTATCTTAAGTGGGGGGATGGAGAATTAGAACGTTTACTTGTCCTTATTTTTCAAAAATATGCTTAATATGTACTTAATATGCTTAAATTTTAAATTTTTTTTAGCATGTTTTTGTTTAAAGTCTAAGTTGCATAGCTGCACACATGACGTTATTTTCAAAAATTGTGATTTTTCAAAAATTCACAAATCTATGAGTGTGCCGGTGACTTGTAAACTTTAGAACTTGGCTTGTATACTATTCGAGACCACCATAATGAGTATTATTTATTTAATTGGAATGACTTGTCTAACTTGGTAAATTTCTAGGATTACACCCAAAAAGCCTTTATATGTTATGTGTTATTGACTAACTACACTGGTTAGTTAACCCCCGTATAAACCCTTTTGTTACTCTCATTTTTAGAGTAAGATACCCCTAGAAAAACACTCAGAGCCATTCCTTTCGTTTCTTACACCTATGTTTAAAATGTTTCGTTACACCCTTACACCTTAGCCTACCCTGTAGATTAGAATCCGTGGTTGGTTAATTGCTATAGGCAGAGTGTGTTTCCTTACATTACCTGTGTTCGCGTGCGTAATTCATTATCTTTGGTTAGGTCGGGAAATTGCACAATGCAATTGGAGTGAAAGTAAATAGTGTATGTCTTTGAGTTTATTTTTCGTGTGTTTACTACTTTCACTATTACCGTTATTTCTGAAGTTATGAAAAGTATGGAAAAATTATCCAGAGTTATCATTATAGTGATGTGGTGAAATTTTACACATCTATATGTTGATGTCAAAAAAAAAAAAAAAAAAAAAAAAAAAAAAAAAAAAAAAAAAAAAAAAAATCGAAAAAAATGAGAAAAAAAAGAAAGAAAAAAAAAAAAAAAAAAGAGTTGGATGTTTATTTTAAGCCAACGATGTAGAGTTATGTAAGTGGTCGATATCACCACTATTTGTTGTATTATATCTATGGATTGAATGGGAATTGGCAGTTATGGGAATGCCAATTAAGGTTTATTCTTTGATTAAGATCTTGTTGAGTATAATTCGTGTCTACCTAAAGCGTGTGTTTCAAGTGTTAAAGCGTGAGTTATTCAATGATATGAGTCTTATTCATGGGATGGTTGGGATAGTGATTAACCACACTTAGGATTTTAATTTATTTGTTTTGTTTATTTTTATTTTTACACCAATTTATATCCCAAATGTTATCCATACCCTATTCTTTATCCAACCAAACCTTTGATTTATTGAGATTAGGGATTTGAGCAATCTTAAGTATCGTAGTCGTGGATTCGGCTATGTATTTATGATTTTGTCGCCCTTTTTGATATATTATTATTGGTGAAGTTTGGACCTATCTTTAGCCTATTCGAGTTAAGGATTTGAGCAATTGCAAGTATCGTGTTCGTGGATTCGATCATGTATTTGTGATTTTGTCGCCTTTTCTGGAATTTGAGATCGATAGTGAAAAGAGAATAATTAACCCTTAAGCCTAAAAACCCTTTTTACCGCTTTAGACTTGTTATTCCTTAGCTTTAGTGGTGGAGATGTGTATACTTGCCAAGCTTATGATAGAATATTCGTCACGACTGGACAGTTAAACGATTAGATTTGATTTTATCGACTTATTTTATTTTACTTCTAATTCGTTAAGTGTTTAGTTGTGTGATTATGAAATAAACGAATACATGCTTAAATATAAAAATAAATCCTAACATCTTTTAGGATACATTTTCATAAGATTTAATCTAAGGTTTACTTGGGGACAAGTAAAGTTCAAGTGGGGGGATATTTGATGAACTCAAATAAGTACATTTTATTACTATCATTTATCCTATTAATTTGACTTGTTTTATTATATTATATATGAGAATTGATACTTAATTGCTTACTTTTGTAATTCTCAGGTAAAAACAAGCATTTGGTGAAACTAAGCGATTTTGGACTAAAAATGGAGCAAAACAAGCAAGATTGGAAAAGTCTACTGAATTGAAGAGATTAAGGACCATTGCCTGACTTTGAAGAATGCGCCGCATGGATTTATCCCATGCGCCGCATATGAAACCTTGGTCAACGAGAAGAACCAACTTGTTTTACTCCAGATGCGCCGCATGAAGCTCTTGATATGCGGCGTATCAATCTCAAGACTTCACCAGATATCCAAGATATTGAAGAATATTCGCAAATATTATAATCCTGGACCCCACGCGAAGTTACCTTGATACGCCGCATCGGACCAATCCGATGCGCCGTATCGGCCATACACAATCCTTACCAAAGAAATCAAGTGGAGATTAGAAGCTTAATGAAGAAGTCAAGATTACAAGTCGACACTTGAAGATGCTTTCGTATTTTGGCCATAAAATCTTCATCCGGACTCCGATTTAGTTGATTCAAGCGGCCACGCGAAGAGAAAAAGGAGATCTACCTATATCTGATGGAGATGCGGCGCATCTGGTCCTTAGATGCGCCGTATTGGGAGATGAGGCGCATCTGGTCTTTAGATGCGCCGTATTGGGTCAGTTTCAGACTTGGAGGCTACGTTTACTTATAGATGCGGCGCATCTAACTCTCTAGATGCGCCGTATCTACCCAGATATCAGAAACTATAAATACCGAACTCAGTAACGAATTAGGGCATCATTGGGGACCCTTAGGGCCATTCCCAGACGATCAAGGCCTCTCAAAACAGCAGAAGATCACCCTTGAAGACCCAATTATCCTTGAAGAACATCTCTTATCATTGTTATATTAATTAATCATTCGGTTAGCGTATCGTATTCACTATGTTTCATACTCTATTCTTTATGATTATGTTTATGTACTTTGTTATAGAGATTATGGGCTAACACCCTTTGGTGTTAGCCAAGTTTATGATTATTTGATGGTTTAATTAGTTTCTAATTCGATTGGTTGCTTAGTCTTCGTTTTGATTACTTTATTAGTTTATACTTCATTAATATCGTTTGCGTGATTAATGTAAGCTCCTCAAGGGCTAAATAATATATAAACATGGTAATCATTAAGCAGCTTTATGAGGGTTCTGATTAATTGTGACAGGATTAGTCAGTCAAAAAGACTTAAAATGGAATCTAGAATAGGATAGACATAAGTAATCATTAAGGGTTTACTCGCCGATAAGATTAGAGCCAACGCTTTGGTGACTTTTATTAGTGCATTGATTACCTCTGTGTCTAGCTGAGCATTGCTTGGGTCGCCATGCCCCTTCCTCGCCTATTTAGGATAGACCGCGCCTAGTCGTGAGCACCGTCACTACATGTCTTAGAAACTTATCAAAACTTAATCTTATATGACTAAACTTGGTTAACATGTTCTTCCTATCTTTGGTGTCTTCATACTTGTATTGTTTGTTTTACTTAATTAGTTCATTAGAAAACCAAACTCGTGCCAGTCTCTCAGGCTGAACCCCCTTTTGCTTTAGTTTAGGATTAATTTAGTAGAGTCGAATACCTTTAGAATTAGTATATTAGAAATCTCACTCTTAGTGATCGACACCCTACTTACCAACTAGGCTACATTGATCGGGTACACTGCCCGTTAGTGTTGTTATAGGTTAAGTCGGCAAAATATAAATGTAAAACTTGATAAGGAATAATCACCTATACAACGACACATCAGAGGGAATGACTTAGAACTTCTAGAGGAATTTCTAAAAGTCATAAGATGAGTTAGATAGATGACTTAAGAAGTCATGGGTGATTCATGGAGAATGACTTCAATATTTCCCGTGAAATATTTGAGGAGTCATAGAAGGGATAAAACGTACATAAGATATGACGCGAGAGATGACTTTAATATTTCCATTGAAATATCGAAATAGTCATAAGCGGGATGAGAGGAATGACTTAAGAGTCATGAGGTGATGTGAGTGAAATGACAAATGAGTCATGAAACAAGACGTGAGAAATGACGTTAATATTTCAAGTGAATTATTAAGAGGTCATGAGGAGAGATGTGGACGATGACTTTAATAATTCGAAAGAATTATCTAAATAGTCATGAGTTGGGTGACGAGAACGTATTGGTTGGTGAATAGACAATGTTGTCATTCAAGAGACGAAGGAGATGACGTACTTCGACGAGCTTCGTTCATGAGCAAACTACAGGGTTCCCGGTCAAGTCTAATGGCATCTTGACTGCTACTATTCATAGGGGGTTGCCTCATCTATAGTGTTTGTTGTCATGCCTTTCCGGCGCTTACGTACTCGGCTTCGGTCGTGGAGACAATAAGAGTAGTTTGTTTCTTGGGGAACCAAGATGTTTGTAAATCAACCTATGAAGGTACAAACATTACTCTTATGTTTCAATCCACATTAACTCTCACATTACTGTTATCAGATTTGTTAACATTTCACATCAATCTCCTCAGATACGAATCTAATTATATCTTAATGTATTATCTCAGATTATTACGAAAAGCATTTTTCTACATCATTTTCCATCCTCAACGATATCGTATTCTCATTGTGAGTTTCTTATTTGGGATATGGCCATTAATAACACTTTATTGAACAGGTATTATACAATTCTACTAAGTTGGCAAATAGAACTTATTATGAAATTACTTATTTCCAGGAAGAACTATTACTATTCAATGCCACTTAACCTTGTAATATCCGCCGACATCACTTCTGCTTGAGTTACATGTGAGATTTGATTTTTTGTGTTATAGGGCCTCATGTGTTCAAATTAAACATACTACTACGGTGTTTAAGAAAATACTGTTGATTTGCTCTATACTATAATAAGCTAACTTAAGTTTAAATAAGAAACTTAATTTAGGCAAGACTTATATGTCCGATAAACATGATTCACTCTTCATGCGAATTAATTACAACTCATGTTTCACCTGACTAACAACAACATTCTGGACAAGTGATTGACATAAATTTGAATATTTCTGGTTATATCTACCATGTTGATTCTACTACCAATTTCATCCAAACATTACTACAAACAAGGGTGTTAAGAAGAGTACCTTCCTGAGGTGTCTCTTAAAAGAGATAAGATATTTGTTGAAGTTAGCAATAAACACACTCATTCGTCACAACTTGTGAACAATCATACTCCTTTGTTAGCTCGAAATTATTTAACTAGTTTTCCTAGCAAACAAAAGTCAAAATTGGTCCCATTCAGGGCAAATGTAGAGTCAAATCACGCATTGTTGCGTAGTTAGATGGAGAATGGGACACATTTCCCATGGTAAGTAACCATTTGGTGGACGATCATTCCAAGTTACGGGAAAGTTACTTGGATGATTTTGTCTTCTAAAGTTACCTCTCGGTAGAGGAGTTCTAGACCGAGGTTCGGGAGAGTTCACCTTTCTAGGCGAAGGAGTAGTCGACCTAGTGTCACGCTTTACAAATCCATGTTCGGGAGATGACAATGGTTTGTAAGAGCTTTTGACCTCCCCTTTACTTGGAGTAGACACACTAGAACTATTTTTAACTATGTGACTCGGTTTAGGACTTAGGATACTTTTTAAAATTGACCCAGTTTCGTCTTCAGCACCAGACGGTACCACGGTACCACTAAATTTAGTGGTGCCGTCTGTACCTTTAGTGGTGCCGTCCCCTTCAGACTTAGACGTTTCAGGCATTACAAATTTAACTTGTTTGGTACCACTTGTAGAAGCCTGATTTGGGTTAAAACCTAAACCCGCACGGTCATGTTCACTATATCTAATGTTTTCAAGTATATCATTAAGTGTTTTAGTTCCTTCATCAAACTTAATGATTCTTAAAGCATTTTCTTTAAGTTTTTCATTTTCTACTTGAAGACTTATACATGACCCGCATCCTAAGTCTACTTCCTTGTTTTTCTCAAGTCTTTTGACTTGATCTTTTAGTTCCAAAACTTGTAGTTCTAGTTCTTGTAGTTTTAACTTAAGTTTTGTGTTTCTATCTAAGATCTTAGTAGTAACTACGCATAGTTTGTTGTATTCGTCATGCAATTCACTATCATCTATTGACGAATTATTATCACTATAATAAGAAGAGTTGGAATGTACCTCGTTAGAAGCTTGAGCCATTAGGCACTTTTCATCGTTAGGTTTCTTCTCTTCTTCTTCACCGCTATCACTCCAAGAACCTCCTACAAAAGCTCTTTGGTTGTTGGATTTTGGTGGCTTAGGACATTCACCTATGAAGTGATTAGGATCTCCGCATCTATAGCATTTCCTATCACTTGTCCCTTTTCTTTCATCATGATTTCTTTGGGATGACCTCTTCTCATCACAAGGTTGTCTAGGAAATCTACCTTTCCTCCTAAGGAACTTTCTAAAGTTCCTAACGGCTAGTGCGTACTCTTCATCTTCACAACCGGAACTCGAACATTCCTCATCACTAGACTCCTTCTTGGCTTTTAATTCTAGAGATCTAACTCTCTCGCTTTTGCCTTTGACAATTTCGGAGTCCTTCTTGATGATCATCTCGTGAACTTTCAAATTTCCTATAAGTTCATCGAGTGATAATGCCGCCAAGTCCTTTGACTCTTTTATGGTGGTGACCTTTGCTCTCCATTTAGGATGTAGAGCTTTAAGAAACTTCCTAACATAGTTCTTACTAGAATAACCTTCATCAAGAGCTTTAAGAATAGTGATAATAGTATTAAATCTAGCAAAAGCATTATCTATTGACTCATCCTCCGAAATGGAGAATTGTTCATATTGTTGAACAAGAAGATCTATCTTGTTCTCTTTGACTTGGTTATTACCTTGGTGAGTGACTAACAAAGTTTTCCAAATATCTTTTGCCGTATTACACATGAAAATTCTTTCGAATTCCTTTTTAGGCAAAGCATTATAAATCATCATTTTAGCCTCATTATTTTTGGCTAATTTCCTTTTAAGTTCATCACTTTGTTTATCATAAGAAACTATTTCATCCTTTTTAGTTTCCGGATTCATTTGAATAGGTTGAAAGTCACCCTCGGTAATAACATGCCAAAGATCAATGTCTTTTGATTTCACATACGTTTCGAATCTTGTTTTCCAATATATAAAACAATCGGTTTCGAAAAGTGGTGGTCTTTGCATAGATTGCCCTTCTAGATATTTGTCGGAATCCATTGATCGATTCAAGCTTTAAAATACAATATACTTTAAAAACTTGACTGACGTGGCTTCTGATACCAATTGTGGGAAACTAGAAGGGGGGTTGAATAGTTTACCGGTTTAAAAATCCTTTTAAAAATCTTGTTTTAAAAGTTAGCAATTGGAAACTTTGATTCGAACTTTATGTGTAACCAATCAACACCAATATGAACTACACACTAAGCTAAGTAATAATAACAAATAAAAGTAAAGAGTAGAGTTGGAAAGATCGAACCGAGACAGAGGATTTATAGTGGTTCGGCTACGAAGCTCTTCTTCGCCCTACTCCACTCCCCGAGTACCACACTCAAGAGTTTCAAACACTATATCAACAACCTCCCTTCAGGCGGAGAAAACCGTACACGTCGCTTATCCTATTACCGACACTAAGCTAGATGTCGAGTGCTAATCTTAGCTAGCACCAATCTACCAAGGTCCACGTGACCAAACACTCAAGCCCAGTGGCTTCAAGAGATCACCAAGATCTCAACACGATCACAATGATCAACACTCACTTCACTCTACTCAACTAACACTAATCTATCGACCCTTGATCTTCTTGATCAATCACACAAGCCCTATGGCTATAAGAGATGTTCACTATCTCTATAGATCACACTTAATCTTCACTCTCACTCACAAAAGATAAGAAAGCTTGATGTATGCAAAGATACAACAAGGTTGTAACAAGTGTTACAAAAACCTAACAACTATAACTCTTGTATCTTCTTGAATACTTGAGTTCTTCTCTTGCTAATGAAGAGGGATGACAACACTTTGTATCTACTTGGATACTTGTGTTCTTCTCTTGCACTTGGAAGAGGAATGATAACACCTTGTATCTTCTTGGATACTTGTGTTCTTCTCTTGCACTTGGAAGAGGAATGATAACACCTTGTATCTTCTTGGATACTTGTGTTCTTCTCTTGCTAATCAAGAGGTATGAAGAGGATCACTTGAAGGATGATTGGATCACTCTTGAAACAAAGAAAACTAATCTAAAGAAGTGAAAGGTTTGAGAGGATTAAGCTAGGGGATTTTTCTGTGTGTGAAGGGTGCCTAAAACTGTGAAAGGGGTTGATATTTATAGGCAAGAAAAATCTGAACGTTACAGAAAAAATGGTACGGACGGCTCCGTTAAATACCCCACGGCTCCGTTAAATTTAACGGAACCGTGGAGCCGTCCTAGACTAGGACGCTCCAAATTTTGTCTTTTCTGGTGAAAACTTATTTGGGGAAGGTTGGAGCTGATTTTGGGGGGAAAAATAGTTGTTGTGATTTTCAAACTTATTTTTCCATTAAAACATTTCTTAATAATTCAAAAATAATTTGTCATGTGTATTTTTGAAAAAATGTTTTGTCCCATTTAAAATGTGAATTTTCAAAACATAAATTCACTTCTTTGATCACTAGTTCAAGTTGTAACTTTGTTCAAGAGTGATTTACATAGAAACGGGATCTTCCGATTAAAGACTTGTTTACGTTGATTTTAACGTATCGTGATTTCACATTTTGTCATCCTCAAAACGTGAAGTAATCGAAGATATAAATAACGTTTTTAGAACATTATTTGCATCAACAAGTTAGTTTCCTGCGGCTGTTGTTTGGGAGATATTTTGACTATATCTGCCCTGCCGCAAATCTTGTGAAGCTTTTAATCCCTTAGTCTTTTGAATTGTACTCCGGATGAATGCATCCGTGTATTTTGTAATCTCTGAATGAATATAACCTAACCTCTTTGATGTGTATTAACACTTGGTTTTTTATGTTATATATTTGTTTTTGCCGGGGCTTATATGACCGGACTTAATTGACTATCTCTGTTTGTCCGTACTTAGGATTTCCGGGGATAGCTTGGTAGGTCAATGGGTTTGCAATACCACTTATATGCCTTAGTTGGAGGTGCAATGTCCTCATGCCGGGCTTGCAATGCCTCTTACACATTTTTAGAACTGCGGAGTTGTTTTCCGGCTTACGTATGTTTATGACATAAGTAATAATAAAACATGACAAGTAAATGTTTAGAAAATTTGTGGAGTTGATCGGACTCCACATATCATTAAATAGGAAATTATATAAATACAAGATGACTAGTGGTAAAATGAATTCCCGCTGTCGGATTGAACCGCGGTCAGCCACAAGAGGTGGGGATACTTACATTAAATCACAAGTAACATTTTTTGAGATTCCGGATATTCCATGTCCGGGGTAGATCTTGTCCATCTTGGTTCCGGAGTTTGTATGCTCCTTTTCCCAATGCTTCCACAACTTCGTATGGACCCTCCCACTTGGGGCCTAGCTTTCCGGTGCTCTCAACTAGGCTAGCATCGTTGTTGCGGTAAACAAAGTCTCCCGGCTTAAAGGTTTTGCCGTGGACCTTGGCGTTGTAATATTTTTCCATTCTGGACTTGCTTCTTGCCTCTTCAATAGCCGCGACTTCTCGCCTTTCTTCCAGGAGGTCTAGGTTCAACTGTAAGGCTTCCTCGTTCGCTATTGGGTCAAATAGGGCACATCGGAGAGATGGCATGCCAATTTCCACAGGGATCACGGCCTCCGTCCCGTAGGTTAGTGAGAATGACGTGTCCCCGTTACTGGATTTTATCATTGTTCTGTGCGTCCAGAGGACATGCGGTAGCTCTTCTAGCCAATCCCGGCTTCCTTGGTCAATTCTTTCTTTGATCCCTTCTCCCAAGCTTCTGTTAGCTCTTTCAACTAACCCGTTCGCCTGCGGATGTCTTACTGATGCGAACCGCTGTTTGATGTTAAGCTTTTCACACCAGTCTTTGAAGGGGTTGTCCCTGAACTGCTTGGCGTTATCCGCGACTATTTCCCCCGGCAAGCCGAATCTGCACACGATATTATCCCATACGAACTTTTTTACCTGATTACCGGTGATGGTTGCGAGAGCTTTGGCTTCTATCCATTTTGTGAAGTAGTCTATTGCTACTATCAAATATTTGATTCTTCCTGGAGCTTCTGGGAATGGGGCGCAGATGTCTATGCCCCATTTGTAAAATGGCCAGGGGGAGGTGATAGGAGTCAGGTTATGCTGGGGATTCCTTGGAACCGACCGGTGCACCTGACAGTCTTGGCACTTGTTTATTACCTCTCTTGCGTCCTTGTGCATTGTGGGCCAATAATATACGGACCTTAACGCCTTTGCCACGATAGCTCGTGGTCCGGAGTGCATGCTGCATGAACCTTCATGAATTTCTCTGATTACGTAGTTTGCCTGTGTTGGACCCACACATCGTAACCACAGCTCCAAAAATGATTTGCGGAACAGGACTCCGCTGATGATGGAGTATTGTCTTGCTTTGATCTTTAGCTTTCTTGCTTGTTTCTGATCCGCGGGAAGTACTCCATCTTTCAAATATTTGAGGAGCGGGGTCATCCAAGTGTCCCCTTATTCTTCTACTACGGCCATCACTTCTCTTTCCTCTATTGATTTGTCTTTTAAGACTTCAACCAGAACTTGCTTTGTTAGGTGGGTGAAGCT
This sequence comes from Artemisia tridentata subsp. tridentata, assembly GCA_021014915.2. Classification (NCBI taxonomy): domain Eukaryota; kingdom Viridiplantae; phylum Streptophyta; class Magnoliopsida; order Asterales; family Asteraceae; genus Artemisia; species Artemisia tridentata. The sequence continues at coordinate 83,459,424 of CP139502.1, read as the reverse complement.
GGTGGAGGCTATTTTGCTTAGTGTGTCCGCCTGCTTATTCTGACTCCGCGGAATTTATTTTATGGAGAATGTGCGGAAGTTCTCAATCAAGGCTTTGGCTTTTGCAAGGTATCGCGCCATGCTTTCTTCTTTAGCCTCGTATGCACCGTTTATCTGATTCGCGACCAACCTTGAATCCACATTTGCAGATAGGTCCTTCACTCCCATTTGTTCTGCTATCCTTAAGCCCGCCAACAATGCTTAGTACTCTGCTTCATTATTGGATGCATTAAATTCAAATCTTAAAGCATAAGTGAATTTTGTACCTTCAGGGTTTGTAAGGATTAGGCCTGCCCCGGATCCTTCTTGACAAGATGACCCATCGGTGTATAAGTTCCATGGCTCAACATACGGCAAATCTTCCACGGTTGCTTCCGTTACCGGGGTTTCTTCTTCTGGAACTTCCGCGATGAAATCAGCTAACACTTGTCCCCTTATGGCTGTCCGGGGTCTAAAACTGATGTCATGTCCGTTTAGTTCTATAGCCCACTTAGCCATTCGGCCGGTATTTTCTGTCTTCGCCAGCATCTGTTTGATTGGTTGGTCCGTGATGACCACTATTGGGTGTGCTTGGAAGTATCTCTTGAGTCTTCTGGCCGCGTGAACCAGCGATGGAACCAATTTCTCCATTGGGCTGTAGTTTATTTTCGGACTTCGCAATGTGCGGTTGATGAAGTAAATGGGCTCCTGGCGCGGTCCTCTTTCTGCCAAAAGGACTGCGCTGATGGCTTCTTTAGCCGCGGACAAGTACATGAACAATTCTTCTTTTGGTTGGGGGGCCGTGAGGGTGGGAAGATTAGCGATGTGTTGCTTCATCTCTTTGAATGCTTGTTCCGCTTCCGGTACCCAGTGAAAGTCACTTTTTTTGATGCACTTCTTTAGTGTTTTGAAGAATGGTAAGGACTTTTCCGCGGACTTTGACAGGAAACGGTTTAGACTTGCCAATTTTCCGTTTAAGCTTTGCACTTCTTTAAGAGTCCGCGGTGAGGGTAGTCGGGCAACGACCTCGTATTTCTCCGGGCAAGCCCTGATTCCCTTCTTGCTGATTATGTGGCCCAAGAATACTCCTTCTTCTGCTCCGAAGGTGCATTTCTTTGGGTTTAGCTTCATGTTTATCTTCCGGAGTGTCACTAATGTTTCTTCCACGTCTCTTAGCATTTCCGCCTCTGAATGGCTCTTAATTACCAGGTCGTCAACATACACTTCAAGTTTCCTTCCGATCTGTCTTTCGAACGCTTTGTCCACTAGCCGCTGGTATGTGGCCCCTGCATTTTTCAATCCAAAGGGCATTTTCTTATAGCAAAAAATACCTTGGTTTGTGTGGAAGGCGGTTTTTTCCTCATCTTCCGCGGCCATCTGAATCTGGTGGTATCCTTTGTATGCGTCCAAGAAGCACTTGAAGGTGTATCCGCAGAGTGACTCAACTTTCCAGTTAATCTCCGGAAGGGGGTAGCAATCTTTTGGACATGCTTTGTTTAGATCTTTGAAATCTACACACATTCTCCAGCTTCCGTCACTCTTTTTCACCAAGACCGGATTTGACAGCCAGTCATGGTAGTGGACTTCTCTCATTATGCCGGCTTCAACTAATTTTGCAACATCCTCATTAATTGCTTTGTTCCGCTCCGGAGCTTGCCCGCGTTTCTTTTGCCTCACCGGGGCATACCCTTCCCGGATGTTGAGTTTATGTTCTGCTACGCTCCGCGGTACTCCGGTCATGTCGGATGGTTGCCAGGCAAAGATATCCAGATTTCTCTTTAGTAATTCACACAGATCCTTCTTCCCCGGGTCCGTCAAGCTTCCTCCGATGGTGACTGTCTGATCCGGAAATTCTGGGTGTATTGCTACTTGAATCCCATCTTTTGCCGGGGTTTCCTCAGGATCTTGCTGTGGTTGGGGTTCCGCAACCATTTGGCATTCTACCGGAATGATTTTGTCACTATATAACGTGACCACTCCACCCTGGGTGGGGAATTTGATCATTCCGTGGGCCGTGGAAGAGATCATTTTAAGTTGTCTTATCCCCGGCCGGCCAATTATACCATTGTATTGAGAGGATGATCTAACCACCATGAAATTCATCCAAGCGCTGGCTGAGTTGTCTCCATCACTTAAGGTAACTTTTAACAGAATCTGTCCTAAGGGCCATGATAGTTCGCCACTGAAACCGAGGAGAGGGGCAGTAGCGGGGATCATTCTTTTCTTGATTTCCAGACTCAGTCGATTGAAGCAATGTTCGTAAAGGACTTCGGAGGCGCTTCCGTTGTCCACGTACATCCGGTGTACGTGGTATCCGCCCACTCCGGCCTTTATCACCAACGGATGGTCTTCCCAGTCGTCCTCCTTTATTGGAGGGAAGGATATTTCCAAATTAGGCTCAGTACTAGAGGATACCTTCTGTTTCACGGTTCGTTGCCAGGTTCGTATCATGAATATGGCTGGGGCTTTGTCCTTAGCTGCGGCTTCCTTCTTGCCGCCTTTAGCGGCCCCGCCCTTCTGGCTTCCGTTCTTGATTTCTTTTACCAAGTGTGCCAACTGGCCAGATCTGACCGCGTCCTCTGCCTTTTCAATTGGAAACATTCGTCCGTATGATGTCCTTTTTCTCTGTGGAATTCACAATATTTGTCTTTGTTTCTTGATTCAACCGGGCTTGCCATAGGTGGTGGAGCTGTGAATTTTACCGCGTCCATTGCTAGAATCTCCTTTGGTGTTTTTGTTAGGGGTGTGAAGCGGTCATTCTTTCTCCGGTCCGCCCTTGAATGCCCTTTGAATTCTGTTTTTCTTTCAAAATTCTGGTTGTTGGATGCCCGGGATCCCCCTTCGTGAGATTTCCACGAAGAGCGGTCTTGTTTTTTCCTTGACACATTTGCTGCGGCCGTTTCTCCACGGATGAAGGCTGTAGTAACCTTCCACATTTCGTCGACCGTCTTGGGGATTTTATCATTGAGCCTCCTGATTAACTCTGGATTGTTAATCCCGTGTATGAATCCCGAAACCTTCATGCACTCAGGGGCGCCCTTCACGTGCATACTTTTCTCTTTGAAGCGGTCGACAAATGTTGCCGTGGATTCTCCTTCTTTTTGCTTAATGAGGTGAAGTTCCACCGGATCTTTGGTGTATTTCTTCTGCTGGAGGAAGTAGGATAAGAAACTTCTGCGGAGGTCTTCAAAGCTGTCTATGCTCTCGGCCGGTAATTCATCGAACCACATTCGAGCATGGCCCATCAGGGTGGAGTTAAACATGTGGCACCAAGTGGGCATAGCCCATTGTTCGACTTTGGCCGCGGTACAAAAAATTTTCAGGTGGTCTTCCGGATCTCCTGTTCCATCATAAGTTTTTACATTGGAGACCATTTGGGTCCTTTTTGAGAATTCGAAGTTTCTGACCCTTTGCGTAAAAGGATCCTTGTCATCGATGTCGTACGGGCAATAAAGATCGTCCGCGTTCCCTTTGTTCTTCTCTGACCCGGCTTCCCAATATCCTCCATCATAGTCTTCGTTTCCCTCCGGTGTCCGGTCCCTTCGACGCCTGGAACCAAAGTTAGCAGATCCAGACCCGCCGCCTTTCTCCCTTGAACGGGGGGCGTAGCTATAGGTCGGACTTGGGCTTCTTCTTGGGCTATCCGGACTTCCTTCCACGAAAGGTCATCCATCTCGTCTGTAACGTCTAGTTTCATCTCTACGCTCCCTTCGAGCGCGGCTCTTAGACTTCAGACGAGAAAATACGTCCGGTTTTCTTTCCCCTAGACGTGACTTAACACCTTCTCTCCGTTCCCCTAAACGAGTGAATACGGCCGACCGGGGGTGCTTGGCCCCTTCCTCGTTATCTTCGGGTTCTTTACTAAGTCTGGAGAAAACACTCCGGGAGTAGGAACTTCCGGAAGGTTCAGGCCTCGCACCGGGGCTTGTCTTCCGCTTTCTTCTACTTCTTGATTCAACATATCGGGATGGCTCCCGGGAGTATGAATCCTCCCGTGACTCGTCCTCGAAGTCGAGACGGGTTTTTAATTGTCCCATTTTAGAAACGCAGTTGTGTAACTGGTCCCACGGATGGCGCCAACTTGTTAGTACAAATCTTGGGCGTGCCTCCAGATCTAGGTTAGACTAGCTCTTGGCGGGTACAGATCATGCACTAAGTACTTCGTTGAGCTGCTAAGAAAAGCAACACCGTTAGTCTTACCGCGGAAGGGGGCTTCCGCGGTTGGCCTCCGGTGTGAGAGTAAGTATATTATTTGAGAGATAAGGGGTATGTGCGGACTAGGTGAAAGTAATTGCAGTTAGGTGGAGTAATAAATGAGATGGGGGTATTTATATTACCCATATACTTACTGTAGCCGCCTCGGGAATGAGCGGGCTGACACACACCTTACCGAGTAGGTAGATGTCAGAGCGGAAGTCAACTTACGCCTTACCTTAGTTGGTAAGTGTCAGATCAAGTGGGAGACACAATCCCACAAGATCTGGCTTTCGGTGGAATGACCGCGGCTGAGTATGTGAGCTGTCCCGATCTGGAGAGACCGGGGTATGTCCTCGTCTTGGTTTGGCAAGACTGGAATCTATAATGTATATTGATTCTGCCGCGGTACGAGTTATGTGCATGCCCGGCCCAGTATGCTGGGTCCGGGGATACTATACACGATCATTACCCTAAAAAGTAAAAACAAATATCAGTACTTAAGTGATTTTATATGTTATTAAACGAATCTGATAAAAGTTTGTTTGACAAAAGTAGCTAATGATAAAAACTAGAGCACATTATCTCGAGTAGTCCATTATCAGAATTAAAATTGATCGGTTAAGGAGAGTCTTTTAGAAAAAATAGGAAATTTAAGCTCAACTCTTTACTAAGGGAGGAAGGAGTGGACTGCGGGTTTGGCTTGCGAGCTCAGCGAGTTGGCGGGAACACCGCTGCCGCAAGAGCGGGTTGGCCAAGCGGGTATGGTTTGCGAGCTTTGAGCTCGAAGCGAGTTGGAGATTAGCAAGGGTCATGTGACCGTTGAGGGGGTGTTTGTGAAAATTGTTTGTAGCTGCTTCTGAAGTAGGTGGGTTTTCAAGTTTGGATCTAAGTTTTGCAGCTCCTTCTGAAGCTGCACTTCTTCTTCTTCTGAGGAAGCCATTTTTTTTTTGAGTTTTTTTGTGTGTGTTTTCAAATCGACATCTAGAGAGAAAAGGGAGGTTGGGTTGAGTAGTTGAGTTTGAGTTGGGTGTTTATCACATTTGGGAAGATGAACTTGTATTTATCACAAGAAAGTCAACACGTGTAGTACCTTTGATATTTTTTTTTTTTTTTTTTTTTTTTTTAATAATATTTTTTTTATTTATCTTTTATATATAAATAATAAATTGTTTAAGTATAATTTTTATTATTTATAACATTATACATAAATAGTAAATTGTTTAAATATAATTGTTTTTTTATATAATTGTTTAGTATCGGATGAGTTAATGTTGCAAATTTATAAATTTGAAGGACAAATTATGAATATTTAAAAAAAGATTTGGGAGGGTTGAGAATGATGGGCCCCACTAAAAAAAATTGAATGAAGGGTTGGAGGGTTGAAATGAGGTGAAGGAATTTGATTAGTTAAATTTTGGGAGGGTCGGAGGGTTCCACTCCCTCCACCCTAAAAGTTAATGAAACAAGTGTTCATTGACTGAAGCTATGTCTTATAAAAAAGGTCAATCAACAGACAAAAAAATATCTATGAGATCATAGTTTCTCGGTTGATTTAAATCTTTATCTGAACTCTTGAAGTAATGAGAGAGACATCAAGCAAAAATTTTAACAAAATGTGTTACTCCATCCGTCTCAAATTAATAGTCCCTCTTTCTATTTTGTGTTGTCCCAAAATTATTGTCCCTTTTCAAATATAGTTATGAAGAATGTAGCAAGTTTACCATATTGCACCTAATATTACTAAAAATTACAAACATCATTCAAATATTTAATTAATTTCATAAAGGTAAAAGTGACATTTTGCAAAAAAGTAAAAAAGAGAATGCAGTAATGAGTATGTTTTTTTAAACTGTGTGTTTTTTGTCGGGTGATAATAATTTTGAGACGGAGGGAGTACAAATCTTGTTTAAAGAAAACCATAACACATTTTATTTAAAAAAAAAAAAAAAAAACCTACTAGTACTACTGTATAATTTAGTTGCACAAATAACGGAAGAAGCAATGAACACTTTTTATTTTTTTTAAACAACAATAAACACTTTATTTATTAAAGCACTTACTTAATAGACTCAAACAAACATACCACCATACGTAAAGTAACACCTTCTTTACTCAACAAATCCTTTAAATATCACCATCACTCTCACTTTTACACACACACTCTCCAATGGCGAAATTAGGGTTCCATCATCTCATTCTCATCCTCATCTCACTTTCACTAACGGCCGTCCACCCCCGCACCCTAACACCCCCAACCACAGTTTCAACGTCATCACTCGACGTCACTCACTCCATCCACAAAACTCTCAATCTCTTCACATTATCACCACAATCTTCTTCACTCACCAAAACGACGTCGCTTGATGACGTCACTTCTTCTAATACCCTCTCATTATCTCTTCATCCACGTATCAGTGTTAAAATATCATCGCACAGAGACTACGAGTCAGTTGTAGAAGATAGAGTGAGGCGTGACTCGCTTCGAGTCAACTCGATTCAAACGAGAGTTGACCTTGCGGTCAATGGAGTTAGAAAAACGGATCTTAAACCGTTTTTTTTAAATGATGAAGTGAGTGTGACGGATGTGGATGATTTACAGGTTCCGGTTACGTCAGGAACGAGTCAAGGAAGTGGAGAGTATTTTTGCCGAGTTGGAATCGGTCATCCGCCGAGTCAGTTCTACATGGTTTTAGATACAGGTAGTTATTCATTTTTTATGCCTAGTGTAAAATTTGTTTATTAGAGATATTTTTCTAAAAATATCTTATTTGTCATTTTTTTGGTTGCGGACAATTTAATAACTAACTTTTTAAATTTTGATTATTTTGTTTATCGATTCTTAAAAGTGCGTGTTTCGATTTCAAAATACGTCAATCAATGCACAGAATAATTGAAATTTAAAACGTTAGTTATTTTTATGCCTAGTGTAAATATTTTTTTGAAATGTATGTAACATTGTTAGAATCAGACTATTTAATAACCTACTTTTTGAATTTAGATTATTTTGTGTATCGATTTCGAAAATTACGAGTTTTCATTCCAAAAAATACTTGATTCAATAAGAAAAACGTCAATCAATGCACATAATAATCGAAATTCAAAAAATTAGTTATTAAATAATTCGATAAAAAATTTTATCAAGCAAGACACAAATTATTTTGAAAAATAGTCCTTTATTTTATAAGCTTAAATTTGTTAACTTATTTTGAAAACAAGTGTGACAACGTATTTATTATCATAAGAAACTTACTTAAGCCGATAAGTATAGGAATAAGCCAGAAATCTAAGCGTATAAATTTAAGGCAAAATCAAATAAACTTGTAAACTCGCAAATAAGGTTAAACAAACGGTCTCAAAATTTTGTGTTAAACTGTTACTAATAAAAGAAACTCATATTACGGAGTATTTGTTTTGGTTGCAGGTAGTGATGTCAACTGGCTACAATGTGCACCATGTGCAGATTGTTATCAACAAACAGATCCTATTTTCGAGCCAGCCAAGTCATCGTCTTATTCACCGATCACGTGCGACGCACGTGACTGCAAAAACCTGGATGTCTCGGAGTGTCGGAACGGTACTTGTTTATACGAAGTGTCGTACGGTGACGGAAGCTATACCGTTGGGGATTTTGTTTCCGAAACGGTTACCTTAGATGGTAGTAAAACTGTTAGTGATGTGGCTATTGGTTGTGGACATAATAATGAAGGGTTATTTGTAGGTGCGGGTGGTTTGTTAGGGTTAGGTGGTGGTCCGTTATCTTTTCCCTCACAAATTAACGCTACTAGTTATAGTTACTGCTTAGTTGACCGTGATAGTAACGAAACGTCGACTTTAGAGTTTAATTCGCCGTTAGCGTCGGATGCCATTAAGGCGCCATTAATTAGGAACAATAAAGTCGACACGTTTTATTACGTAGGGCTAAAAGGAATGAGCGTAGGAGGTAAGTTATTAGATATTCCTTCAACGACTTTTGAGTTAGCTGAAAACGGCAACGGAGGTGTAATAGTCGATTCCGGTACAGCCATTACACGTTTACAAAAAGAAGGGTACGAGATTTTACGTGACGCGTTTGTTAACGGGACTAAGGAGGGTCTAACGAGAGTCGACGGCGTGGCGTTATTCGACACTTGTTATGATTTAGGTAAGAAAAAGAGTGTTGAAGTGCCTACTGTTGGGTTTGTTTTTACCAACGGTGAAAAGTTAAATTTACCGGCTAAGAATTACTTGATACCGGTTGATTCGGTTGGGACGTTTTGTTTTGCGTTTGCTCCAACGTCGTCTGGGTTGTCTATTATTGGGAATGTGCAGCAGCAAGGGACACGTGTCAGTTATGACCTTGGGAATAAACTCATTGGATTCTCACCTAATAAATGTTGAAAATTGAATCGAGGGAAATATTTAAAAAGTTTGTGTTTTTAACGATGTAGGGGTAGAATGGTCTTTTGTAATATCTATGTAATTAATAACCAAATTGTTTTTGGAAGGATGATATTGACGCGTATGTGATTCCTGAATTTATAGCCGTTGGTGTTTATTTTTCTTGGAAAATGTTGTGTTATGTAATTTAACGTAAACTATGTGCGACTTGCTACGAGTCTACAACATTCTCTATATTACTTCAAATGATATAATGTTGCTTTGGTAAAATGCTTTAGAGAACTTTGAAGCATATATGTCTCAAAATATAATTTGAGTCAACATATAATTTGAGACGGACAAAGTAGTTAATCCTTAGCTTGAGAGTCGCATGTGGTACTATGAGATTATTTTCGGATCAAGTTTATATATTTAAGTTTCAATTAAGCTATGTGTGCAATTTGTTAGTGGTATGAATAGTTTTAAATTATTAATCTGTCATTTTTAAAAGGCTTAAAATATGAAATGGTTAATATGCTGAAATGGACATGATTATTTAGTCAAATTGAAGGGCCAATTAGTGCACGTATTAGAGACTAACCTTGATTTGCATTATTAAATGACTTTTGGCGTAAAAAGCTTGTACGTACAATAATAGGTTGGTCCACCTACAGCAATGTAGCATGTAGCATGTACCGTTTAGATTACTTTATCAACCCATTCTTCGTTACGTAGTCGTGGTACTTGATCTCATGAGGTCATGGCATTCTTTTATATTAAACAAAAGAAAATTTATTTTTACATGGTGAGTTTTTATCTTTAATTGATAGCTTATGAGACTTTTTATTTCCTTTGGTACACATTTTTCCTATATAAAAAATAGCATTAACCATTGTTTTAATCATTGTGGCCTTGTGGGTGAGTTGTTGCACCAAAAAAGTTATACCTTTTGCTTTCGGACCAAAAATGATACCATCCACCGTCCTATATATCTCTACTAGAAGTTATGTTAATTTTTTTTTTTTTTTTTAGAACGGATACTAGAAGTTATGTTAGCTATCGACGTTTTATACTTTTATATGTCCAATTTAGGATAAAAGTCAAGGATGCTCTATATACTATCCATAAAGATTAATTATGAATAACAAACTAACAAAAAACCATTATGAACTAAGATACCAGTTAGAATCTTGCACGTTTCGTTCATGTGGTTGATTAAACGTTGCAACATCTATCCTTCTTATGTTTTCATATGCTTTTATTTGTTTTCGTCATTTTTTATATGTTTTCATCCGTTTTATAAGTTTTCGTCCGTTTTTCTTACGTTTTTCTCCGTTTTCGTCTGTTTTTATACGTTTTTATACGTTTTCATCCGTTTTACTTATGTCTTTATCCGTTTTCGTCCACTTTTATCCGTTTTCGACTATTTTTATACATTTTCGTCCGTTTTTATACGTTTTCATTCGTTTTTATACATTTTTCGTTGGTTTTTTATCCATTTTCACCCGTTTTCTTACGTTTTCATACATTTTCTTACAATTTTATACATTTTTGTCCGTTTTTATACGTTTTCGTCCATTTTTATATGTAAGTAAATGTATAAAAAAATGGACGAAAACGTATAAAAATGGAAAACAACCTATAAAAACGAACGAAAACGGATGAAAACGGATAAAAACGGACGAAAACGATATAAAAAACGTAAGAAAACGGATAAAACGTACAAAAACAGACAAAAACGGATAAAAAAAATGTTAAAAAAACGGACAAAAATGTATGAAACAGATGAAAACGTATAAAAATGTATGAAAACATAAGAAGGACAGATGTTGCAACGTTTAATCAACCACAGGGACGAAACGTGAAAAATTCTAGCAAGTTTCTTAGTTCATAATAATTTTTTTAATAGTTGTTTATTCATAATGAATCATTTTAAATAGTATATAGAGTATCCTTAACTTTTATCCTCCCATTTATAACGAAAAAAAAGAAGTAATAATCTATTTTCACTTTATCAAGGTTCACTTTCCTTTTACAAATGGTCAAAGGCAAGTGACTCGTTTTTTCTTGTTAGCATGTCTTTTGAATCACCGACAAATACACACTTTAATTAATTTTAAGGCGTCGTTAAAAGGAGATAATTACCATAGACCACCACTCCGTACGCTTTATAATGCACCTTTATTTCATGACATGTAAAGTTTTGGAAACAATCTTTTGTTTTGCATCAAATTGAAATTTACTTTTTTGTATGGACTATTTTAATCAGTTGTGTGAATTAGTGTCAATTCGAAATTTATCATATCGGTATTGAGTCAAAAGATGACTACCCGCGAATAACGATGATGGTGTATAATAAAGTTAATTTTTGTATGCATATATTTTTTATATACGAGTCTAGGTTAGTGAAAGTCGAGAAAATTTCTGAATTAATTTGTAGCAAGTATTTACACATTTAATAAAGGGTTTTTGTCGTAAAATAGTAACGTACTTTTTCAAATGTACCGATTTGGTACGTGTACTATTTATCGTTCCACTTAATGTTGTCTACTTTCATGTTTTGTTCAAATTTGCACATTTTGATGACGTGTCACGTTATAAATGGTGACACGTGTCAGACTTTCAGGTATGACATGTCATAAAAATGTGCAAATTAAAACAAAACATGAAAGTACACAACATTAAGAGGACTTTGAGTCACAACGGTTTGGACGAAACCGGCAGTAACACTGCCGCCGGTTCCAAATTTATGCCAAAAATCTTTCACCACCGGCTTGGCAAACCGGTGAGCATAAATTCATTTCAACCCAAAAAGTGAATGTTGCAATGCTATTAAATGGTCAAAGTTAACGTTGAAACACAATTAAATTCAAAAAAAAGTTAACGTTGAGCTCTAAAAAAAAAATAAAAAAAAATTCCCTATATATATTTTCAACCCCATTTCAACCCCAAAAAATATCTTACTTCAACCCAAAACACACACAACAATTTAAAAACTCTTCCATGGATTCAAGAAAACAAAAAAATGTTTCATCCGGGTCTAAAAGTCGAGGCCGAGGTGTTCGAAGTCAAGTTGCTCCTCCACCGAATCACCAAGGTTACTATGGTTGGCCATGTAATTTCTAGATGTTTATTAGTTCTAGTTTTAATTTCGATTATCATGTAATGGACTTTTTTATGTCATATTTTTCGATTATCATGTAATGGACTTTTTTTTTTTGTATTAATGAAATGGTATGTTGTTATTAAAAATTGTTTAGTTTAAATATTAAAAATAAAAAAGGAAAAAAAAATTGGGAGGTATGAGAATTTATGGGCCGCCAGTGAATTAGGTTGGGAGGTATGAGAATTTATGGGAATGAGTTGGCTGAAGCTTATTGGTTGAATTTGGGAGGTATGGATGTTTCGAAATTATGACTCCTAGTGCCCTAAATGGAACGATAAATAGTACACGTACCAAATCGGTACATTTGAAAAAGTACGCTACTATTTTATGACCTAAACCCTTTAATAAATTGCATTACTTTTTATAAGTAAATCTATTTTAATAAAATAACATTATTCTTATTGTAGCTTTTCAAACAATTGCGTTTCTTTTATATTAAGTATATACAAGTAACAACTAACCCGTGAAAACACATAGCTCCAGCTCTAATAATCTGTTTTTTAGTATAAAACGGAAAGAAGGTAAATAGAGAAGATAGGAAGAAAGAAAAAAAAGAAAAAAAAAAAGAGACGAAAAAATATTTTGAATTTTTGTTTTGTGTTCCAAAGTTAGAAATAAAAATTAAGAGGTGAAACCAAATTAAGGCTAAAATAACACTTATCTCTAAATCATCCTAATTTGAAAAGAATATTAAGAGAGAGAATTTGACATAACTTCATTTCCTATTCTCTTCTATTAAAAAATTAATATCGAGAAAATGATTATTTTTCAATTTCCTCTCCAGTTCTTTTATTTTCTTTTCAAATGAAAACTCGGAAAAAGTGTAAGTTATGATTCCAAGGTAAAATTGGGTCGAGACAAGTATACCAAACCGATTGTGTTTCTTGGTTTTTTGGAGTATATAATGTATATTACTAGTAGCTAGGAAATTTTAACTTGACAAAGACATAATGAAAAATATCTTATGCATGTGTGTTTAGTTAAGGATTCGCTGTATGTGTTTGTTCAAACCCATCAGGAGATCAGGGACAAATTACATGGTCTAGTTGGGCACTTGGACGGGATCTATTATATCCATTAAGGTCTATATTCTACATGACCCAATCATTCTATATTCGCAATAAAAGAATAGGTAAATAGCCGGCCTTTTCAAATTAAGGTTTTCCTTTTGTTGTTTTATAACCATTCATTTCATGATATGATGATGTAAAATATCCTTTTCAGAATAGGTTGATTTTGTTCATTGTCTATTTATTTGATATTGCCATGCTCAGAAATATTAGGCACACGCCAAAGCCCAGGCACTAGAAATGCTCAAGAACCAACTCCAATCGCATCAACTTTGGAGTCAGCCTACGAATGTTTACTGCTCAGTGTAAACGTCTTTGTTGAGTCGAAAAAGAGAAGACTCTTGTGAAATCGGTCATGAGTTTAATACCAATTTTTTTCCGAGTAAATGATGTCTACATTACAATGTAGGCAATTGCCTACATTTTTTTTTTTGAAAAAAAAGGGCGGAACATGAGGAAAACATGTATCATTAACTTACTGCAGGGACTGAACTGTATATATATATATATATATATATATATATATATATATATATATATATATATATATATATATATATATATATGTTAGAGTTTTGGAAAAATATTAAATCGTGTATGACTAGAATCGAACACGGGACTGAGGGATTGCACACTTTACGTATGAATGATCAAAGGAATAATTAATATGTATAATTGTTATATATTTTAATTATTTGAACACAAAATGATAACTAACAGACATTAAAGTAATTAACAGAATTGACTAATGACTGTTAGTAAATAAAGGAGGGGTTAAGTGTCAAGTTTTAGAACTTAAAGAGGTATTAGACTCAAACTTGGAGAACAAGTTTGGAGGCTATATAAACAAACTCATTATACTCTCAAAAGGTACGACACGTTATAATATCAAATCCATTAAAAGAATAAGGCCCATTTTATCCTGACCCCCCCTGTAAGGGGGTGTTGACTTTTGTCTGCTGCCGCCGCCTGTACTGTCTGCTTTAAAACTTGTACATTTTGACCAAAATAGGCGGCCCCCACATGGTAGGGGGTTCCTATAAGGGTGGTGGCAATGGAAGCGGCATCACCCAACGGTATGCTCATACCACCGGTGAACACCACCGCCACCTCGGAGGTATGGCCATCGGTATGAGTTGAGCGGCAATTGATGCTTCCACGGTTTGATAAGAATTGCATGCATTGGGGTGTGTATGTGGGCCAAATAAGGTATATTATTTGGGAGGTATGAAAAAGGCATGGTTGCCACTAAAAAAATGGTTGGGAGGTATGAAAAAAGTATGAATGAGGTGGAATGATATTATTGGTGGGTTTGGGAGGTATGGGTTTTTTGGAAGTCATGACTGCCACCACACCTAATAGAGGCCAAAGAATAATAATCAAAAGTCAAATCGACTTTATTATTCCTTATATGCTCGTACAATAGCTTTGACATATACTAGATATGTACTGTACACTATGGTATTTATTGGGTTCTACTATAGAAGCCCCCCCTATCATGTCCCATCAAGGGGGTTTTTGTCCTTTTATTCCTTTTGTCCCCTTTGACTGACAGTATATCACAGTTTTTGTCAGTTTATGCTCCGTATTTTTGACATTTTTAAGCGTTTGACTTATTAAACTTTATATTTTATGTTCCGTACTTTCAGGTTTATAGTTTTTTGATATAAACAAAATTATAAAAATAAATAAATAAAAGGCAAAAAATAGGGGGGGTTGTGGATAAGTTTTTGTGTGTGTGTGTGTGTGTGAGGGGGGGGGGGGGCTTGGATAACTTGTCCCTATTTATTATGTCACATGATATCTATCTTTAACATATGTATTGTACAGTATGTAGAAGAATGATTATTATTTACTTCCTTCTTGAATAATAGATTCAAGGTTTATTGAACAAAATAGTTTTGGTTTAATAATTGTGTTCATTCACTAGCATCAACCTTTGATCGGTTATAGTACGTGTGTACAAGAACTTGGATATAACTTACTTTAGTTATTCATCTTGGATTGTGAAACAAAACGGTAAGGGGTTTCACGGTAATCCTATTCTTTGTTCAAGAGAAGAAGAGTTCAAGTTTGATCCTTGTTTTGCTAGGATCAAGGTACGTTTACTTTTATTATTCGGTAATACTTTCTACATGTTAAATAAAGATCATTGCTTCCGCTATACATGCTTTTTGATGTTTATTTATTTATTTGAATGTCAAGTTATTTAAATTCCAACAGTGGCATCACGAGCCAATTTAACATGTAATTGTTATTACCTAAACGCATAATAAAAATCGAATCTTGATTTGGATTTACATGTTAATCGATTTGTGTTAAGTTTAGAACATAAAATATAAATCGTACATAATTTGGGGGGGGGGGGGGTTTCGACCCTTCTTTTATTAAAAAGTTAGTTTTGTAACCCTAAATTAGGACATGTTATGTTTATGTGTTTATTTGAATAAAGGGTTACGTTCCTAGTTAATTCATGATGCTTCATGCAAGGTATTCATGAATTAGGGTTTAATTTATGTGCTACATGTTTTAGATAAATCTAAAATTAGCGAAAACCTAATAATTATAATTAATGAATCAGTTATGTGCAATGTGGTATTTAGTTATTAAAGCTTACGCGGCCAATTGTTGGTGTCTGTGGTCCATTGGGTAAAATGCGCTCGAAAACCAATGGGAGTTTTATTAATTATATACATAATAATTCACATAGAGATTATTAATAGGATTTATCAAAAGGTTTGCATGTGGCTATATGATTTAATAGTTAAGATTATATGCGTTATTTGTGTTTATTTATTTTTTGTAAAATTACTTGTTCTTTTTTTGTTTAAATTGTCCTTGAATTGTAAGCAAAAAAAGGGTAATTTTTTGTATAAAAAATAAATGGACCTAATAACTATGAAACCTTGATGTGGTAAATTATTTATTGTCAAGTCTTATGTGCCGAAAGTGGTTTGCTTTGCACGGTAATTTGCTCACAGGCGAGACTAGCAATTTAAATAATTTACAACATAATTTTATAAGACTTAGAATCATAAACTTTTAATTGATTGATGCAACTGTACAAATGGTCGAAGCGGCGGACCTAATGTTGACAAACTATAAAGTGGCTATAAGGTTGGTTTCGCATTAAATTGTGGCCTTAAAGAGACTCAATTCTGTCTCTCCGCTCATCTGTGCGTCAAATTAGACTTACCAAGTACAACCATTATATGTACGAAGCATCTTAAGGCAAAGTTGTTGATGCGTGCGGTGTCGTAGTATAGTTTTAGCACGTTTAGATGCCTACTCAAGTTTTAAATTTATATTTAGCCGACTTATCAATAACACACACACTTAACGAGCAGTGTACCCGGTCAGTATGCATATAATGGTAAGTAGAGTGTCGATCACTAAGAGTGGAACGTATTATCTCGTTATTCTAATCAGTATTTTAATATCCTAACGCAAGGGGGTTTCAGCCTGAGAGACTGGCACGATTTGTTTGCAATTAAATAATAAAATAAACCAATAGGCACGAATAAGCAAGTAGCACACACGTACACAGATAGATACTCGAAACAATAAGAGGGCTGTCCTTATGATTAAGTAGATTGTCACTTGTTTTATTGATAGCTTTATATGAAGTGTATGTAGTTAACCCTTTCTCGTTGGTCCTATTCTTATCGGCGAGTAAACCCTTAATGATTACTTATGTCTAAAAGTTATTCCTAAGTGATCAATTTAGTAATAACCGTGGGAGCCACATTATTTTCCGCAGTCAAATGCCCGCAAGCCACTAATAAACACAGAGGTTATCAATGCACTAATAAGTAGTAACCAAAGACATCAACATATAAACTTTAATTGATGGGAAAGCAAGTATTAAAGGGAGTGCAATCTTTCGTTGTCACATTACACAAGCCACCAATCCTGATGAATTAAAGTTTGCTAACACAATAAAACAAAACTACTTAATGAATTAAACACATGCAGCACCTTCTTACAGCTCTTGTATCTTTGATTTAGGTGTGTCTTGTGCTGCCTCCTTGACTGAATTCGTCCTTGGTTTCTCCTGTTCGGTCTTCGGTATTATATGGTATCCACGAAATTCGTCTGGTCTTGGGGTATTTATAGTTTCTGTCTGAGGGAAGATGCGGCGCATCTAGTAAGTAGATGCGGCGCATTGACTTAACTTCGCGTGGGGTCCAAGATTATAATATTCAGGAATATTCGTACACCGCCAGAAGATGCGGCGTAACTCCATGATTAGATGCGGCGCATGTCCTCTTGTATCTTGGATCGTATCTGGTGATATCTTAATAGAGATGCGGCGCATGTCATGAGTGAGATGCGGCGCATCTGGAGCAGATTAGTCTTGATCTTCTTCATTTCAGTAGACTCTTAACTTTATGCATGTTTTGCTCCATAATCAGTCCAAAATCGCTAAGTTTCACCAAATGCTTGTTTTTACCTGAGAATTACAAAAGTAAACGATTAAGTATCAATCCTCATACATAATAGAATAAAACAAGTCAAATTAATAGGATAAATGATAGTAATAAAATGTACTTATTTGAGTTCATCAAATATCCCCCCACTTGAACTTTACTTGTCCCCAAGTAAACCTTAGAATTTCTTTTATGAAAATGTATCCTAAAAGATGTTAAGATTTATTTTTATATTTAAGCATGTATTCGTTTATTTTATAATCACACAACTAAACACTTAACGAATTAGAAGTAAAATAAAATAAGTCGATAAAAGCAAATCTAATCGTTTAACTGTCCAGTCGTGACGAATATTCTATCATAAGCTTGGCAAGTATACACATCTCCTCCACTAAAGCTAAGGAATAACAAGTCTAAAGCGGTAAAAAGGGTTTTTAGGCTTAAGGGTTAATTATTCTTGATCACTATCGATCTCAAATTCCAGAAAAGGCGACAAAATCACAAATATATGATCGAATCCACGAACACGATACTTGCAATTGCTCAAATCCTTAACTCGAATAGGCTAAAGATAGGTCCAAACTTCACCAATAATAATATATCAAAAAGGGCGACAAAATCATAAATACATAGCCGAATCCACGACTACGATACTTAAGATTGCTCAAATCCCTAATCTCAATAAATCAAAGGTTTGGTTGGATAAAGAATAATACAGGGCATGGATAACATTTGGGATATAAATTGGTGTAAAATGAAAAATAAACAAAACAAATAAATAAAAATCCTAAGTGTGGTTAATCACTATCCCAACCATCCCATGAATAAGACTCATTTCATCGAATAACTCACGCTTTAACACTTGAAACACACGCTTTAGGTAGACACGAATTATACTCAACAAGATCTTAATCAAAGAATAAACCTTAATTGGCGTTCCCATAACTGCCAATTCCCATTCAATCCATAGATATAGTACAACAAATAGTGGTGATATCGACCACTTACATAACTTTACATAAGTTGGTTAAAACAAACTTCCAACTTTTCTTTCTTTCTTTTTCTTTTCTTATTTTTTTCGATTTTTTTTTTTTTTTTTTTTTTTTTTTTTTTTTTTTTAATTTTTTAAACTTTAATCATAAACATAGATGTGTAAAATTTCACCACATCACTATAACTTTCTTTCCGAATAATAATTTTTCCATACTTTTCATACTTTCAGAAATAACGCTAATAGTGAAAGTAGTAAACACACGAAAAATAAACTCAAAGATATACTATATTTACTTTCACTCCAATTGCATTGTACAATTTACCGACCTAACCATAGATAATGAATTACGCACGCGAACACAGGTAATGTAAGGAAACACACTTTGCCTATAGCAATTAACCAAACCACGGATTTTAATCTACAGGGTAGGCTAAGGTGTAAGGGTGTAACGAAACATTTTAAAACATAGGTGTAAGAAACGAAAGGAATGGCTCTGAGTGTTTTTCTAGGGGTATCTTACTCTAAAAATGAGAGTAACAAAAGGTTTATACGGGGGTTAACTAACCAGTGTAGTTAGTTAATAACACATAACATATAAAGGCTATTTGGGTGTAATCCTAGAATTTTACCAATTTAGACAAGTCATTCCAATTATATAAATAATACTCATTATGGTGGTCTCGAATAGTATACAAGCCAAGTTCTAAAGTTTACAAGTCACCGGCACACTCATAGATTTGTGAATTTTGGAAAATCACAATTTTTGAAAATAACGTCATGTGTGCAGCTATGCAACTTAGATCTTAGACAAAAACATGCTAAAAATTTTTAAGTTTGATATATTAAGCACAGTTTAAGCATAATTTTTGAAAAAGTTTAGGACAAGTAATTGTTAAGTGTTCTAATTCTCCAATCCCCCCACTTAAGTTAAACAACGTCCTCGTTGTTTGTATAAAAGGTTAAAAACTGGAAAATAAAAGAATTAGAACAGAAAAACTCCCCTGAGATTTGCTCGGTATGATCCTCCATTAGTATAAGAGCAAAAATCATCTTTCTTGTGGATTAGAACGTTAAAGCTTCATACTTGATGTATCCACAGGAAATCCAGGGAACTATAATACCACCAACACTTTAAAACACACCTAAGATAAGAAAGGTTCAAACTTGCATAATACATTAGTAGTTAGATAAAAATAAAACATAAAAATAAAAACTGAAAATCATCAGGTCAGTCGATGCGCCGTATCTTATGGAAGAAGATACGCCGTATCGAGCCTGGAATTAATACGGATCAGAATAAAGATGCGCCGCATCTTTAACCAGGGATGCGCCGCATTAAAATAAACTGATAAAAAGTTTTAAAGTCGAAAATAAAAATGCAGAAAAATAAAATAAGATATGACCATTGCAGGAGATGCGTCGCATCTCAGAATTGAGATGCGCCGTATCCTCATGCGGGCCTGACTGACTCGACACAGAAAACAGAATAATAAAAATTCTCCGGGTTGTCTCCCGGTAAGCACTTGTCTTTATTCCAGAGTCTTCAAGTTAGACTCACGTTCAGCTCAGCAATAAGTCCTTGTCACGGTCCATCCTTCTTCCTTCATCCGAAAGATTTTCCCGTATATCTCTGCGACGTTTTCTTCCGTTCGACTTAATCTAGTATAACTCTTTGTCTTCACCGCAGTATATTCCTCATCAGGACCCAAAGAATATTTGATGATTTTAAATTTTTCAGAAATAATCATGGGTGGCTCATTATAAGGAATCCCAAGTAGTTGACACTTTCTTTTGGTGAACTCTTCCTCGTCTTTATCAACAAACTTAAAATAAGGATCCTTAATCAAATAATCATCTAGTTCTTCAATCAACGACTCATTATTATAATCATCTTGAATCGCCTCCCATTCTCTTTCCAAATCATATTGTAACCGACGACTAAGCTTTGTGAAATCATCAAACTGTTTATGCACCCATTCCCAGAAAGTAGTATCCGATGTCCTCTTAAGTCCTTTCAAGCGTTCAATTCTCCCCTTTTCTTGTAAAGCCTCCGCTTTTTGTGGGCAGTCTTCAACATTATCGTACCACTCATAATCTTCAAAGGTTACATCATTTCCAACCCGTTTCATCCCAATTATACTTCCCCATTACAGGTTCCATCACTTTTATAATCACAGGTTGGCCAAACACTACTCCCGTCTTTGAAAACGAAGGGTGTACAGGTGTGATTAATGTGCTCAAATTCCCATGGTTTATCCCAAACCCATGGTACTTGGTCATTCCATTCATAGTACCAGGTGTTTTTGAAATCGTCATAAGTCTTAAATCCTGGTAGATCTCCAGTAAGCACATCATCGTCGACTTGAAGAAGGTAGTTAAATTCCTTGAACTGCTTGCACAAGGGTGTCTCATAATCGAACACATCAATGTCAATCCTGAAAAGTTCTTCAATGCCCTCATTGATTGTTGAATCATTAAGTGACGACCCATAATTGCTTTCTACTTCTTCGTCTTCTCCTCTCATCCAATATACCCATAATGCATCCTTAGTAACTCGATCCATGCTCTTATGGTTATTAAACTTACTAGCCAACCATTCTGAAAAATCAACATCGTTAGGGTCATGGTTAACGTCAAAGCAAGCCTTCCCAATCATATTCTTCTTTATCTCCATGAACTCGTTAAATTGCTTCTTAAAACTCCGAGTCAACCATGAAGTCATAATCTGCTTGACTTCATTTGCAGGGGCAAATTCCGGACTACCATATTTGAGTTCTTGCCAATCATTGAGGGAGAGGTCTATCAATCTTACCAATCTGCCATGAAATAGTAACTCCGCCAAAGCATAATTCATGTCATTATCCAGATAGTTCTCATTTAATCCCCAGTACTGTTCGGAATAAGGCATGTAAGAGATTTGGGCATTGCCTCCACCACAGCTGTTGTTGTTTGAGTCCATGTATGCAAGATAGAATTTCCCATCATCTTCTTCGATAGTAGTCCAGTTCAATCCTTCGGCTTCAATGATAGGCCATAAGAGCGACAATTCTTCTCCAGTGTACCTCACAAATACATCATAAGAGAATACCTCTTTGTCAATGTTGCATAAACGCATGAATTCCTTAAAATCAGCTTCAAGAGGAGTCTCCCAAGAGAATAAATCTGCATCGATCATGAGCACATTGAATGAATCTGAAAACAAGCATTCCTTAGCAAGATATCCGTTAACTGACATGTCTTCCATAGCAAAATCTGTCATCCAAGGTAAAATCATCAGTAGGATTTGTTCGCTAGAAGAGAAATTGATGAATATAGAAACGGATATAAGAATACAAATAGCTGATATCTGCAGACGATGCGCCGTATCCAAAAAGTTGGATACGTCGTATCTTATAATTGTTAAAATTTAATCAGACTTTATCCAGAAAATAGATACGCCGCTTAGAATTTATGAATGCGCCGTATCGAATTAATTAATCAAAAATTAGCTTATCTAATTAAAATTAAATGCGTCGTATTAACGAAAGTTAATGCGCCGTATTTTCGTTACGTTTAAAAATAAATATCGATTTTTGATTCAGAAAGATGCGCCGTATCGATATAGATCGATGCGTCGTATCTGTTTAATAATTCGCAAACTGTTTTTAATTAAAATAATAGATACGCTGTATCTACGAAAGCAAATGCGTCGTATGGCGTTAACGTTTAGAGATTTTTTTTTTATTTTTTATTTTTTTTTATCAAAAACAAATACGCCGTATCTGCTAAAGCAGATGCGTCGTATTACTTTATCGCTTAGAAAAAAATTTTCTTATTAAAAACAGATACGCCGTATCTTGGGGAAAAGATGCGTCGTATCGAATTAATTAAACGCGTTGTATTTTAAAAAAAATTAAACGCAATACGCCGTATCTGATAGATCAGATGCGCCGTATCGTTTGATTTAGCACAGTACAACGATAGCAGAACAGAAAAAATACGAAAAATAAAAACAAATAAAAACACACAAACAAAAATAAACACACAAAAATAAAAGAAAACAATTAACACACAATACAACAAATATGCAAAATAGTACAATGATGCAATTAATCTAATAAAAAGAAAAACCTAATTAAAATACTAATCAAATTAACAGATAATAACAATTCACTCCCCGGCAGCGGCGCCAAAAACTTGATGCGTGCGGTGTCGTAGTATAGTTTTAGCACGTTTAGATGCCTACTCAAGTTTTAAATTTATATTTAGCCGACTTATCAATAACACACACACTTAACGAGCAGTGTACCCGGTCAGTATGCATATAATGGTAAGTAGAGTGTCGATCACTAAGAGTGGAACGTATTATCTCGTTATTCTAATCAGTATTTTAATATCCTAACGCAAGGGGGTTTCAGCCTGAGAGACTGGCACGATTTGTTTGCAATTAAATAATAAAATAAACCAATAGGCACGAATCAGCAAGTAGCACACACGTACACAGATAGATACTTGAGACAATAAGAGGGCTGTCCTTATGATTAAGTAGATTGTCACTTGTTTTATTGATAGCTTTATATGAAGTGTATGTAGTTAACCCTTTCTCGTTGGTCCTATTCTTATCGGCGAGTAAACCCTTAATGATTACTTATGTCTAAAAGTTATTCCTAAGTGATCAATTTAGTAATAACCGTGGGAGCCACATTATGTCCCGCAGTCAAATGCCCGCAAGCCACTAATAAACACAGAGGTTATCAATGCACTAATAAGTAGTAACCAAAGACATCAACATATAAACTTTAATTGATGGGAAAGCAAGTATTAAAGGGAGTGCAATCTTTCGTTGTCACATTACACAAGCCACCAATCCTGATGAATTAAAGTTTGCTAACACAATAAAACAAAACTACTTAATGAATTAAACACATGCAACACCTTCTTACAGCTCTTGTATCTTTGATTTAGGTGTGTCTTGTGCTGCCTCCTTGACTGAATTCGTCCTTGGTTTCTCCTGTTCGGTCTTCGGTATTATATGGTATCCACGAAATTCGTCTGGTCTTGGGGTATTTATAGTTTCTGTCTGAGGGAAGATGCGGCGCATCTAGTAAGTAGATGCGGCGCATTGACTTAACTTCACGTGGGGTCCAAGATTATAATATTCAGGAATATTCGTACACCGCCAGAAGATGCGGCGTAACTCCATGATTAGATGCGGCGCATGTCCTCTTGTATCTTGGATCGTATCTGGTGATATCTTAATAGAGATGCGGCGCATGTCATGAGTGAGATGCGGCGCATCTGGAGCAGATTAGTCTTGATCTTCTTCATTTCAGTAGACTCTTAACTTTATGCATGTTTTGCTCCATAATCAGTTCAAAATCGCTAAGTTTCACCAAATGCTTGTTTTTACCTGAGAATTACAAAAGTAAACGATTAAGTATCAATCCTCATACATAATAGAATAAAACAAGTCAAATTAATAGGATAAATGATAGTAATAAAATGTACTTATTTGAGTTCATCAGTTGTAAGTTATTCAACGCCTCAATTAAAACTTTGTTGATTTAACTCTTAGCAAATTGGTAATTAAAATAGTTTTGAAAATTTATGATACAAAGATGAGTGCATGCTTCTTTGTATATATTTTGATTGTCACATCAAAATAAATACCCTAAAATTTAAGTTCATGCTATCTAATTATAAGAGACACTTGAAGTTAATATCTGGCGTAAGTGAGACCTTAACACAGATATTAATGACAAGGTAAATTGTATATTTTCATTACTAGCAGATCAACTGATGTAATGAAAATATGTGAATTTACATGTTTCTAAATTAGATGACTTAATTAAGTTATAAGTGAGACCTTGAGACTTAAAGCATGAGATGGGAAGAAACATGCTTACATTGCAAATTGTTTGACAAATGTAATTCCCATAATGATCTAGGAGTCGGAAAATGTTTTACCGATTATTGTTCGACAATTATCATATTTTGTATTTTCACTACTAGCAGATCAACTGATGTAGTGAAACTATGGAAATTTAGATCCCAGTTTTCAAGAAAATTAAATGGTTATATGTATATTTCCTGGGTAATTTTCTTTTCTTGAAAATTGTATTATCGAAAATACTAATATTGAATTTTGTAAATTCTTTTTATGTATAAATGCAACGTTAAAACCGTAAACGTGGGGCATTCTTTAGTAATAAAATTGATCTACACCCGTAAGGGTTTTGGCTAGAGTCAACCTTACTAAAAGAATAATCCTAGTCTACTTTCTTTGAGATGAGTGAGACTTAAATCCTATTCCTTTTCATGAATGAGAAAGGTATAATGGGAAAATTAGAATTGTCTAAATTCTAAGGAATAACTCATAGCAAAATTTTAATAGTTAAAAAAAATGCACATTTTATGAGTTATTAAATTAGAAGCTAGACTAGTTACCGCAAAATTGGTAAAAGGCAAACTAGCACATTTTGTCTAGTTGTTGTGCTTTGACCACTTAAATATGCTACATGCCAGTGTGGGGATGATAGCCAAATTAAGGAAGAAATTGCACGCCCAATTATTTTCAAGTTAATTGCAATGATGGATAGTCCATCATTTACAAAGTAGAATACATTCTTTTAGTACCTAAGTAATTGTTACGTATGGGATTTCTCAAAGGTGTAGGAAAGTAAATAGCACATTATTTGCTTTCACTGGTTATGAAACACTCATAATGTTGTCAAATCCAGTGGGAGCATAGTGTTGTAATTACTGAATAACATATATTAATGTAATGATTTATAATTCAGTGGGAGCTACAAGCTTGTCATCTTAGTAGTAACCCAGATTATCTTTAGAATGTCTTGAGATAATTACTTTCCAATTGTAGACACTTATGGGTTTAAGGATAGTCATGTACGTTTTCTTATTAGACAAGGTGGTTCTATATCTACTAATATCTATGACACAATCATATTGATCACATAAAGAAACGATTGACGTGTAGTTTATTTGATACATGATGTTTTTCCATGCACAAGTGGGAGAAATCTTAATTGTGTGCAAGCAACAACACAAAGAAATATGATTTAAAGGATTCTCTTCACTGCATGGTAAGAAATTAATGTTCTAATGTGATTTTTATTCACATCTAATAAATAGAACACTTAGAATTAATATCTAGCATAAGTGAGACCTTGACATAGATATTAATGACAAGGTAAATTACATACTTTCATTACTAGCAGATCAACTGATGTAATAAAACTATGTTAATTTGCAAGTTCTAAATTATATTCTTATTAGAACTAGTGTCAATATGATAAATGAGACTACTTCAAACTAAATATTTATGTATTATTGAAATGACATAAATAAATGAAGTAATCTTATACTACTTCAAATTTGAATGTTTATGTATTCTTGGAATGTCATAAATATATGAAGTAATAAATTAACTTGAAATACGATTGAAACCAAATAGTGGTGTTCATGATTACTTTAGTTATGCATATTTATATTTTATTGTAAAGATATAAATATGAAGTCTTTTAATTGTTACAAGACTTATAATAAAGTAAGACGTTAACTTGTTATGTTTTTATTAAAACATATACAAGAAGTCATTGAGTTGATCAATGATTTATAACGTATATTGGGAATATAACAGTTATGTCTTCTTGTTAAGACATGGACATGAAGTGACTTGGTTAAAAGTACTTATGTTATATAGCATGCAATTGGCTTGGAAATTCTATTATACCATTAAGCTGATTTAGTTGGTAAATAGATAAACCAAACAAAATATATTTATCTTACATATTGTAAGATTGTCTTACAATATTAATCCTAATGAAATACATAATGGTTATGGTACGTTCATTGTTTGATTAAAGATAACTATATCTTCCTTTCTTCCAAAAGTTATCAAGGTTAGGAAATTGAGTATGCATTGTATATACTCAATCAGACTCTAACCTAGAAGATTAATAAGACACCATTTATTATGGAATGTGATGAATCACATTAAGTCTTAAAATTGAAGTTCAGAATTTGTTAAACTGCTTTTGAGTAGGTTGTTAACAAACTTCATGTAAGGAACTGTCAATATGTATTTGTAATGTCCCAAAAGAGAACAATTTTGTGTTGCTCTACTTGCTAAGTATTTATAGATAGTCTATAAATTGCAAAAGGCAAGTGGGAGTTTTATCTTGAAAAGATAAAATTACAAGATACATGATCTTCTAAAATACACTAGTAAAGTCATGATGAGGATTTAACATGTTAATGTTAAATCTCAAGATTATGGAATTCTCATTCATAGATCCGCAAGGATATCTCAAATATTTGTATAATATGTTGAGGATTATGAGTTACAGGATTATGGTAAACCTATTGATGAATTGCAAATATTGAATTTTGCTAGTTACTCATACTATGAATGATTAGATGCAGTCCATAAAGATAGTTAGTTTTGGAAACTTAATTAATCTTGAACTCTATAGTTACACTATAAAATGAAGATGAGTTTCTTCAAAAGGAATGAAAATTATAGAGATTTAAATTCTTGTGTAGAAATCATATGGACAAATTCTGTATACATATTTAATGTATGAAAAGATTATCAATCATACTTAAGCAATTAACTATGATTGAAATTCTTTCTAAACACATTAAATGTATAAAGATTATGATTGTCATTCTTAGTTTCATTTATATGAAATTAACAATGGAATATCAAAACTCTTTCTTGAGTAATTACTTGTGCGAGGACGATAAGTAATTGAAAGGAGTATTTGAATTCAAATAATCTTTGGAAGTATACAAAGTGCAAATCATTTATGAATGGATTAATGCATGCATCTGGGAAATACTTATGTTTAGTTATTAAATCCATATTTTGATTTATAATTAAAACAAGATATTCCTTAATATTCCTGAAAGCTAGTGGGAGTGTTAAATTTATTTTCTTATTTCATATATGTTGTATAACATATAGAAAGTAACATTCCATAAGCATTAAATGTTAAGTCTTAGTTTGGAATGAAACTTCACGTGAAGATTTAGAAAATAAACATACAGCCTTGGAATATATGTTTATTGTTATAAACATAAGCGGTAAAATTATTGATTCTAATAAACATGATTATACTATTAGAAAGTCTAGATAGATACATATTTTTGAAAAGATATGACATGAATAAAATCTAAGTTTAACACAAGGATTTTTCATGTACATCATGTTATTTGTTGTATCATGCTTGATGAAAGATGATTTGACAATATTAATATCTAATTGAAAGTTATTAGATAACTAAGTGTAATAGATATGGTTGGATTTAGAATTAACATCCTCATCCTGGAATTGCTCCTAAATTCTAAGTATGAACCATATGGCAATTGTTGCGTAGCCAACAAATCTGGAAAGATTTGAAGGTATCAAAGATTACACAAATGGATATTAGAGTTTACGGGATTTTAAAGAGCATATTGTTGTTTGCATACAATGATGCTGATAAGATTGAGATGACACTCAATGACTAGTCATGGTAGGATTTCATCCTAATTAATGGCCATGTGTACTAGATTATGCTTAACTGTAAGCATAGTTGCATTATACATTAAAAAATTAGAATACTTTAAAACTATAAAAGGTTTGATAGTTTGATTGTCATAAATTCGTGGTTGAGGATGTCACGCATTTTATGAAATATTATGTGGCATTATCAAGTTAGTTGAATGCACACATACAAGAACTTCATTAATTGAATTCTTGAAATAAGTATTCTCAGAATTTCAATAGATCAAGATTAGTTGATTTATGCCTTGTCAACAAGTGTGTTTGACATGACTTGAGGCATAATTCATTAATAAGAATTATCATGCATTGATCTATTTTAGTGTTTGGATAATGGGATGTTTTGAACAGTTATTATTTTAATAAAATAAAATAATGGTTATGTTTGTTTATCATTTTCTTAATAATATATCCTATATTTGCATGTTTATATCCTTGAATATATTTATATATTCTAAACTGTCCGTTGTCAGTTAATGATATGGGAATATCATTAAATTAAGACAAATCTGAGTATTGGTAGAATATACTTAAAGGTATATTGATGCGTCGTCATACCAATTTCACATGATATTCAAAATTTTTGAGTATAGGACTTATCCCGCCGTCATGAGTTTACTTTATGGATCTTGTCATTAAGTAAATCATGTGTATATAGTTATCCTTAGACTTGAGATGTCAGATAACTGTCATGCATGTAGTGCATTTCTGTGATTCAATTTAACGCTATACGTAACTGGTAGCTATAAGGATTGTTTTCGGAAGCGTTGCGAAGTGCATGAGTTATGCTCGTAGTCAAGATAGAATTTGTTCCTTCAAATTATTTGAAGTTTAATACTGTTGGGCCCCTCGTAGGGTTGACAAGATGTTTGCGTGGCCACGCCCATGATCTCCCCTGAATATGTTCAGAAGATTTGGTAATCTTGCTCAATCGAAAACAACGAGAAACAGAATTGTTAATAAAGAATGACTTAGATCCATATATTTATTAATGTGGTATTAGTAACAAAAGGATGAGTATGATGATAAATCATCAAGTGGTTTTTCCAGGAGACCACCACCCGAGTTGTACTAGGGGCATTGGCGTGTTGCTAGACGCTAACCAATGTCATTACCCTTTTAATAGATTTCCAAGTGGGAGCTGTTAGAGTTTTGGAAAAATATTAAATCGTGTATGACTAGAATCGAACACGGGACTGAGGGATTGCACACTTTACGTATGAATGATCAAAGGAATAATTAATATGTATAATAGTTATATATTTTAATTATTTGGACACAAAATGATAACTAACGGACGTTAAAGTAATTAACGGAATTGACTAATGACTGTTAGTAAATAAAGGAGGGGGTTGAGTGTCGAGTTTTGAAACTTGAGGAGGTATTAGACTCAAACTTGGAGAACAAGTTTGGAGGCTATATAAACAAACTCAAGATACTCTCAAAAGGTACGACACATTATAATATCAAATCCATTAAAAGAATAATAATCAAAAGTCAAATCGACTTTATTATTCTCTACATGCTCGTACAGTAGCTTTGACACATACTAGATATGTACTGTACATTATGATATTTATTATGTCACATGATATCTATCTTTAACATATGTATTGTACAGTATGTAGAAGAATGATTATTATTTACTTCCTTCTTGAATAATAGATTCAAGGTTTATTGAACAAAATAGTTTTGGTTTAATAATTGTGTTCATTCACTAGCATCAACCTTTGATCGGTTATAGTACGTGTGTACAAGAACTTGGATATAACTTATTTTAGTTATTTCATCTTAGATTGTGAAACAAAACGGTAAGGGGTTTCACGGTAATCCTATTCTTTGTTCAAGAGAAGAAGAGTTCAAGTTTGATCCTTGTTTTGCTAGAATCAAGGTACGTTTACTTTTATTATTCGGTAATACTTTCTACATGTTAAATAAAGATCCTTGCTTCCGCTATACATGCTCTTTGATGTTTATTTATTTATTTGAATGTCAAGTTATTTAAATTTCAACTATATATATATATATATATATATATAGTGTAACTTTATTTTCAGAACCCTGTTAAGTGCGGGAACTGCGAGAACCCATTTTCTACCTTTGGATTAACTTGATCAATGGTTAAGATTGCAACATGGCATTTTTGTAATTAAATGAAACTACATTTCCTGAATACATTTATGAAAGGGGTATAAAGGGTATTTTACTTTTTACACAATAGCATTAACTGCATGCTTGAAATTCGGATCTTATCTTGAATTTCTCTTTGAAAATGATCACATCCACTTAAAACAATAAAAAGATAACTGATCTCATTTTTTTTTTATATAAAAACACACACGATTTCAACTACAACCCTAAAACCCCAAATCTGAAAAGTGCCGAGATAATCAAAAATCGATCAAATCAGTTCTATTTTTTAAACAAATAACGAACACGATTAATGGAAGGTATGATCAATATTGTTTTTTATTTTTTTAATTTTTAATGGAAGGTATGATCATTAGTTCTATAAATCTGAAAAAATGTTTTTTTTGTTCGATCTGAAAAAATGGATTTCGATCTGAAAAAATGGTTGTTGCTGTCAAAAAGGGTGTTTGGCTGCTGCTGT
Source organism: Artemisia tridentata subsp. tridentata (assembly GCA_021014915.2). Taxonomy (NCBI): domain Eukaryota; kingdom Viridiplantae; phylum Streptophyta; class Magnoliopsida; order Asterales; family Asteraceae; genus Artemisia; species Artemisia tridentata. The sequence continues at coordinate 83,429,035 of CP139502.1, read as the reverse complement.
CTAAAGAGGGTGTTTGGTTGCTGCAGTAAAAAGGGATTGTAGTTATCAATTTTTATTCTTTTGTCTTTCCTTGTTTGTGATGTAGTAGATGTTGCTCGTAGATGTTCGTAGATGTTGCTGTGAGTTTTAACTTGGCCTTATGAATTATTTTCTTAAAGTATAAGCAAATTACACTCATTATCTACATATTTGTATTTTGATATAACCTTTGGTAATTAGAATTTATGTCACTGATTTACATAATGAACATATCTTTGATGTTAAGAAAAAGTGTTTTTTCAAAGAAGTTCAAGGCTCCCACGTTAATTGATTACTGATTTGTCTCTTTGACAACATCATTCTTGAGTTATGAACATTCGGAATGTAGCTAACAAGGTCTTATATGTGATTTATGTTTATAGCCTGTACTAAATACTAGTTTATCTTCATCCTACCTCTCCTATGCTCCCATGAATTGGTGTGTAGGTTTTGTATCTTTCAGATACTTGAATGTTATATTGAACATGGCTGTTTTGAACATATTGAACATGGTTGTTTTTCATGTGTAGATAATACATGTCTAGATTAAACTTGGAATTCGTGTTTGAACATACCTGTTTTTCCTGTGAACATACTTGTTTGAACATATTTTTTTTTGGTACACATTTTGGTTTTCATAGAACACACATGTTATTCATTGAACATATTTGTTTTTACATTGAACATGACTATATTTTATGTTATTAACATATATGTTATTGAACATACTTGTTTTACATTGAACATGGTTTTCATAGAACATACATGTTATTCATTGAATACACTTGTTTTTACATTGAACATGGCTGTATTTCATTGAACATAGATTGTGCATATATGTTAGGCTAGTTATTATGATTAGAAAGTTACTTACACTATTTGGTTATGGTTTAATTGTTTTTGGGCATGTTTGTATCAGATTGATGAAGATGGTGATAGCAATGAAGATATTAGAAGTGGATGCACACATAGATACAATGCGGCGTTTGAAGAAATATGAGTATTGAAGGCGTGCATATATGTTCAACTTCTAAAAATGTTGATAATAATGAGTGTGCACATATGTTCGTTTGCGTTATATATATTAGTGCATGCATGTATTGATTGATTAGATTCATGTATTTAATTGATATTGAATTTTGTATGTAACATTTATGTTCTTGTTTTGTTATAAATTTACATTATATAAAAAACACATATGCACCTTACTATTTGAAAAACAAGCATGTTCTAAAATTATTCAAATTAGTACATAAAAACACCTATGCACTGCATCTGAAAAATAACATGCATGCTGAAAAAAATTAGTACATATAAAACATACATGCACATAGTCTTTTTTTTTCCAAATAATGCATGCAGGAAATAAAAAAGTTAAAAAAAAAAAAAAAAAAAAAAAAAAAAAAAAAAAAAAAAAAAAAATCCTAAAATTATGGGATTTAAAATAACGAATTTTAATAAGAAAAAATCACAAATAAATAAAAATTGGTTTTTTACTATTATACCCTTTTGATTAAATAAAAATATTTAATATTTAAAAAAATATGATTGGTCTAGGGGAGTTCTCGTAGTTCCCGCACTTAACAGGGTTCTGAAAATAAAGCCCATATATATATATATATATATATATATATATATATATATTCTTTTCTTTTTTTAATTTTTACAAAAGAAATGTAAGCAATTGTTTACATTTTAATGTATGTATCATTTCCCCTATTTTAATGTATGTAAGCAATTGTCTACATTTTAAGATACGATCCTTGAGGAAGAGTCTCATCGGATCAAAACAAATATTTGTTAGAGTTGACCATCTAACCAACAATCTTTTTGTAACCAATGCTTGAGAACCATTTAAACACCAACTATCAAGACCTATGATTTTCATCCACATTTACATCCACCAAACTACTAAAAGACAAAAGAGAAAACACTTGAGAATACCACACTAAAAATCACTAAAGCCATTTACTTTAATACTTTAAAACTTTAGTACTCTTACTTAAACTCAATTAGATAGCCGGATGGCAAGGTCACCTATCCTTCATCATACACATCAGCGTCACGTCAGCTTTCTCTCTCCTCTCACTCCCCTTCACCTCACTTCACCATTTACTCGTCAAGGCAAACACATCTTCACCTTTAACACCTTTTTTTTTTTTTCTTTAATACTTACACAACTAAAAATTAAAATATAAATACAAAATTGTTGTTTTGGATTAACCATCATTGTAGGTGACCATTAAATGCAGCCACCAACCAATCAAAAAAACAAATCTATATAAAAATCTGTCCATGTTCTCTTGTTTCTATCTTTGATCTTAACCGAAAACCAAGCAAACCTTGTATAATTCTTTAACCCACAACTGAAACTCACAAACACACCCTTCGTTCTCGGCTCAAAGATCGTTTGAACGGTCTCAGGTAGGTTTGTGTGTTCTTATTGTTTTTCTTTTTTATTATTATTATTAAACCGAACAAGAAGAGAGAATGAAACGGCTTGGTTTTGTTCTTTCTTTGATTTTCAGATAGTGAAACGAAGCTATGCTTCAAAGAGATCAATGATGGTTAATGGTCACCTACTAAAGATCTTTAATGCAACGGATAGTTTTTTGAGATGGGACCCGTTTTTCTTTTCTTTTTCTTAATGGTGATCAGATCACCACAATGTGGTTTGGGAAATGTGTCTAGCGCGTGGAAATGGGTGGAGGGCAAGGGACAATACGCGTGAGAATGGCAAATGGTGAAGCATTCACCTTGCCTTGCCGACCGGTCTTAGATACCATTACTAATAGGGATAATTCTTGAAATGACCCGGAAGTACAAAAGTACTTATCTCTAGTACCCCAAAATTTTTATTTTTCTCCAAATACCCCATGGGAGATGGTAGCCCAAATATCTTGGGCGGATATCTTAAAAAATTGATATGTGTCCCCTACTTGTACTTACATTGTACTAACATAGTACCACTTACAATAGGTACTTTCTTGGGCGACTGGGATCCACATTTCTTGGGCGACTTGTATTTTTTGTCTTTTTGTTAAAAAGTATAGTCTTTTTTTTATTATATAATAGTACATACGTCTTGGGCGACTGGGTCCCACTCTTCTTTATTCTTGGGCGACTTGTTAGGTAGAGGGTACACTTTTATATTACTTTATTGTATTGAAACTTGTGTCATACTTTTATACTATTATACTTTACATACAAAAATAATTTAAAATATGAAAACACACTTTATACTAAAATACGAATTAAACTTTTCAGAAACAAAATTCAACTTTATACTCAAAATACACCCACATTTTTATACTTCTTCTTCTACTTACTCAGACACTCACACAACCCCTCGCAATTCCTGTACTGAAACCCTAATTGATAAACACACAATCACACACACAGCAACACACATTCCCTGCTACTGATCAAACCCACATTTTATAAAAGAGGATACTCATCAATCATAATCACACTGATCTTTCGCCATTCCTGCTACTGAAACCCTAATTGATACCCTATTCTATATTCCCTGCTACTCCCTCGACAATGTCTGACGCAAAGGTAACAGTTAGATCGAGATTAGATCATATTACAACGATTAGAGGTTTGTTGAATACTAATAGAACCACCTTGTTTAGGACCACTGTATTTGGGCCATGGTTAGACATCCCCCCTTTTCTGCTGATACCCATTTGCTAAATTATTTTTATCAAAATCAGGTTAATGTCGATGAAAGTGTCTGATAGCCGATTTTCTTTTTGGGTATGTTGCGAGAGAAGAAACCGACGTAGGTCGTAATGTTCATGGTCTAACAGATAGTCCATTCTATGATCGTTTGTTTCCTCAAAACCAAACCCGTAGGACTAAGAAAATAAAGGGTGAAGAGCTTTTGGCACTGATGAAGCCTGGTCCAGCGTGGGATGCGTTATCGGATGCGGATGCTGTTAGGGTTTGTTTGTTGGTCATTGCAACATGTGTATTCATTGGTCGTGAAGGAAGGTTCTACATTCCAGACCACATGATGACAATGATTGAGGATTTGTCTGTTTGGAATTCGTATCCATGGGGTGAGTATATGTGGGCACATTTGTACAAAAGAACGGTGAATGTTGTAAAGAAGCATAATGAGGCTGAAGCAAAGAAGGCGGTAAAAAAATCCCCAAAGAAAGAGCAAACATACAATCTGTATCGCTTTGTATGGGCCCTCAAGGTGAGATTTTACTTGTAACATGCGGCCTTTCTAGTTGTATATAATTATCATGCTTAATATGTCTAGCCATAGATTTGTAACATGCCTTCCTTTCTTGTAAACATCGGGTCTAATCATAGATATTTAAACTGTTTTTAGATTTGTTTGTTGCGTACAATTATGCAATTAGAAGCCTTGTTTGCCTAAGTATAGTTACTTGTTAGGAAGTATGCAATTACAAAGGTTTCGGGCCTAAGTTTGTTCCTTTTTCCAGATATGGATTTTGGAAACGTTCCCTAACAGCATGCAGTGGTGGAGCAAAGACCCTACAAAGACCCCACGTGGTATAGCCTGGTCAAAATTTAAAACCTTTGAAAAAATAAATTACTCTATGCTATTTGATCCGGTAAGTAAACCCTGTATATACCCGAAAATTAGTTATGTATAGTTTGTTTATATTGCGTTCATCATATAAGGTTTGTTTGTTTTTCTTCTAGGCTTTTAAACCAATAAAGAAGCTGGTTACAAGAAATGACGAGGTAGTCCGTCCATGGTACATTCGTAGCATGGATTATATCCGAGGACTACAGTTGCAAGTGACAGTTGTGGATGCAACAAATATGTTAGTTGAGCCAGTGACAGTTGTACAAGAGCAAGATTTTGTGGATGTTGGCGGAGATGGAATTGAAGGTGATGTTAACATACCTAATGATATTCTGAATGCTGATGGTGATGCTGCAAGTGAGCATGGTACTCAAGCTGATGTAAACATTGGTGATCATGGTGGAGAAGGAGCTGGAGTTGGTGGTTCACATTGTGAACAAGAGGAATCTATTGTTCCCGAGATTGGTCAAACATGCCAGAAAACTGATATTCCGGATGGTTATGTTGAAGATGAGACTGTGAAGCAAACTCCCGTGGTTCCGAATGAACATCTTGTAGAGGGTCAAAATGTTTTCGACGAGGCTGAAGTGTTACCAAAGTTGGATAGAGATCAGATTGAAGTTGAGCTTAATTCTATTAAGTCAACAGTCAGAGGCATTGAAGAACGTGTTGGAGACGTTGATGTCTCAAACCTATTACGTGAGCTAGACGTTGTTAAAAAAAAGGATCGGGGTGCTTGAGGATGTGTTAGGAGTTAGGTTTGAACAAAATTTGGAAGTCCATGATGACAAGTCCCAAGATGTTGTTTGTCACAATAAGGTATGAATACAAGTTACATGCGTATATATATATATTTTTTTGTAATATAATCTTTTTTGAATTCCTTTTCTTTCTATAAGCGTAAACCAATTTGTATTCCTGTTTCAATTGCAGACTGTTTGCCCAGATGTGCATGCCGACACACCTGTGAAGGCCAATGTTGTTGAACATGATGATCATAAGTTGTATTATACGGACACACAAGCGTTTCAAGGCCCTATGACACAACTTATGAAAGCCGCCTTCCCCTCGCCATCTGATCCTTGTACCGAGTTTATGCAAGTGGACGATAACAATAGGTTTGATTGTGCGTCCTTACCGAATTTGAATGCAGCATTCTCCGAATTTGGTGATGATGGATTGAACTTACACCTCATGATGTATGTATATATTTACAGTATTACTTCATTTATATAATATTGTATTATTATTTTTCTTTTTTACTTGTATTGAGACTATTAAATATACGACCCTTTTGTTTTTTTTAGGATTTGATGGATATGGATGTTGATAAAAAGGAAACTGAGGAGGTGGCGGGAAACGAGATTTTTGTGTCGCATCGTAATATTATACAAAAAGAATCACATGATGAGAAGGGGCTGAAATAAGAGAAGCAACGGCTAAGGAGGACGGGCTTGATATACAACAACAACCAGTTAGGGACTGGCCTGAAACAACACAACAACCGTCTGGGGAGGGGACTGAAACACAAGAAGAACCGGTTGGGGACGTGGGTGACAGAGCAGGAGAACCACAAGGGGACGGGGGTAATGGAGGTGACAAGGGAGTGGAAGTTATTTACATCGATGTGGAGGTCGACACGGAAGATGTTCAGGTAATTTTTGTGTTAAATCAATATTATGGAAAATGATTGTAGAGTCTTCATACCTATAATACATGACATTTATTTATTTATGTTAACAGCAACCCTAGAATACATCAAATGCAAAACCCAATAACTTGACCTAACACGCATACACATTATGACAACAGAATAAACACAAACATAGATGGTTGATGCACATATGGCACAACCTTTATTGAAACGATTCTAGATTCTTTAGACCCATAACTTGACCCAGCACATCCCACAACATATGTCTCACAAGGGCAACATACCCTTGAGCCTCTGAATAAATATATCAATTTCTTTGCTCCTCATCTCCATCTTCGCAGCCAATATCTGCAACTCCATCACCTTTCTCTCATCTTTGTGTTGAAGTTCCCTCAGAAACTGTGCAGTTTTTTAAGGCACTCTCTGCCCAACATATGTCTCCAACTCCGCAATAAGAATAGCCCTCTCACGATTCTTAGCATTCACCTTGTTACACATCGCGCCTATCTCTCTAGCCAATCTAATATACTCAATTCCTGATGTTTGGCAATACAACTTTACCATGTCTTCCCACTGGTACGAATTCGCCGCTGCCCGAAGCTCAGCCACCTTTACATTGTTTGCCATTCTTCATTTTTTATTTTTTTTTCTTTGAGATGTCAATAAAGAACCCTCTGTCCACTCTTAAATAGCAATAGCTCTTAAAGAGTCGACAAGTTGAATTCACTCACATGCAAACAGTGCACATTTGTGTCCACTCAGTTGTAGCAAAACCCAAACCACAAAGTCAGTCATATGAAATCATGATTTATATTTGAAACTAAGTAACCATGAGTGACACAATATTCCTGACCCCTAGAAGCCACAACACTTTATTTTTGCCTAAAAAGCCAATGCAGAAAAATCCAAAGAGTTGTATATGGTATATCTTCAATTTGTGTTTTGTATGTGCACTAATCAGATGTATGAGAAACAAAATAAACACATTTTAATAGAACGTATTCAGTCTTATCAATATATAATTTATCATTTATCATGTGTTGATGATAGCGTTACTTTTGTTCAGGGTCAATATATCTCCCCGCCTGACATCAACGTTGTACGAGAGAATGTAAGATCCATTTTCAACGGACTTAAACGAAAGAGGAAACCAAGAAAATTTAACAGCTCTCCTTATACCAATCCTCCAGACACTACTCCAAGAGTCTTGAGAAGGTGTACATCGAGAATCAATCAGGAAAACATATCCCCTCCTAAAGGTCCTGATTTTGACGATACTTTGCAACTACCACAATTGGAACCATTTGTAGAGGTATGTAAAACTTTAACTATCTATTCCCGTTATTATGTATCTAAAACTTTAATTATCTATTACCAGTGACATTGAAAAAGAAAAATTGTTTAGATTACTTAGTTGCCTTGAAGTCTTGCAACATAGTTAGATTAGGTTATATGAGATACGATATTATTTCAACGAGATGGAACAAATATTCAAAAGTATATTCATAGTATTGAAATCATAAGTTAAATTTAGATGGAACAACCATTAAGTAATTTTTTTTGTATTTCAGAACCTGTCAAGAGCCCCCAAGGCGAAGAAATATATGGTTACTGTGCCACCTTCGATTCTAAAGTTTGTTAACAGCGGCAATGATACTAAGTTCATTTTTCCATGGGGCAATCAAGACACGCTTGCTGATCGCCATTTCTGGATGTGTATATTGGGCCTAGGTGATTGTAGCGACGGATGGCTTAGGGACGAGGTACGTATAAATGAGTGGATACTTTTGTACGTTAAATGTTAGTTTGTCTGTCACTATTGATTTTCAACATAACAAAACTTATTCACATCTTTAATTAACAAAAAACAACACCTAGACGTATGGGTTGACTTGCTGTGGACATTCCGACCACCAGATGCAGATTGGGCTATGGCCGGTTCATTTTTCACCCCTTGTGTCATGGCCAATAACATACGAAGCTTTTGGTCAAATGGTGTCAAGTATCCAGTGGCTTGGTCGGATGTCGAGAAGGTCTTTATATCTTATCTTTACATTATGTATATTATTTTAGTTTTTATTTTATTTTTCCTCAGCTAAACTGTTGTTGCTCAAATGTAGGTGCTATTTCCAATTAATGAGCCGAGAAAGCATTGGGCGACAGGGGAGCTTCATATACGTACAGGTGTTGTCACAATATATGATTCGCTTCCTAAATATACAAAAAGACAAGAGTGGTGGAATAAGACCATGCCAGCAAAATTTGAAAAAAAAATTGGCTAGGTATCTTAAAGACGAAGGAGTGTTGCAGGCAAAAGGCATAGATGTCGATGGTTATGAGATAACTTGGAAAGATGCAGAGGATGTCCCCACCCAAGGCGGTGCATATGGTGACTGCGGAATATGGGTCTGTATAAACCTTTACCGGTTGGGTAATAATATGTCATTAAAGGTAGACAATCCTGCAATAGCAGGTCTAGCCTATCGTGAACGAATTGCTGATTACCTCTGGAAGTACAAGGTGCAATATTCCCCCTAGTTGATACAATGCAATGTTGATGAATGAGTGTGTATATTTCATTGAAGTATTTTATGGTTGTATGTAAATTGTTGTTTAGATTTATTGTACAAATATTGTAACAAATATATGGTTGTATGTAAATTGTTGTTTAGATTTGGTGTACAAGGTTGAATCCAATAACACAAATAAAGGATTACCAGTGCTAATATAACAAACAAAGCACAATGAAAAAGATAACATTAGAAAGTTCTTTTAGCATAACATATCATAACATAAATCGACAAAACATTAGAAAGTTCCTGAGAATCTTTCAATCCTAATCTAAAAACAAAGCACAATGAAAAAGATAACAATTACCAAACCCAAAAATAACATGAATGTATCATGAACTTTTGATTTAGTCTTTAAATCCTTCATCTGTTGTTCTAACAATCTAATAATTTGTAATGAATCTTCCGGATTGAATACAACACTTCCTTGTTGAACGGTAAACCTGAAGATTCGTTTGAGCAGTTGCCTTATTATTGCCACAACTTAAAGATGGAAAACGAGGGGACGGTAACACACATTGAAATAGACGACGAAGGAAGATTTAAGTTTGTATTTATAGCATTTGGTGTTGCGGTAAGCATCGTTTTAATTATTAATATACATATAATTATATATACATATTTGAAAGTATTTTTTGTTTGTTTAAGCTGTTATGTTATTACAACTAATATATGGTTAATCATGTAGATTCGGAGTTTTATAGCCTTCATGCGGCCATTGTTGATAATCGATGCCGCACATCTAAAAGGGAAATATCTTGGAACAAACTTGCTTGCTGTTGGTATGGACGGTAACAACCAGATCATACCAATCGCTACCGGTGTCTCACAGGGTGAGACCGGTGAATCATGGACATTGTTTTTGAGAAAATTGAAAGAGTGCATCGGTGTGGTTCCTGGTTTGGCGATTATCTCAGATAGGCATGCAACAATTATACAAGCGTGTAATACAGTTTTTCCAGGTTGCTTTCATGGTAACTGTTGTTGAACCCCGTGCCCGCTTAGACAAAAAAAAATTAAAACTTTTTGAGCGGAAACGACTCAACTTTACGGACATCCTATTACTCTTTTGACCATTGAAAAAAATTTATAACCAATCAGACCTTGATACTATTTTTAAATGAAACTAGACTTAATTACCTTCGAAACGCCGGGTGGCGCGACCCGTGACGACTTACGAATTAAAAGATATGATTTTTCAAAAATTTCCAAAATCTGCCGAAAAACACTCCAACCGATCGGCTGGAGGCTTCTGTCCCCCAGATTCAGTTTCAAAACCCGAGCTTGGAAACCCGACCTCCCGAACTCGATATTTCACCAAACCTTCCAGATTTACTTAGTATATCTATGAGCTCATTTTCATATGAAAACATTTACCGTTTGACCCTCGGAATAGTACTTTACAAGATGACGGGTTTTACACCAAAACCCGTTTTGACCCATTTCATGACATACGACTCGTACGACTTCCCCAACACATCAAACTTACTCAAAACCATTAACATAACATATTAAATCTGTTTCCTAATCGTTTGACCCGTTTACAACCCAAAATGGGTATTTTCACGCTTATGCCAAACACCCCTTTAACTTTGACTATAACACATTAAACACACTTTGACACACCATTTGACCACCAAAGCATTACGACGACCTTGACACACTCTATACAAATCATAAAAAGACTCTCGGGGGTACAACCTTGACTCGAGCTCGGTATTCTACCTAGCTCCTAACGCTTACTATCTTCCAATCCGCTTCCAAGTCCGTAAGCTATATTCCAAGTACTTTCTTCCCGTCGCACATAAACCTACAAGGACATTGAAACACTAAAATGTAAGCTTTCGCTTAGTAAGTAACTAGATTAATACATGATCAATACTTCCATTCACATATATATGCATCAAGAACTTCTTTAATCATTTGGCTCATGACCAAACCAATCTCGTTACCATTATCATAACCACATCATAACCATATCACATTAACATCATAACATTATACACATAACAAACATAGACTTACCTTAGACCTTTCAACCTTATGTCATATCTCTTGATTCTAGCTCATTAATATACCTCCTATTAACCCAACTTACTAATCCAAGGCTTAATCCTATCAACTCATTCATTAACACATAACATGAGAACATTCATATTAAGCATATAGTAATCAAAGTTACTTACCTTAGCTTCCAAAGCTAAGCTACAAATCATGATACCACCATCATCATCATATTCATCATTATCATCACCATCATCACATCATCACCATCATCTTCCTAGTTCATAATCATCAATATCAAGACTTATTAACACAATACATCATGATCAAGGGTTTACATAACCCATCAAACATACTCAATTTCTTTTCTAAATCATCATATGATCATAACTTGATCATATGATGAAATCCCACTTTACTCCTAAACCTTAACCTTATTAAAGACAAGATAGGATGGTTACTTACTTGTGAAGATCTTTGCTAGAGATAACCATAACCATAAGGTCTCCATCTTCTTCCTTCCTAAGCTATCCAACAAGCTTTTCCCTCCATTTTATCCTCTCTAAAACCGGACCACAAACACCCTCCTGAATTCTATAGAAACCTATGGATAACTAGATATTTATCTAGGTTAGTTGGGAGTTTGGCCATTGGGCAAGATTGGCCCCTCAAGTCTCTTTGCTTCTATTTTGGCCACTCAACACTTATAACTTATTTAACACATTACAACTTAAGTCCCTCAAGCATATTTTCATTATATATATATATATATATATATATATATATATATATATATATATAAAACATATGATACTCTCCATAACCACATTATACAATACTTTGGCTATCGGGTTGACTACAACGTAACTTTTATTGACTAACCAATCACAACAAGCCTTATTCAACTCATCAAGAGTGGGGTCTAGTTGTATACGGGAAACGGGTCTAACAATTCTACCCCCCTTATTTAGATTTCATCCCTGAAATCTATCGTCTATTACTAACAAAAACTTAGTCACATAATACACCTCATTCCTAGCACTTTCGATTCTTAGTTTATTTAGTTGCAACGATCTAAGTGATTTTGCAACTCTATGCATACTATAACATATCACATGTCCTTAATCCTCATTACTTCTCGCTTACTTCTATAACCATACAACTCTTACTTAGATTATTACTTAATACGAGACATACTCACTATAACTGGTTATCGTTCTAATCCGTTCTATTAACATTACATCATATTCTCACTTGCCTTATTCCAACTTTTCCGCTAATGACTACATGTTACTTGAGAAGATCACCAACTTGACCCTACATAAGTCAGACACATTACTAATACTTCCTTATTTTATCATAGCCATTCCATTATTCCTTTAACATTCTTACTATAACGTTCCGTTATCTCTACTTCTTTTCCAATGTTTTTCTCTTATAACGCAAATACTACTTAATCATTCTTTTTACGTTCTCTACACTTACCTCATTTCTTTCACTTCTTTCTTCATATCATTTTTGTTTACCATCATAAGTCTTATAGAAATATTTCATGTATTGACTTTTTAACGTCATACTTTAACCTATGCCATCACATCACACTTGACAATTAGCTTCAATTACTTTCATAACTTGCATTTTGAACCACGCCACAAGGCGTATCATAATATCATTACAATTCCTTAATTCCTTCAACTTATAGTTAACACTTAAAATGTAGGTTTCTCATAAGTCTCAACTAGAAGTCGCACCTTAATTCTAAACCTCCTATCTTAGTCCTTACAAATTTTGGCTAATTCTAGACTCTCGCCTTCTACTCCTCTAACCCTACTCATGACATGTCGGGAACACATAATTCCACTCATTCATACTTCTTCATTTACATGGAGAGGCGTCCCAATCGATGTAAATCAAGAAATATAAACTCATGGTTATGTACTTCCGACATAACACTACTACTCTTATTACTCACTTAACTTTCAACTTCTCATTTATTTTATTACATTACCTTTTACCTTTCTTAGACTTGGATCCATAACATTATCGCATTCACTTTGGGGATATTTTTATATGCCAAGGATGTAGGCAACCCCTTGCCGATGAAGGCAATACTTTTTATCCCGGAGGATCTTTAACACATCCCGAAGGATTCTTTAACATCCATTATCTCGGTCATCCCGAAGGATACCATCTTTAACATTCATCCCGAAGGATCTTTAACATTCACACTTTATCACTTTCACATTTTAACATTGGATCCAAGCCATTAACATTTTAACACACACAATCATCTTATCCATTTTATTTAGTTTAAGCAAGCGTCATAGGGCATATGAAACCTGCTTATTATAATTACACATTTTCTATGTGTTTTCACTCTTCATTACATCTTACATTCTTAACATGTATTAATCATTTTCACATTCTTACTTTACCCTTTAGTCTACCCGACTCCTTCTACATTTAAGCCTTCATAAATTAACTTACATTCATTCATTAGCATCATTCATTCTTCTTACACCTATTAAGTCATTTACACATTCTCACCGTGTTTTATTATTCAACATTTTCATCATAATAATCACCGCTAATGGGGCACATTAGCCGTGATATAATAATTTCAGAACAACACCTTAACCTCATACATACTCATCTCATTCTCTCTTACATTCTTAACTCATCGCATTCTTATTCTCACACTTTATCTCATTTCTTTAATTATTTATGTATTTAAGCAATATTATTCTATCTCGCCTTTTACGTATATACCTTTCATGGATCATTAACTATAACACACTCATTAGCGTCACGTTTTCTTCGCACACATTCTATTTCATAAGCTCGTTACGTCTACCGCACAATGTCTCGTTATATTCTTGCTCACATACTTAACTCGTCTCATTCAATCGTTAGCGTTTAAACCATACCATTTATCTCGTCATTACCTTACCAACGCACCTTACTCTTATTTTATAAATTTTTGCATCATACTTAGCAATCAATTTGTTCATTTAAATTTCCTTTTATCATAACATACCATAACATTGTTTGTCACTATTATACATTCATGTACATATTCAATCCTCATATACCTTAACCTACCGTCCGTTTGTCCCTATATCACATTATCCTCATTCATTAGGTACTAAATATGATGAGACCATATGTTGGTCATCAATACCTTATGGATCCCGAGCCTTTACCTATCATCATTCCTTAATCTCATTCATTTTCTTCATATCAACAAACCCTTAATGATTAGCATGTTAATGCCATCTTATCCTTACACATTATATTTTAGCACACTTTTTATCACTACGATCCATCATTTAAGCGTTAATACTTTAAGTTACTTACTAACCTATCTCTAATACCATTTACTATTCCTTTTCACATCTTACTATAATATACAATCTTATATCATCACAAATACGTTGATATCATTACTTACACTCATCAAGCCCGCCATGGATTTACATAACATACACCTCCTTACCATAAAACATATATGTCTCTTATCGTCTTAAGTCGTATAGTACATTTCACATAACCCATCGGTAACTTAAACATATGCTTAGAACACCTTTATAACTCATGAACCTATCATTCACATTATTATTTAAACATCTTTAATCCAACATAACTTATTTATTATATTCATCAAACCCTTAACTACGCGTCATCATCAATCAATCTCGTCTGACTCGCTAATTATATGTTTCACTAATTATTCATTATTCAAGTATTTCTCAAACTAACACCTTTCCGTTTTCTCTTCTCTTTACATTACGCACTTTCAAACGCCCATCTATCATTTTTCATTACCTTGCCAAAAGATATGTAATACTCGTCTATTTCACACTTTTATATGTTACATTTATCGTTTTCTCATCAACCTAAGAGTAACCTCTTTTTCCATTTTACATATGTACATCATTTTTATGTTTACCTATCATAATTCCAATTACTCGTCTAATTTGGGTTCCCTTGCATTACATTCTTCTATATATCACGTTATATCACGCATTCATAAGTCTCCTTGCCTATGACGAAATAGCACCTTATACATAAACATCAAGCACATTAGTACATACTTAATCTCATATATACGTAAGGTCTACATTCATCATTCTTTCCACAAAAGATAAACATTACTAATCACTTATACTCTATAGCTAATTTATAATTTAAAACTTTCAAACATGTCTATGTTATGCCATTTGTCTATTATCATTGAGGTAACTACTTCTTTACTTTATCAATTTATGCAATAGCTACTTCATGTATCATGCAATTACACATTACAACAATACGCTTTGCCTACACATCTAAATCCTTGTCTTACGCACATCCTCATATATCCTTAACGTTCACATAAAAACAAGTCTTACTCAATCCACATAAATAAAACTTTAGTCTATACGATACAAGAACTATCATTCGCTTACGTAGCATACATATACATATCATGTATTCCATCTCATAATTTAATCAATCTATAACCCACATCTAACTCATTACTTCTATAATCTCTAAATTCACATCGCAATGATCACTTTACATCTAAGCCATAGTCTAATCTCGTTATTACTATAAGCACTTTCACGTTATACTACTAAGGCGTCTATTTCCCCGCATTACTTAAACTTAAGCCCAACGCGTCTACGAGTGGTTTAAGTCAAGAAAACCTAAAGTGGAAACCTAATTCACTTAAACCGAAGCTCTGATACCAAGTTGTTACACCACGTGCCCGCTTAGACCAAAAAAATTAAAATTTTTTGAGCGAAAACGACTCAACTTTACGGACATCCTGTTACTCTTTTGACCATTGACAAAAATTATAAACAATAAGACCTTGAGAATATTTTTAAATGAAACTAGACTTAATTACCTTCGAAACGCCGGGTGGCATGACCTGTGACGACTTATGGATTAAAAGATATGATTTTTCAAAAATTTCCAAAACCTGCCGAAAAACACTCCAACCGATCGGTTGGAGGCTTCTGTCCCCCATTTTCAGTTTCAAAACCCGAGCTTGGAAACCCGACCTCCCGAACTCGATATTTCACCAAACCTTCCAGATTTACTTAGTATATCTATGAGCTCATTTCCATATGAAAACATTTACCGTTTGACCCTCGGAATAGTACTTTACAAGATGACGGGTTTTACACCAAAACCCGTTTTGACCCATTTCATGACATACGACTCGTACGACTTCCCCAACACATCAAACTTACTCAAAACCATTAACATAACATATTAAATCTGTTTCATAATCGTTTGACCCATTTACAACCCAAAATGGGTATTTTCACGCTTATGCCAAACACTCCTTTAACTTTGACTATAACACATTTAGCACCCTTTGACACACCATTTGACCACCAAAGCATTACAACGACCTTGACACACACTATACAAATCATAAAAAGACTCTCGGGGGTACAACCTTGACTCGAGCTCGGTATTCTACCTAGCTCCTAACGCTTACTATCTTCCAATCCGCTTCCAAATCCTTAAGCTATAATCCAAGTACTTTCTTCCCGCCGCACATAAACCTACAAGGACATTGAAACACTAAAATGTAAGCTTTCGCTTAGTAAGTAACTAGATTAATACATGATCAATACTTCCATTCACATATATATGCATCAAGAACTTCTTTAATCATTTGGCTCATGACCAAACCAATCTCGTTACCATTATCATAACCACATCATAACCATATCACATTAACATCATTACATTATACACGTAACAAACATAGACTTACCTTAGGCCTTTCAACCTTATGTCATATCTCTTGATTCTAGCTCATTAACATACCTCCTATTAACCCAACTTACTAATCCAAGGTTTAATCCTATCAACTCATTCATTAACACATAACATGAGAACATTCATATTAAGCATATAGTAATCAAAGTTACTTACCTTAGCTTCCAAAGCTAAGCTACAAATCATGATACCACCATCATCATCATATTCATCATTATCATCACCATCATCACATCATCACCATCATCTTCCTAGTTCATAATCATCAATATCAATACTTATTAACACAATACATCATGATCAAGGGTTTACATAACCCATCAAACATACTCAATTTCTTTTCTAAATCATCATATGATCATAACTTGATCATATGATGAAATCCTACTTTACTCCTAAACCTTAACCTTATTAAAGACAAGATAGGATGGTTACTTACTTGTGGAGATCTTTGCTAGAGATAACCATAACCATAAGGTCTCCATCTTCTTCCTTCCTAAGCTATCCAACAAGCTTTTCCCTCCCTTTTCTCCTCTCTAAAACCGGACCACAAACACCCTCCTGAATTCTCTATAAACCTATGGATAACTAGATATTTATCTAGGTTAGTTGGGAGTTTGGCCATTGGGCAAGATTGGCCCCTCAAGTCTCTTTGCTTCTATTTTGGCCACTCAACACTTATAACTTATTTAACACATTACAACTTAAGTCCCTCAAGCATATTTTCGTTATATATATATATATATATATATATATATATATATATATATATATATATATATATATATATATGTATATATATATATATATATATAACATATGATACTCTCCATAACCACATTATACAATACTTTGGCTATCGGGTTGACTACAACGTAACTTTCATTGACTAACCAATCACAACAAGCCTTATTCAACTCATCAAGAGTGGGGTCTAGTTGTATACGGGAAACAGGTCTAACAACTGTTGTCTTCACTTGATGATGAATTGCAATTTGAAGGGCGAGAAGGTCAAGAATATTTACTGGAAGGCGTGCAAAAGTTATACGACGGAAGACTTTCAGAAAGCAATTGCTGAGCTTAGGCCAAAAAGACCTGAAGCGGTAAAAAAACTCGAAGAAGCAGGTTTTGATAAGTGGTCAAGGGCATATTGCCCAGCAAAAAGATACAATTACTTGACGTCAAACAGTGCAGAATCAATTAATGCTTTAACGAGAAAAGTTCGAAAGGTTCCAATAACAATGCTCATGGAGTATTACAGAAGGCTTTTACAAGACTGGTATTTTGAACGTCGAGAAAAATATCACGGTAATTAGTGTCAAGCTAAATGTTTTACATTTAAAAATAATAACAAGTTTTTTTATGTTTTCACCAATTGTTTAGAGGCACCGGAATTTGAACTTACTGATTGGGCAGCTGCGAAGGTGAAGGACAGAATGTTAAAGAGTGGTAACTGGGAAGTTAGAGGCATTGCCATGTGTGCTGTGTATCAAGTACTAGACCATCATAATTCTCATATAGTTGATTTTGTAAAAAGGGAATGCACGTGCAGGTATCTAATATAACCATGTTGTTTAATAAGCTGCAAGTTGTTTGTTGGTGACTGGCATCTGTTTACGTTCCACATGCAGGAAATGGCAACTTTCGGGGCTACCTTGTGGTCATGTGTGCGCCGTATGTAGGGCAGAATGTTTGACTAACTGTGACAAATGGGCATTACCATGGTTTACGAAAACCAACCTCAAAGCCACATATCATGAAATGGTATTTCCTTTGCCAGAAGAAGCAAATTGGCATAATCCAGGTAACTTGCAAAAGGTTTTACCACCGGTGATGAAGCGACAATCAGGAAGACCAAAAAACAAAGATCGTATTCGATCAAAAAATGAGGAGCCAAAAGGTAAAAAATGTGGTAGGTGTGGATCCAAAGGTCACACCCGTGAAGCATGTATGGAACCATTGCCAACAACTGAGGTAATTTTGAAACTTGCTACAATTGTATAACTCATGTTTGTGTCCTATTCGTTGCTCATAAAATAAATATGTTCGCAGCAAAGTCGTAAGGGAAGTCGTAAGCGTAAGACAGATACTGAAAGTGAAGTGGTAGTGGAGCCGAAAACAGATGGGGACGATGAGTATTTCCGTAATGGCAGAATTTACACGGATTGGGAAGACTTACAGTGGATGGGTGAAGCATCTAACAACCTTTATGAGGGTGACGCAGTCTGGGGCGGTGAACCATCTAATTCTGGCATCAACCTAAATTCATACCCGGAATCATATAATCCTTATCACTTGGATGATTTCTAGTCCTATGTGTGTTTTTATTTTCCGTGTAGTAAAAAATAGTTTAATGCTTATGTCATAAACTGTAGGCTTATTGTCTTTATGTGTGAACTTTTTTATATGTGTGAACTGTAGGCTTATATGTATAATATACTACTTAAGTTGGGTTACTTTTGTTTTATGTCTTTATGATCTTCAAAAATCTTTAGGATATATGCATGCATTATTGGTAACAATTTAAAAGCATATATATGCATGCATTATTAAAAATAATGTTAAGATAAATAAAGTGTACCTGAACACTTCCTGGTGAAACAACTTTCTAGCAAGGTTTACATCACATGCAAGTCCATGACCCCTTCTTAAACGAAGTCGTTTAAAGCTACTAGTGTGCTGCAAATAAATTATCTAAGTCAGCAGTAACCTTAATTCAAATATATAAACCAAACAAGCTTAACCAAATTATCAAATGGTCTTACTAGTTAGTGCGGGTGGATAGTTAATCCTTTTGTCAGTGGTCTGCCATTTAGTGCATTCGAATACCCAAGAACAAGCCATGAGCCAAAACAAATCCATGACATTTTAATGTACAAGGATACATATATGACAACCAAAGTTTAATGTACTAGTCCCATAACAGGGATCACATTACATAACATACCCTAAAAAAATTCTATTACAACAAAATATAATTGTTCGAATTACAACCACCATAGTCGACAATTCTACCAACTACACACTCTGTGTTGGAAAAAGAACCTAGCCATATGCTCACGGTAAGAAATAGCTGCCTGAACAGGACTTTCCACGTCCAACGACTTCCCATGTGCCAATCGGTATAAGAATATGCAGACCCAAATACCGCAATCACCAAACAGGCCCCCCTGCTCTGGAACGTTCTTTGCATATGTAAAGGTGATGGCATACGTTTTAGGATTTATACCTTTCTTCTCGAAGACTTTGGCTTGGTCTAGAACAATCGGAAGTCCAGCCTGTAGATAGATTGAAACATATTAGCAAAAATAACCACAGCAACACTATAAAATAATGAAACAAAAGATACAATACTGACAAAAAAACATAAACTTAGATTCATTGCATACATAAACTGAGTACAAAAGATACACATTACATAGATAATAACCGATAACCTAAACTACGTACGACACAGCTAGACTTGTTACACTTGCGTTGATAACATAAACTACGTACGACCCTTCTAAAAAGTGACTAACTGATAACCTAAACCATAAAGCATGTTTAAACTGACTACAATATAAACATGAACATACACTGATTACAAAAGATACTTTAATGCAACATGGTACACAACCGATAAAACCCAACGATCTAATAAGCCATCTTATCATCATGAGTTTGCAGAATGAGTGACTCGCAGTTGGGACTGATGAAAAAGGAACCACCATTTCCCTCAGTACCCATATTCTGAAAGGTCCCGAAAGCAAGATTGTAGAGTACAAGAGTTGATCCGTCTGAAAACAGTCGTCTTTCATTTCTCTATCACACAAGTCAACCACTTGTGAATGGTCAACCGTAATAAATGATAAAAGGCAAACAGTCTGAAAACGAATGCTCGTGTGTAGTGTGAAACCAGGCAAGTGATCACCCGGATCGTTTCCCAACGAGATGTGAATGGAAAACTGTGAAAAGCTAGGATTAGAGTGACTGATGATTTAGATTGCTTGTTTAATCTAAAAACGCGAAACGGAAATCTAAAAACGAGCCGTATATATATATATATATATATATATATATATATATATATATATATATATATATTTTTTTTTTATTATTCCATTTCACTTTATTTTGATAAAGTACTTAATTATAAGCACTTTTTATAAAAGATAATATTTTTGAAAACTTGAAATAAGCACAGAAAAAAGCAGATTAAAGCAGCCGCTTACGAAAACGGGCTAAAAACTAAGATATTAGGAAATCTAATCTTACAGGAGCAAAATTATTTTTCTTAAATCCTAAATAATAAAAGAAAATTTTAGAAAAAAGATTTATATTTTTCTGACTTTTATATTTTTTATTATGAATTAAAAACTATTAAAACTAATAAAAGGGTTTAAAAATAGCAAATGACTTAGGAAAAATCTGAAAAATTCAAGGTAAATACTATATGATAGCAGAATACTAGAAAAAATATAAAAAGTTAAATAAGCCCACTAATAAGCTGGATGGGCTAAATAAGCAGTTGGGAAATAAGCTAAAAATAAGCGAATAAGCACTAGAACGCACCAAAAGCTCAAGTACAGTGTAATATACTAAAACAAACTCAATTCAACTGAAAAACCTCAGATATGCCCTGGCCGTCAGCCGATTCGAGTAATATTACAGTTTGTACTAATGAGACAGAAACAAGGCTAAATGGCTTACTTCTAGCTTATTTTTAAGCACTGTAATAAGCTGAAAAGTGGGAATTTATGGGGGCAAAAGCTTGCTAGTACTATAAGCTATCCAAATCACCAAGAATCAGGCAATGAACATAAGATCATAAGCAGAAACTAAGCTGAGAAAATGGGTGATTAAGAATCTAAAAACCTCAACAGTTAACTGTTATTGTGATCAAGATGCTATTTTGACTATTTGCTTTCTATCTATGGTTTTATTAATAGAACTAGCTTATATATAACTAGTGTGGACTGCATGGACTAAATAAACAACAACAAAGCAACCAGAACACAGATTAAAGGCCTTATCCAAACACCCCTTTAATGGACTGTTTAGAGTTTTTTTCAAAGCAACAAACTGATTTAGACCATAAATCTAATTCCAAAGGTTCTAATATGATTTAATTAGTCTATAGAAGCATGAAAACATAAATAACAACAACAATTCCTTATGAATTCAAATTATACTATTTTGGCAGTTATATTAAAAGATTAAACTAATATGAATTCTAATGAATAAACATGTAATTTGACGGATAAACACTTAATAAACATGAAAACACCAGAGTAACACAGGATTAAGCAAGCTACAGTAGTATGAAAGAAAATGGTATAAAAGCTTACAAAGGCATCCAGATTGAAAAACACAGAACCAAGGACAATAACCACTTCCTACACCTCCCCTGAGTTACTACAACCATGAAAATTCAAAATCCTCCTTGCTCATTGCTCCTTAGAAACTGATTTTTTATTTTTCACTTATTTAATTTGAATTTTCTTGTATTTTTGATTTATGATTAAAAACTGAGTATAGTACCAAGTAAAGTTTATAAAAACATAAAAGTAACTAACATGAGCTTACATGACCAAGAAATAACACCAATTAACAATTCCAAGTGAAATTGTCAGTTTCACTTAAAAATGCCACAGATGAATTCATAATAGAAAACTTGAATTTAAGTATTAGAACAGGTTTAAATTACATTACAATAACTGAAATTACATTTAAAAAGTAAAGATAACAACTGAAATTATAAATTACACTAAGTCGACATTTATCTAAATTAAGCTACACTAAATTAACTACTGCTATCTACTGCTCTTCTTCTGTGCTGTGAGGAGGTCTTTTATAACATCCCAAAAGCTTCTTGGGTCTCTCACATCAAATCCCAGCCGTAGGATAGCTTCTATTTAATCTCAGTCGCTCACTCTCATTTTGGCGGGAAAACTCATCAAGTGGATTTGTGGTACAGCAGACCATGTGGGGGTGTGGGGATATGGGTTTAGCATGTGGGTTTAATGTGAAGTAGCAGGAGGAGGGGGGCTGAGTTGATGGGTGGCAGAGAAACCATGGGTGAGAGTGGTATGGTTTTATGGCGGGGTGGTAATGAGGAAGGAGATAAGGTTTGACTGAGGTCAAACCTTTGGTATTGGGTCTGGGTTTATTAAAACAAAGGGTAGGGTGGGCTTTGTTTGCTTATAATTTGGACTGGATTGGGTTATTTAGTTTATTATAGCAGCTGGGTTTGTTTAAGGATTTAGGATTTGGATTTTAGTTTTAACTTAGGGACCATTTGTGAAACTTCTGAAAATCCAGGGATCATGCTGCCAATATATGAAAGATATATCCGAGGGCCAATAGTGAACATATTTGATTTCCCAAGGACCATAAATGTTATTTTTCCATTTTATACAACCAGGGGTATTTTCTGTCAACTTTGAAAGTTCAAGGACTGATTTTGCCAATTTATGAAACTTTGCTCGTTTTTCATCTGTTTTTACTCCTTTTGCACCTGAATCATATGAAAACACATTTTAATGATATTTATAGTATTATGTGACATTTCAAAGTGTTTTTGGCTGTTTACGTGGGTTTAAACAAGGTAAATATATGTGTATTTAGACACATATCAAGGAGCTAGAGTCGTAGCCCATCCTTCCGGGTTCTGAACTTCGAGTATTGGGTCGTTGTTATCATCAAATCCAATTAATTTCAGTGCACAAGGGGTAGGAATGGTAATTAGACAGTCAAACGATTCAATGTTTCCCCCAACCACCTTTAAGATCCATAGACAGAATACATAGTTGTCCTCACCATTTATGTTTCCGGAAACAACTACGTTGTCTCTTAGGTTAGAAACATAGAATGGTAAAGGAAGTTTGACTAATAACTGGTCTGGTATGTCTAAAACCTGGAAACGGTGGGTCACCAAGTCGAAAGAAACCATCATATAGCTCTTGTATGAGCTACCATCATTAGCAAACAACCTTTCATAAGCACACCAGAAGATATGCCCATCAACAACAGCTTGAGTTGCCTTTTTTAGTCGGATTGATTGACGAGGCAAAAACTGAGTTTCTAAAATCTTCCATTCTTTTGAGGAGAAGGAGAAAAGTATGACACACCATGGATTTTGAGGATTGAACGGGTATGAAATCTTTAGAATTGTTGGGCCTAGGTTGTCAGGTCGAACCCCAAAAGCCAATGGACGCTTTTCATATTCATGGGCAGTTGTCAGATAAGGGACAAATATTCCCACTGATCTTCTGATCGATGGGTTCCAAACAAAAGCCATGTAGTGAGGGAGAATTGGTCCATACGAAAAACCCCAAACTCCGTGTGACCAGCCAATAGGTATCAAGTCAGAAAAAGATAGGTTTGTAAGAACATGTGTTAAAGAGAAATTCTGATCTAGATAACGCATGTAACCTTTATACCCTTGCTGATAGCGTAAAACATAAGGGAAACTATCGGCTGGGCGAACCCCGCAACGAGCAGTGAAATGCAAGGTGTCAATACCAGCCTTCCAACTCTTTGAGACACTTCGGAATTGAAGTATGCGCTTGACAGGAAGCCTACGGACAATATCCATTTGAACTTCAATTGGAATGATGTCAGACATGGTGCAAATTTTTGGCTGATGAAAATCCAAGATATAGATGGAGGTGTAATTGTAGTGTGGGTGTAGAATGGTGTAAAGAAGAAGAGTATAAATAAGATGTGTGCATTGATATCATAGACTAACACTTTAAGGAAGACTTAATGCGCAATTGTACTTACTAGTACTTTTAAGGAATAAATTAAGACTTAACATAGAGTTTAAAGTGTTGACTTATGTTACATTTAAGAAGATAGCTGTCTTGTGTTACAAGTACAAGCATCTTAAAGACTTTAAAGAGTTGACTTTTTTATATACAAGTACCTGAAGTTTCAAACCCTACAGTTATAGTTGAAAGTGAACTAGTATATTGATGTTAGTTTGTAATTATTAGTCATAAACATGTATCAAATGTATTTGAGACTGTTATATGCAACACATGTATGTATAAAGACAACAAAAACCAAATGCATTTCAGCTTTTACTAGTATTATTTAGTAACAAATTTAAAGTTTCACCTCTAAATATGCCCGCATATTTAAATACCAAGGACGCCACTCAGGTTCATGCTTTTCACCACTGTCATAAAACGTTACAACCCCTGTCCTGATATCGAATTGGGCCAGAAACCAATGTTTTTCCTTTTCGTTGATAGGCATAAAAACTTGTAACGAAAAAAAAAATAAATGTATATATGTCGTGTTCTGAGGCAAATAAGTCAATATATGTATACACACGGGATGAATACACGTATTACTTGCTCAACATCGGCCCATGGAATTTTGTACTTATTTCCGTTAGCATACCAAATGGGGATGGAGTCCTGCAAGAGCAGCTGAACAAAGTATGCAGTAACCATAGCCCAATCAGCGTCATCGGGTCTGAAATGCAACATGTATTCGACCCACAGCTCTATGTGCTGTGAAAGCCAACGCAAAACAGTATTTGTGAGACAAAAACCCAATGAAATGAAAAACAATAGATTTACAATAACTATAAATGAAAAAGTACGACTCTGACCTCATCCATGAGCCACCTTTTTTTTGGAGGATCCAAACAAACTAAGCTCTCCCAAAACCTCCGATCAACACGTACTGGTTCTTTAGACCAAGGAAATATACAACGAAGGGGCCCCGGCTTTCCAAGGAATTCGTCGTAATCATTAGTAAGATGTACTTTGTCGATAAAATTGTTGCAGCGAGTAAGATTCTACACACAGATTGTTACTATATTAGAAAAAATAACATTAACGTTAAACGTAAGAAACTACAAATTGTTTTGATACCTCCAACCAAGGTTGAACATCTTTTAAATACTCAGTCATATCTGGATCCCGACAGCCATAAGGAGGTGTTCGATTTTTTTGAGCTTCCACAAATTTTTTGAACCAGTAATACGAAGACTCAGAACCATCTTTTTTACTCCTCTTGTCAGGTTACATGTCTGCCATTGCTCTTTTCCAATGTTCTGAATTATAAAAAGCAAAAAACTTTTTCTTCTTCTCCCGTGCAATCTTCAACAGCTCTTCCATTTCCAACCGGCGTTTCGTCTCCTCTATCAACGCATTATGAAACTCCTTTTCCATAAGCTTTTGTTCTTCCATCTTCCACCTTTCTTCCTCTTGCTTCCTCAGGCTTAATTCCTCTTCCAAAAGATACCCCTGTCACAAGAATTGATGTGTTCATACAAGGTATAATATATTATGGTTGATATTCTTTGTAAAAACACATTACCTGTACAATATCATCATCAGAGTCGGCATCTATCTGCGCTGAATGACTGGTCGAAATAAGAGAGTCAACCATTTCAAAGAATTCACAATTCAGTTTTTCTCGGAATTCATAGCTTAGATGAGAAAACGATTGACTGAAGTCCAATTTCTCCTGTATATGAAAAAACGGAGGCATTGTTAAATAGAATAAAGTAAAAAATTTGCTTTATAATTTGGCAAGTAAGCTATCGGAACCAATGTGTTTACCCGAAATCCGCAAGTTCTTTCGCAAGCAAGAACCTACAAAGTATTTTTAAAATAAGTTAAAATAATTGGACAATCATATAAATAGATATTATTGCTACATGCATTATATTACTGTATATCAAAAATCACCTGAATAATAGACTCAAGTTTGAAAACCCGAGCATTCAACTCCTGAATCACACAATCCTTAAGGCTGATCTCAGTAATAAGACTACTGGTCTGAATCCTAGGAACAAGCGGTAAATACTTTTTTTCTGTCCTCCCACGTTTCCGGCAAGCATCCAACTTCTGTAGATAAACATCGTAATCATGTGGTACTCTTGGTTTACGAGTCCTTGGTATGTACCCCATGAAATACTCCCGAAATTGGATATACCAATCCGACTGCTGCTCGGCTATTGTTGCTTTCAAGTCAAAATTTATCTTCGAGTCCTACAAAAAACATCAACCAAAAGAAGATCAAAAAATAAGTTGAATACAACACAAAAGAAAATAAATAGTAAGAAATATGATATTCTATAAGGTTTTACCTTGCCAAATAGCAATCCATAATCCGATCTTGTAAACACTTCTTTCTTTGACCAGGCTACAGCCCTTGGTATGACATCTGGGACTTTATTCCACCAATTATTGCTTCTTTCAAACGACTCAAGAATCCATATCTATAAAGTTAAAGATTGCGTTAGGCTGACAAAGATAATCCAACAATAAAAACTCATACAATTATACGAAAAAAGGAATATCCTTGAAAGCCCAAACAAATCCTGCAAGTGTATACGTTGGAACGTACTTCCGAGATACTTTTAGTCCTTTAAGGTGTTCCCACTTGTGTCTGTCTACGACATTCAGTATCTGGTTGTACAATTGCCTCCAAATGTGCTCCCCCCATGGAAACGAATTCCATGCTTCAAGGTCTTCACCCAAGCGCAGGAGTTTATCATCCACTTGTTCATCCAACAACCGACCCATAAAAATTACCTCTAGCGCTAACAGTAGACACACAAGGACTGCATCTTCATCAGATAATTTATTGAATAACTCTTCATCCTCAAGAACACCAAGAAGATCTAAGTTTGAAAGTTTTACCCCATTTTTTTTGGAAATACCCTTGTCTTAAATTTTATATCCCCTTTACTATACAAGTCAGAGCTAACCCATTTTTCAAAACGAAAGCCTGTTATTAGAGAAAACTCGGGACGACCAAAATGTAGACTACGACCATCCATAGTATATATGAGGGGCATGTCAAAGTGTGCATCATCTACATAACCCTGTTTTTGTAGTATATAATCTAACATATGTGGTTCATGGTCAAAAAGAAAATATCCAACCATCCTCCAAAACAGGTAGTCCTAAATAAAATCATTCACTTTTCATTCAGCTTTTCTCTAATTAAGGAAAAGTATTTCAATTTACTCCTAACGATGACTTTGGCTTCATATTCCTTTAAGAAAAAAAATAAATAAAGCCAGCTTAGGAAAATAATAAGAAAAGGAAGACCATAAATAACAACTACTTACACTTACGACAACTACCTAAAAGAGTTAAAAAATAGTTAAGCAGTTAAAATATGCAAATGTTGAGTCTAGAATAGAGTTTGAGTAACAGGACTCGTCTTGACGGCGATAATGGAGGAGTGTGGATTGTCATGAACAATACACACTATATCATTATCGCAATCAAAGCGTCTTAATTATAAGGGCAGATATATCTAACGTCGTAGATGGGTTCCATTGCTTTGTTTTTTGGACACCGTCTTATACCGGTTGTGTCTTTGATCTTGATAACAAGCTTTGGCACTTTCAAGAATGTATTTTGATTGTACGGACAAAAGTCTTAATGAAGGTACATTCTTGAAAGTGCCAAAAATGATTATCAAGATCAAACACACAACCAGTATAAGACGGGGTCCAAATTAAGCAATAGAACCCATCTACAACGTTAGATAGATCTGCCCTTATAATTGAGGTTGTGCAATCAGACTTTCTTAATTCCAGTTCTATGTTTGATATTGGTCACTTAGATGTGGCGAATATACATATTAATTATGTATATTCTACGACGCTAGAGAGAGCATCGTGCATGAATGAAAACTGTTTTAATGTTAATTAACAATGCATGAATAAAAACGGTTTTAATGTATTTTAACAAACTGTTTAATGCATTTGGTGGATCCTTATGACTGGAAAACATGTGGACAGTCAGTATTACAAGTAAAACTGACTATTTACAACTAACAAGTTTAATAAGAAACAATTTAAGCTTGTACGTATTAAGTAACAAGTGCACAATTAAGTATGACTAAGGGACAGGTTGACACACAAATCATATGTTTTAAAGTATGACTCATGCAACCTAGACACCTAGACACAACAAACTCTATAAGTATGACTCATGCAACCTAGACACCTAGACACAACAAACTCTATAAGTAACTGTGACTTTTTAAACAGCTTGGCACACATATTAAACACAATTTAAGACAGTAAAACAAGTAACAATTAATAAGTTTAATCCACATTGGTGTTTACGCAAACATTCTAGGCTAACCATAAACAAGGTGTCAAACTTAAACAATTTCAAGTACTTGATATGTTTATTGTATTTGGTTAGTGGAGAATTAAAGTTCAAAAATTTTTCAAAAGAATTTACAAGTTTGTGCGTACTGCCAATGTATTCAAATCTTCGCAATTACAATCATAAGTAGTCAAAACAGTTGCCCGAGTAGTTTGAACCTGATCGGGAGTACAGACTACCTCCGCCGTGTCTTAATCACAAGCAGGATTATGCTAATAGTCTGAGGCCCGATATCTGAGCTCAACTCTACCGGGTTAAGTAAACCGACCATCTATGGTTCAAGGTCGCCCGGAATCACCCCTTGATCCGTTTACCCTAGTTGTTTCCCATAGAATAGCCGATTACCACCATTATGATTCAATACTTAGATCAATCGCCATCGCAAAGACAAATACAATGGTTTCCTAGGCCCGCACTTGAAAATTGTTTTGGAAAATTTTGTGAAGTTTAATTTTCCAGTACGACATTTGTCAAACTTAGGGACAATATAGAAGCCATCTAACTATGTAACAACCACAATATACAACTCCCAAAACAGCCATCATCTGTCACACTTAGGCACAATATAGAAGCCATCTAACTATGTAACAACCACAATATACAACTCCCAAAACAGCCATCATCTGTCACACTTAGGCACAATATAGAAGCCATCTAACTATGTAACAACCACAATATACAACTACCAAAACAGCCATCTAACTATGTAACAGTTTACTCAAATCACTAGTAATGAAATCACAACTTTATATACAATCTTCAGGTTATAATTAAGAAAAAGCTAACAATAAAAAACATGACATACAGATACATAAACCCTAACACTAAAAAACCCTAATTAAAGAAACACAAACAATTAAATAATCAGATAAACCAAAAAAAAATTAAATAATCCTCGAACAATTAAACTAACAATGAAAGTAACATACAAACAAAACCAATACAACAAACCCTAACCCTAAATTAGAGTAACCCTAAATCGAAAAGATAATTACTTACCCTACCCCAAACCATTTTTTATTTCGTTAGATCGAATCCAATTACTTTACCGTAACCCTAAATCGAAAACCAAGGTTGTTATCGGTTGCTTCAGATCTGTGTGTGTCTAATTGCTAGAGTTGGGCTTTCGATCTGTTGTTCATCGACGTCATGTAATTTGACTTCTGGATCTCCTTTGGATCTAAGAAAGAAAGATTATAATTTCACGGAGATAGAAAGAAAGAGTAAAGTGAGAGTGAGAGAAAGAAGTTTTAAAAGAAGTGTGTTTGATACACTTGTTTTGTATTATGTATTTTGAATTAAAAGTATAAAAAATATTAAAAGTATAAAGAGTAATTTTGTATTTGAGTGTATTTTGTATATAAAAAGTATGGCACAAGTTTCAATACAATAAAGTAATATAAAAGTGTACCCTCTACCTAACAAGTCACCCAAGAATAAAGAAGAGTAGGACCCAGTCGCCCAAGACGTATGTACTATTATATAATAAAAAAAGACTATACTTTTTAACAAAAAGACAAAAAAAACAAGTCGCCCAAGAAATGTGGGACCCAGTCGCCCAAGAAAGTATCAATTGTAAGTGGTACCATGTTAGTACTTGGTAGGGACATGGTAGGAGACACATGTCACTATTTTAGGATATCCGCCCAAGATATTTGGGTGACCATCTCCCATGGGGTATTTGGAGAAAACAAAAAATTTTGGGGTACTAGGTAGGGGTGGCAATTTCTGACCCGACACGAAACCCGACCTGAAACCGACATGAAAATTAACAGGTTCGGGTTGAGTCTAAATATATTTCGGGTCGGGTTTGGGTCGACCCATCTAACCCGTTTACTAAACAGGTCAGGTTCGGGTTGTGAATAAATTAAGTGGGTCGACTCGCCAACCCGTTTAAGATTTTTTTCTTAAATTAAAAATTATTTATATTTTATTACATGGGTTAAATGGGTTAAACGGGTCGACCCACAAACCCATTTAACCCGTCTAACCTATTTAACTCGTGTAATGTGACAACTTTTGTATCAAAAACGGGTTAAATGGGTCAACCCAAAACCCGTTTAACCTTTTCAACCCCTGTAACCTATTTAACCCGCCAACCCAAGTATATATACGGGTTAAATGGGTCAGGTTTGAGTTATGTGTAAACAGGTTAGGGTTGACATAGCTGACCCGATGATTTAAATGGGTCAGGTTCGGGTTGGGGTTTTCTGACCCGCCAACCTGACAACCCGAACCCGACACGAATTGCTGTTGGAAAATTTAGTGCACTTGAGGGATTAATTCACACCTGGTAATGGGTTTGGAGGTACGGAGTGTACACCCATTTGGTCAATGTTTACCCTGACTCAATTATGTGGTTTGTAGTTCTGCTGCTAGTATTATGGATAATGCTGCTGATGCAGATCATTGTGCTACTAGTGTTATTCATACTACTGCTGAGGCAGAACATTCTGCTGCTAGTGTTATTGTTACTGATGCTAGTACAATAATACTGCTGCTGGGCTGCTAGGCAAAAGATTCTACTGCTAGTGCAATTTATTATGCTGCTGGGTATAGATTCTGCTGCTGGTAACGCAGGATAGAATTTGTAACTAACTTTGCTCTATTTTGGAAAGGTTCAAATTCGTAATTAAGACCATAATCTTCTGGTCTTGTAACCACTGTATCTAGAATTAAGGAATGTATATGAAGAATATTTGGGCAATATTCTCTCATAATTCCTTTGACTAGGGTTTTGAGTATATCTCTAATATATATAGAGATCAACACATCGGCATGAGAATATAGAGACAGAAAACCTAAACACTTGAAAGCAATTCGGTTCTTGATTTGTGCCTAAAACAAGAACATCACTTGGTCTTATCCCATAAAGATATTCGTGTAACCCAGGCATAGGGTCGAATAGTTTCTATTGGAAAGTGATTACACGATTTCAAGTGAATATTCGGTACATTGATTATCTTTACCCTTATCTGGGAACACAACAACAACCAAACATAAACCAACCAACAATCAATAGAAACTATTCTAGTGATAATCAATGGCTGATGCGATGAGGCATATGGCTGCTAACTTTTCCAAACTGGAAAAGTTTAAAGGTGTTGATTTCAGAAGGTGGCAAAAGAAGATGCACTTCTTGTTGTCAAGCATGAATGTGGTGTATGTGCTGACCACATCCATTCCTGAAGATCATGGGGATGATGCTACTATGGAACATATAAGGAACAAGAGCAAATGGGAGAATGATGACTATGTTTGCAGAGGGTTAATCCTCAATGGTATGTCTGATTCTTTGTTTGATATTTATCAAAATGTTGAATCTTCTCAAGAACTGTGGGATTCCTTGGAAGCCAAATACATGGCTGAGGATGCATCAAGTAAGAAGTTCCTTGTAAGTAATTTTAACAATTACAAAATGGTCGATTCTAGACCTGTCATGGAACAATATAATGAACTTCTTAGTATACTTGGTCGATTCACACAACACAAGATGAATATGGATGAGGCTATTTCAGTCTCTTGTATCATCGATAAATTACCTCCTTCTTGGAAAGATTTCAAGCATATGCTAAAGCATAAGAAGGAGGAATTAACTCTTGTTGAGTTGGGTAGTCATTTGCGCATTGAGGAATCACTCAAAGCACATGAAAGTGACAAGCCAAAGAGCAGCAATGCTGCTGGTCCATCAGTTGTCAATTTGGTGGAGCATAACAACTCCTCCAGGAACAATGACAACAAGGGCAAACGTAAGCATCAGGATAACACCAAAATTGATCCTAACAAGAAGTCAAAAGCTACTTGTTGGAAGTGTGGTAAATCTGGACACTTCAGGAAGGATTGTAAAGGTGTTAAAATTGGAAATAAAACCAATGGATCAGGCACGAGTGGATCTGGGAGTGGTAATTCCCTGAAAGGTCAGAATATATTTGATAAGTCTTTTGAGATTTATTATGTTACATATATATCTGATGTGTACTTTGTGTAGGATGATGATGTTGCGTGGTGGGTTGACTCTGGAGCAATAACTCATGTGTGTAAAGATAGAAGCTGGTTCAAGACCTACGAGTCAATGAATGATGGTTCTATTCTTCATATGGGAAATGAGTCAACTGCCCTGGTGCATGGAAGAGGATGTGTGGATTTGAAGTTTAGTTCTGGAAAGATTGTTTCTTTGTTTAATGTTTTACATGTTCCTGTTATTAGAAAAAAACTTGGTTTCTAGTAGTATTTTGAATAATTGTGGTTATAAACAAGTTATTGAATCTGATAAGTTTGTTTTGTCTAAACATGGTGTGTTTATTGGCTTTGGTTATTTATGTAATCGTATGTTCAGACTTAATATTGCTCATGATATGGTTAATTCTGCTTTCATGTCGACTTCTAATTTAAATGATTCAACCCTTTGGCATGCTAGACTTGGCCATGTACACTTTAAAAGAATGCAAGATATGTCTAAGGATGGGTTAATCCCAGCATTTGACATGGACACTGAAAGGTGTAAAACTTGTATGATGAACAAGATAACTAAGAAACCATTTCAAAGTGTGAAACTTGAAACTAAAATATTGGAACTGGTTCACAGTGACTTATGTGATTTACATGCTACTCCCTCTTTGGGGAATAAGAAATACTTTGTAACTTTTATTGATGATACTTCTAGGTTTTGTTATGTTTATTTATTACATACTAAGGATGAGGCATTA
The DNA here is from genome assembly GCA_021014915.2 of Artemisia tridentata subsp. tridentata. NCBI lineage: Eukaryota > Viridiplantae > Streptophyta > Magnoliopsida > Asterales > Asteraceae > Artemisia > Artemisia tridentata. The sequence continues at coordinate 83,395,589 of CP139502.1, read as the reverse complement.
GATAAATTTAAAGTATTTAAAACTGAGGTTGAATTGCAACAAGAGTCCATGATCAAGAGATTAAGGACTGATAGGGGAGGTGAGTACATGGATACTCTGTATTTCCAGTCTGTTGGTATAATCCATGAAACGACTGCTCCCTATACTCCTCAGCAAAATGGTATTTCTGAAAGGAAAAACAGGGTGCTGAAGGAGATGGTTAATTCCATGTTGTCCTATTATGGGCTGAGTCAAGGGTTCTGGGGTGAAGCTATGTTAACAACTTGCTATTTATTAAATAGAGTTCCCAACAAAAGGAACAAGACAACCCCTTATGAACTCTGGACTAAAAATAAACCCAACCTGAATTATATCAGGGTTTGGGGTTGTAGGGCAGTTGTAAGACTCCCTGATCCAAAGCTAAAGACTTTGGGTGAAAGAGGCATTGAATGCATCTTTGTTGGATATGCTGAGCATTCCAAGGCATATAGGTTATATGTTATTGAACCTAATGAATCTGTTTCAATTAACTCAATTATTGAATCAAGGGATGCCATTTTTTATGAGAATAGATTCTCATCAGTCCCTAGACCAAGTCAGAGGATTCCTAATGGAACTAATGAGGTTGGTGTATCTGAGATCTCTGATGAGGTCCCTGATGAGGCTGTGGTTCAACAACCTGAACCTGAGCTCAGAAGGAGCAAAAGGGTTAGGACTCCAAAGTCATTTGGACCTGAGTTCCAATTATACTTAATTGAAGGAACAAGGGATGAGGTCTCTGACCAACACTCCTATTGCTTTAATGTTGAGGATGATCCCAAAACATTTGATGAAGTAATGAAGTCCCAGGATGTTGCTTTCTGGAAAGAAGCAATAAATGATGAAATGGATTCCATCATGGGCAACAACACTTGGGTGTTGGTTGATCTACCACCTGGTTGCAAGCCTCTAGGCTGCAAATGGATTTTCAAAAGGAAAATGAAGGTAGATGGAACTATTGAAAAGTTCAAGGCTAGATTAGTCATTCAAGGCTTTAAACAAAAGTCAGGAATAGACTACTTTGATACTTATGCCCCTGTGGCTCGTATCAGTACCATAAGATTGCTAATTGCTTTGGCATCAATTCACAATGTGGAAAAACTAGAAGGGGGGTTGAATAGTTTTACGTCTTTTTAATTTTATTATGAAAACTTTGTTTCTTTTTAAAACCTTAGATTTGAGTTTATATGAAAAATGATACTTGAACAATATTATTAATTATATGTGTATCCTTTTAGATTTGTTATAAAAGTTTTCTTTTTATGAATGGAGTTTTAAATTGATCTTTATGTGAAATCAACTTCTACTTAATACTAATAGTTATATATGCCTATATGTATGAAAGTAAAGACGATATAAAGAAATAAGTAAGAGATGGAAAGATCAAACCGAGACACGAGGGATTTATAGTGGTTCGGCTACAAGGACACCTTCCTTGCCCTACTCCACTCCCCGAGCACACCTTGCTCGAGAGTTTTCTTCACAACTTCAATAAGCTCCCTTATGGCGGAGAAAACCGTACACAACTTTGGCTTACACGGGTTTAACGACACAAAGCTAAATGTCGAGTTCTAATCGTAGCTAGAACCAATCTCACAACTTCTTCACAACTTATTCACGACTACTTCACAACGGCTTCACGACTTCTTCACGACTTCAACACGACCGCTACACAACCTCTATGATGCGGCTTCACGACTTCAACACGACCGCTACACAACCTCTATGATGCGGCTTCACGACTTCAACACTAGGACTTCACGACTAGGACTTCACGACTTCAACATGACCGCTACACAACTTCTATGCTACGGCTTCACGACTTCAACACTAGGACTTCACAACTTTAACACGACCGCTTCACAGCTTCTATGCTACGGCTTCACGACTTCAACACAAGGACTTCACGTCTTCTAAGCTACGGCTTCACAACTTCTACACCACGGGTTCACGACTTCTACACAACGGCTTCACGACTTCTACACTTTGACCTCACAACTTCTATACCACAACTACTTATACAACGTCTTCACTACTTACACACAACACTAATCTACAACACACACCTTACAAACAAATGAATGAATGAATTACAAACTTTGTTAAACACACAACTTAAGTAACAAGATGATATTAAGTTGTAATACTTCTAATCTTGATTGATAGAAGTATTCTTCTTTTGCACTTGGATGGTGGAAGCTTGGATCACTTGGAAACCAATGCTTAAGATTACATGATCAAAGGTTTTTTTAAGATATGAAATGAGATCTACAATAGAAAGTTTTTGTGCAAAAGGTTGAGTAAAAATCCAGGGGAAGGCTGGTATTTATAGGAGAAAAATCTGGACAGCTGGAGCCTACTGGAGCGGGGGCAGTCCCCTTAATTATTAAGGGGGCCGCCTAGCAAAATTAAGGGGGCCGCCCCTACTGAACGTTGGCCAATTTTGTCCTTTTGTGGGGAAGGTTTTTCTGGAACATTTTAACTGATTTTGGTTAAAAATTTGAATTCCTATTTTTATAAAAGATTAAACATTTTTATTTAATGCCAAAAATGTTTTTCAAAAATATATAAAATGTTTTTGATGTTTTATAAAAAATCTAGTTTTTAAGAAAATGTTCCTTTGATCATATAATGCATTAAGCATTAGTTCATTCATACCTTAAGTGATTTTAGTTGTATAAGTGAATATTTACAACTAAGTACTTGTTTAATTTATAAGTTTATGTTTTAATGAGTTTACATTTTGTGATCATCAAAACATAGAGATATGAATAAATATTGATAATGTTTTTAGGCATTTATTTATGTCAACAATCTCCCCTTTTTTGATGATTACAAAACCTAAACTCATTAAACCAAAAAGTTTATTTTTGGACAAGTATTAAGTGAGTTTACATTCACTTCTCCCCCTTTTTGTAGAATCAAAAAGGTTAAGCCGACAAAATTCAAACGTGAAATTTGTCGGGACGAAAACTCCCCCTTGATGTGTACTCCCCCTCGTTTGGGGGTACCAAGGAATCGATATATGAAATACTTGCAAGAAAAATATTAGAAGCACAAGCATATATATAGCAAAAATAAACATGCATATAAAGACATTCATTAAAAATGTTGTGTATCAATACACAACCATCCAAGATTATATTCAATCCTACATTAGCTAGTAAGTAATGCAATCTACATAATCATTCTAGGAGTACATGATCTTCCATGGGGCTTGCACACAAAATGGTTTGAAAAATTATTTTTGATTAAGCATTGCATATGCTTAATTTGGTGAGAATGAAGGTGGTGGTAGTGTAGTGGGTGAAAATGATGGAGGTTGTGGTGGAGGTTGGTTTTAAGCATGTGTTCAAGGGATGAAAACATGTAGTGTATCTCATTTTTAAGACAAAAGATGATGGTTCGTTTGTGGGTGTGGTGGTATTGGTGATGATGAGAAATGAGCATCAAGAGGTGTTATTGGTGATATGGAAATGACAAGTTGGGTGAATGGAGGTTCTTGAGTAGGAGGTGGAGTTGATGCTCTTGATGGTGGTGATGAAAGGTGTGAGTTGATGTAGTCATTGATGGATGAAGTGGAAGGTATGGATGAAGATGATGTGCCATGAGTGGAGGGTGTTTTTGATGGTGAATTTGGTGCACTTGGGGATGAACATTGAGGTGGTGGTGATGGAGTTTTGGTGTCTTAGAGATGATTTTGGTGATAGCATGGTGAATGAAAATGGGTGTTTGATGGAGGTGATGGTTGATTTAGGTAAGGTTTGGGCTAGATAAAATGGGTCGCAAGATGCAAAAGAAAACAGTAAATTTTACTGCCCAGATGGCCGGTCCCCTTAATTGTAGGCCGGCCCCCTTAAAATTAAGGGGACCGCCTAGGGAATTAAGGGGGCCGCCCATCTGGTGTTTTCCCAGGCGACCAAATTTGAAAAATTTATAAAAAAGGGTCATTTTTAGGGTGTTTTTGCAGCAAGCTCCATTTGAATCATGTACATCAAGAATGATTAAATAGTGGCATAAACATGTTAAATACGCATGCATACATTTAAAACATAATATGGAATAAGCATGTTATTAATCATCAAGCATGTATATATATCATGATATTGAGTATACAAGCAATAAGCATAACAATCATATATTAAAGACAAGAAATAAAGCATTCATTAGTTGAAAATAATTATGTTAAAAACATAATTATTGATACAACACATATTTTGCTTATAGCATGCAATAAGTAGAAAATTTTAAATTGCCTAAGAGATCCATTGGACTTGCTTGAGACATGAAAACTTGGATTATTTTGGATGGATGATGGTAAAGAGGGGGTAAAAAATGTTGGATTAATGGGATTGTAAGTTTGGGTGTATGGATGTTGGAGATAGTGTTGATAGAGGAATTGGAGGTGGAGAGCTTGGACTTGACCATGTTGAATGAGGGTTTTGATGTTGTTCAAGTGGTGGTGTTGGATTAGATCTAGTGAGAAGATACTCAATCCAAGTGAGACGCTCATTTAAGGTGATGGTTTGATTTTGGAGAAAGATGCAACAAGGACTATTGTTGACATGTTTCTCAATTTGACTCGAGTGATGTGGTGATGATGGTAATGATGGTGAGATGGATGGTGATGATGGTAATGATGGTTTGATTTTGGAGAAAGATGCAACAAGGACAATTGTTGACATGTTTCTCAATTTGACTCAAGTGATGTGGTGATGATGGTAATGATGGTGATATGGATGGTGATGGGTTTAAGTTGCTTTGAGCAAGGTGCAAAGCAAGGAGAGCATTAAGCTCATGGGCTTCCTTGAGTTCTTCAATGAACTTCAAGTGTTGAGTGGAAGGTGATGATGATGGAGAGTGGTTGTTATTTGGTGGAAGTGGTGGTGACACTTTTGGTGGTGGAGACATTTGTGAACTTGGGTAATTATGAGTGAATGAAGGTGGACATATGGATGATTGGTTATGTGTGTGAAAGGGTTCATTAGGATGAGGTTTAGGTGTTGGTTGAGTTTGAACAACATCATTTGTTGGGTTATGGCAAATGTCAAGCTTCCTCCTCCGAATGGGCCTCACTGAGATTTTAGCAACTCTTGAAGGCTTGGATTTTGGGTGGTTAGATGATGACATGTTTGGATGGATGATATGGATGAGCATTTATGATGGAGTTGGGTGTTTAAGGTGTAGTGATGATGTGATTGTGAAAGGTAAATTTTGGTGAGTGGTTTGTGACAAAATGTGTTTGTGAATTTTGGGAAGTATAGGATAAAATGGGCTAAAAAATAGAAAAGGGGAGCAGCACCTTCGACCATCAGATGGCCGGTCCCCTTAAATATTAAGGGGGCCTCCTAATGAATTAAGGGGGCCGCCCATCTGCTGATTTCCAGGTTACTGGAAATGGGTTTTTGGTAGAAAATTGTTGAAAGGGTTGTGTTTTTGGGTTTAGTTTCAAGCAAGTCCAACTTCTTTTGAAGCAATTTAGGATTTAATAACTTATGTATGCTAAGCATATTCATTAGACATTATTATCTAGCATGCAAACAACTCATTTAGCATGTAACATATATATGTTAGACAAGAAAACACTACATAGCACCAAGTAATTCATAGTATCATATTTAGGAAGATTAATAAGCTAGTTAAATAATCCTAATGAATATCTATGTGCATGGGAATGTAGAGTTGTGATAGCATGGACTTCTAGACTTGTACCAAGTGAGGTCTTAGTGAATAAATTATGGTTATTTTCAAATTTAGTTCACTTATAAATGTCACATACATAAATATAGATGACAGATATGAGATCACCATGCATGATTTAAAGAAATGTTTTTGGCATTATTCAACAATGTTTGAAAATGGGTTTTTATGTGGATGTGAAAAATATTTTAATGAAATAGTTTTGGTTTTATTTCAAAATGTTTTTATAAGGAAAGAAAACATATTTTTTCAATCTTTGGTTTTGATAAACACGTAATTATGGACACAAGTTTGGAAGAAAGGTAGGATGGTGAAACATGTAAAATAGAAATGTGTCATAATCTTTTGAAAAATTATTTTTTCAAAATGTGAAGTTTTTGCAAATTTAAAAATAAGTCCCATTAATTATAGGTTTAAAAAAAATGGTTTATAAAAGATCTCATGCTCAAGTCTATTGTCACATGCTACCTCTTTCTACATATCCTATGACATTTACGCATGTATTATGACTAAATACAAAAATACATCATGTCAGAGTAGTTAGAGAAAAACAAAAGCTATTATAATGACAATGCATTCAACTAAACAAATAATTACGAAGGCATGCAGTCAAATCACATAGGAGCAAGTAAACATCTAGAAATTTTATATATGCAGGATGACATACATCTAGGAATGAAAAGCTCTAGTGAAAAGCAATGTTCATAACAGTAAACTATCGTTAGGTATATTTAGGAAGAATAATGTATTCAAGTTGGAGAATGAGTATGAGACTATTACTAGTGGTGCTCAATTCAGGCTAAACACGACCGTTTTTACGGGTTACACACACCCAACTTCTCACATAGAAGCAATTCAACCGTTAGGTCAAATTGAGTTTCTAGTCAATAGATTCTCCAGTAGTCATTCTCTTTTTAGAAGAAATTAAGTTCCTAAATTTACCTATCGAAGAGTACCAAATATGAAGATTGCTTGGTTTACTAATACTTAGGGGGGCTAACTAAAGAGTTTCTAGTTCATTAAGCCACAGAACAAATATAACTAAAGTGTAAAGGTAAAGCAACCTATCAGACTAAGCGTATCCTAAGGCATTAATAAGATTATATGCATGAAGTAATTACTTATGAAATTTAAAAAAGAGAACTTACCTCACGTCCTAGCTTTTCTTCGTAATATCTCAGATGATGATCGACGTGTGAATGATAGGTGAGTCGGATGATGATCTTCTCCTTCGTCTGTGTCACTCCATGATCTTGGATTGAGTTCACTTTGGAGTTGATTCATGTAGTCTTCGTCGCTAACAACCTTTATTAACAACATTTGAACTAGTAGCACATGTATCTATTTTATCTAAATGTTTATCTATTAAATTTTCTAAGATAACTAATTCATGTACAAGATCAAAATCCTCATCTTTGGCTTGACATTTTTCTTGATGAAAGTTTAAGAAATTTTTCCAAATATCATTTGCCGTTTTACAGAAGAATATTCTTTCATATTCAACTTTCGGCAAGGTTTTATAAATAATTATTTTAGCTTTATTATTTATTTCATTCTTTGTTTTCAAATAATCAATTTGACTTTCAAAATCCGTTTTTGTTTGTCTTTTAAAATCCGTTTTTGTTTGATTTTCAAAATCACCAATCGAAATGACATGCCAAAGATCTAGATCAATTGATTTCACATAAGTTTCAAATTTATTTTTCCATTCAAGAAAAGTATAGTTTTCAAATAGTGGTGGTTTTTAGCAAAGATTCCCCTTCTAGATATTTTTTGAATTCCATAGATCGATTCAAGTTTTAAAATACAGTATATTTTAAAGATCTTGATTGACGTGGCTCTTGATACCAATTGTGGAAAAACTAGAAGGGGAGGTTGAATAGTTTTACGTCTTTTTAATTTTATAACGAAAACTTTGTTTCTTTTTAAAACCTTAGATTTGAGTTTATATGAAAAATGATACTTGAACAATATTATTAATTATATGTGTATCCTTTTAGATTTGTTATAAAAGTTTTCTTTTTATTAATGGAGTTTTAAATTGATCTTTATGTGAAATCAACTTCTACTTAATACTAATAGTTATATATGCCTATATGTATGAAAGTAAAGACGATATAAAGAAATAAGTAAGAGATGGAAAGATCAAACCGAGACACGAGGGATTTATAGTGGTTCGGCTACAAGGACACCTTCCTTGCCCTACTCCACTCCCCGAGCACACCTTGCTCGAGAGTTTTCTTCACAACTTCAATAAGCTCCCTTATGGCGGAGAAAACCGTACACAACTTTGGCTTACACGGGTTTAACGACACAAAGCTAAATGTCGAGTTCTAATCGTAGCTAGAACCAATCTCACAACTTCTTCACAACTTATTCACGACTACTTCACAACGGCTTCACGACTGCTTCACGACTTCTTCACGACTTCTTCACGACTTCAACACGACCGCTACACAACCTCTATGATGCGGCTTCACGACTTCAACACGACCGCTACACAACCTCTATGATGCGGCTTCACGACTTCAACACTATGTCTTCATGACTAAGACTTCACGACTTCAACATGACCGCTACACAACCTCTATGCTACGGCTTCACGACTTCAACACTAGGACTTCACGACTTTAACACGACCGCTACACAGCTTCTATGCTACGGCTTCACGACTTCAACACAAGGACTTCACGTCTTCTAAGCTACGGCTTCACAACTTCTACACCACGGGTTCACGACTTCTACACAATGGCTTCACGACTTCTACACTTTGACCTCACAACTTCTATACCACAACTACTTATACAACATCTTCACTACTTACACACAACACTAATCTACAACACACACCTTACATACAAATGAATGAATGATTTACAAACTTTGTTAAACACACAACTTAAGTAACAAGATGATACTAAGTTGTAATACTTCTAATCTTGATTGATAGAAGTATTCTTCTTTTGCACTTGGATGGTGGAAGCTTGGATCACTTGGAAACCAATGCTTAAGATTACATGATCAAAGGTTTTTTTAAGATATGAAATGAGATCTACAACAGAAAGTTTTAGTGCAAAAGGTTGAGTAAAAATCCAGGGGAAGGCTGGTATTTATAGGAGAAAAATCTGGACAGCTGGAGCCTACTGGAGCGGGGGCGGTCCCCTTAAATAGGGGGCGGTCCCCTTAATTATTAAGGGGGCCGCCCCTACTGAACGTTGGCCAATTTTGTCCTTTTGTGGGGAAGGTTTTTCTGGAACATTTTAACTGATTTTGGTTAAAAATTTGAATTCATATTTTTATAAAAGATTAAACATTTTTATTTAATGCCAAAAATGTTTTTCAAAAATATATAAAATGTTTTTGATGTTTTATAAAAAATCTAGTTTTTAAAAAAATGTTCATTTGATCATATAATGCATTAAGCATTAGTTCATTCATACCTTAAGTGATTTTAGTTGTAGAAGTGAATATTTACAACTAAGTACTTGTTTAATTTATAAGTTTATGTTTTAATGAGTTTACATTTTGTGATCATCAAAACATGGAGATATGAATAAATATTGATAATTTTTTTAGTTATTTATTTATGTCAACACACAATCTGATTATTCATCAGATGGATGTGAAGACAGCTTTCTTGAATGGTGAATTGGATGAGGAGGTTTACATGAACCAACCTCAAGGCTTCATCATGCCTGGCAATGAAAACAAGGTGTGCAAACTGATTAAGTCCTTATATGGACTGAAGCAGGCACCTAAGCAATGGCATCAAAAATTTGATGAAGTGGTTTTGTCTAGTGGTTATTCACTTAACCAGTCTGACAAATGTGTATATAGCAAATTTGATGAATCTGGTAAAGGAGTCATCATTTGTCTATATGTTGATGACATGTTGATCTTTGGCACTGACCAAACTCAAGTTGACCTGACAAAGGAATTTTTGTCATCAAGGTTCTCCATGAAGGATATGGGGGAGGCTGATGTTATCCTTGGTATAAGGATTAAACATGAAAGTAACAAGATTTCTATCTCTCAGTCTCATTACATTGAGAAGGTGTTGAGGAAATTTAATTACTTTGATTGTACTCCAGTGAGTACTCCTATGGATACAAGTGAGAAGCTTTTGCCTAATACTGGTAAAGCTGTATCTCAACTTGAGTATTCTAGGGTGATTGGCTGCCTAATGTATGCCATGACTTGTACAAGGCCTGATATTGCATTTGCTGTGGGAAAATTGAGCAGGTATACTAGTAATCCTAGTGCTCATCATTGGCAAGCAATTCAGAGGGTACTGAAGTATTTGAAGAGAACTATGGATTATAGTCTCTCATATACTGGTTATCCTTCAGTAGTAGAAGGATACACTGATGCAAGTTGGATCAGTAACACTGAGGACAATTCGTCTACTAGTGGCTGGGTATTCCTACTTGGTGGAGGTGCAATTTCTTGGGCATCCAAGAAGCAAACTTGCATCACCAGTTCAACCATGGAATCTGAATTTGTGGCCTTAGCAGCTGCTGGTAAAGAAGCTGAATGGTTGAAAAACTTGCTTCTTGAGATTCCATTGTGGCCTAAACCTATAGCACATATTTCTATCCGTTGTGATAGTGTTGCTACATTGGCAAAGGCTTATAGCCAGATGTACAATGGGAAGTCTAGACACTTAGGTTTCAGGCATAGCATGATTCGTGAGCTTATCATGAATGGGGTGGTATCTATAGAGTTTGTTAGATCTCAACAAAACTTAGCTGATCACTTGACGAAGGGTTTGGCTAGAGACTTGGTTTTAAAGTCTGCTAAAGGGATGGGTTTAAGTCCAACTTAGTCACTGAATGCTAAGACACCCAACTCCCTCCTGAGGAAACTTGGGAGCTGAGTTCAATGTGGAAAGCTGAACATTTAGTGTACTGGAGCACATGTTTTATTTTACATCCCAAGGTTGTGCTCAGAACCTGCTGAAAAGGAGGATGAAGTCTTTACTTCTCAATGGTTAATTTTCTTTGAAAAAGTGCTTAGCAGGAGCATGAATAAAGAGGAACCACCTATGTAAATGTTGAAGTTTTGCCGCTTCAGGAAGCTTTGGACTTTTAGCTTTTACAACATTTATGAATTGGATATGGACACATGGCTTGTATAGTGTCAGGAGCTTTTAAGTGTTTGAAACTTGTGTGTATTTTATCTTCAGGTATTCAAATGGGTTGAAGGGTTCAATTCAATCTTCAAGATATTTTCATTTATGCACATGTTTGTTTAATGTTTATTTTTCATGCAAAGGAAGTGAACTAAATTTGGGGAGGATTGTTGGAAAATTTAGTGCACTTGAGGGATTAATTCACACCTGGTAATGGGCTTGGAGGTACGGAGTGTACACCCATTTGGTCAATGTTTACCCTGACTCAATTAAGTGGTTTGTGGTTCTGCTGCTAGTATTATGGATAATGCTGCTGATGCAGATCATTCTGCTGCTAGTGTTATTCATACTACTGCTGAGGCAAGAACATTCTGCTGCTAGTGTTATTGATACTGCTGCTAGTACAATAATACTGCTGCTGGGCTGCTAGGCAAAAGATTCTACTGCTAGTGCAATTTATTGTGCTGCTGGGCATAGATTCTGCTGCTGGTAACGCATGATAGAATTTGTAACTAACTTTGCTCTATTTTGGGAAGGTTCAAATTCGTAATTAAGACCATAATCTTCTGGTCTTGTAACCACTGTATCTAGAATTAAGGAATGTATATGAAGAATATTTGGGCAATATTCTCTCATAATTCCTTTGACTAGGGTTTTGAGTATATCTTTAATATATATAGAGATCAACACATCGGCATGAGAATATAGAGACAGAAAACCTAAACACTTGAAAGCAATTTGGTTCTTGATTTGTGCCTAAAACAAGAACATCACTTGATCTTATCCCATAGAGATATTCGTGTAACCCAGTCATAGGGTCGAATAGTTTCTATTGGAAAGTGATTACACGATTTCAAGTGAATATTCGGTACATTGATTATCTTTACCCTTATCTGGGAACATAGCAACAACCAAACATAAACCAACCAACAATTGCCACCCCTAGTATATCTAGGGGTAAGTTCTTTTGTACTTTCGGGTCATTTCAAGAATTATCCCTTACTAATATTGCTTTCTGCACCTGAATTAAATATTTATCTTTTAATCTCTCTTAAAAAGTGTTAATTTTACTCTAACCAAATACTTTGTAGGCGTAAAGATGATATATGAGCATATTTATCTTTTAATCTCTCTTAAAAAGTGTTAATTTTACTCTAACCAAATACTTTGTAGGCGTAAAGATGATATATGAGCATCATAGTAATTGCGCTACAACAAGGCTATATATTTCTAAAAAATTGAAATCATCTCATATGTAATTTTAACATTAGATATAATGTTTGAATTTTTTACGTGTGAAAAACAAAAGTTAGTCATTTACTATGGAGCTTATATTTTACTGAAAATTAACTTAATCAAACATGATATCTAATGTTCAAATAAAATATGACAATATCACAATCTATTTTTAAAATCGACAGTCAATATAATACTAAAAGGATTCGGTGTGTATAAATTATAAGGTAATTTATAGCCCTGTAACTCAGTTATATGGCTTCACTCCACACCTCACCTCATGCCATAGCTCCTCGTGCTAAGTCCACCAGACCAAGTTATAGGGCTTTTTTTTTTTTTTTTTTTTTTTTTTTTTTTTTTTTTTAATTGGGTGCTTTATTTGGTTTTTATTAGATTAAAGTGTGGGTCAGAGGCGTCCTATAACTTATGTGATCGAAGAATGATGTTTTTCGGTTAAGTTATAAGTTGTGAATAATAGAAAAGAAAAATGTTAAAATAACAATACTTTTTGCTATAAAACAAGCCCGGTGACTCATGGGCAACTAGTGCTTAAAAATTCGAAAAAGCTTTGGTTACATAGCGTAGCATGATCATGATGACTACTTGAACACAAAACACCACTCATGTCGCTCGCTTAAAAAATTCAAATACCGTATACTGTTATTTTATCACACACAGCATAATAATTAAAGAAAAAAAACAAACACTTTAACAGAAAAACGTGCATTAAAAAAATCAAAAGGAATCAAAGTTGTTATCGACAGACAGGAGGTTTTATCCTATCTGTCATTTTCTTATGATTTCTGTAACTGTTCCTTCAACGACTTTCCGTTGAAATTCTGTTACACAACTCCCAATTTTCATAAACTAACCCACTCTTGATAATAATCAGTTGATCAGACATGAATCATACACAGAGTCCGTTTTCGTCTTCTGAGGATGACACTGGTAGTATGACAACCGCTCAACAGGTTTGCTTTTCTTGTTTTTGAATTTTGGTTATGTTGTTTTAAGTTGTTGTCAGGTTTGATCAGTTCCGTCCCAATATTATTGTTCATCTTTCTAATTTTCAAATGTCTTGAGATACTCGTAACTTTCTAAAAATAGAAGTTTTTTTTTTTTTGGAAGGCAAATTTTTTACATCCTATACCACTCTCACAATATATAACAAAGGCCTCCAGCGAGGCTTGAACCCGCAACCTTTAAGTTGGTAGGGAACTCACATACCACTAGACCAAAGGCGTTAGGTATACCAAGTTTGAATTGTTTAAGTTTACTTTATTGCCCCTATCAGAATTAATATTTGCAAAATGAAATGAAGGGAAAAACTGTATTTTTCGTGGCTTTTGCAAAAATCTGTGTGTTTTTGTGTGGAGGACAATTGTTTCGGGATGGAGGAGGAGTGATTTTTTGCTTTTGTATATAGTGAAGGGAATGAATAAGTCTAGTTTGCGTGATGAACGTAATAATTTGTGTTGTTAATGATTGTTGTTACTAATAAATGGCAAGATTGATAGTTTGAGACTTTAGATGGATGTATAGATGTTTTTTTGTTAATAGGATTAGTCTGTTCAGTAGCAACGTATCCAAATTGCTTCGTTATGATATCTAGAAACTGAAAAAGTACCAATATACCTACGTCTTTTCAAATTTTGTCTCGATGTCATACTTTTTGCTCATGTGTGAGAGTTATTTTTGCAAGTTTTTTTTAGTGTTGATAGATCATCAAAAAGTATGATATGGAGACAAAATTTGAAAGTGCATAGCGTATATTGGTATTTTTTGGTGGTTAGTCGGTATATTTGTGAAAGTACGTTGCTATTAGATGGACTAAACTTTTTTAGTTAGTATTGCTGGTTATTTTTATGTAAGGATACTCTTGTGGCGGTTTATCTGAATTTGGCATGTTAGGAGTTTATAACATGTGTTGTGTTTTTATCTGATTGAGGGGTGATATTGAATTGTAGAGTGCAGGGAGAAGTCACTTAAGTGGAAGTAGTGGTAACTCCTTAACAATGGGGCCAAATCTTGGTGCTTCACGCCATTGGCGGGATGTTTTCTGGCTAGGAATATTTCTTTTGCATTTGGTTTTGGTAGGTCTTGCTCTCGGGGTTTTTGGATTAAATAGGTACACGAAGAAGGATAGGCTTAACATAGATCAATATACAAACGGGATTCTTGATTCTCAAGCTGGTTTAACGGAGGACTACTGGCCGATATATGCCATTGCTGGGGCTATTAGTACTGTTATTGGATGGGTTTGGTTATTGTTGCTGGGTTCACGTTCTAATCAGATGATGAAAATCTCTGTCCATTTATTGACTACTTACCTTGCGGTGCTTAGTGTTTTGTGTTTTTGGGGCAAACTGTACTTCTGGGGTTTTGCTTCTGCTATTGGTTCGGGATTGCAGTTCTTGTATATCATGTCGGTCATAGACAGGTAATATCTCAGACTTGTTTATATCGGAATATATTATCTATCTAAAATATGGTTTGAGAACGGTCTAAATGTACTATCCTAAACTGCATTAGTGACGCTGTTAAGTATTAAGAGGGGAATATCTCCATTTTGTGATGCACTTTTTTAAATTTCTACGTTAGATCATTTTTCTGCAGAAACTCTAATAACTTATGCTTGATTGATACACATTAGAGCTTTTGTTTGAGGCATCACGAGGTGGAAATAGTTATGCCAATTAGAAAAAGCTAGAGAATTAGGCGAATACTGTCAACATTAATGAGTTAGTTAAGATTATTCCCAAAATTGGAGGTGTAGGCCAATGCAAAACATCCTGTTGCAACAAAGGGTTTACATAATAACAGGGGAATGAAGGAAAAACCATTGTGGTTTTATCCGGAAATTTGTCTTGTGGTTTTATCCGGAAATTTGTCTGTTGCTACATACACTCTATGTTGCAACAGAATTTGCTACGAACCTAAACTAGGAATAGTCTTGACTAACTTCTAAACCTTGCCGAAATCTTCCTAATTTGTTGGCTCTTCCTTCTTGACACAACTATTTCAACCTCCACCAAGACATGTCTATGAAAAGTTCTTGATTTTTGAGAGTGCATCCTCACCCAGATTTGAAGTTATGTAACTGTTCTAAGATTTAAAGGATAATAGTAACATACAGTCATGCTTTTTTCCTTGATCGATCTGAAAACTTCTAGACGTGAGTATTAGGTGAATCAGTAGGCCATATATAATGGTTCTCACTGATGTCATGAGGTTCTTACTTGCCACATTTCCCCTTCCTAGTCTATATCAAGATCATGTATAATCTTCTAGCAAAGCCGGCCTACAATTGAATAGACACTATGGATGAGATAGTAACACATATTAACAGTATGCTCCAAAATATATTGTTATTCCCTTAAAGAATAAGTCTGCATTGTTTTTAAGTAAGTTTTAACAATATGCAGATATACTTTTAGATAAATCTTATAGCTCTCTTGTTGAATGTTGAGTGCTGATATATTTTCAAGTTTTTATAAAATTATTTCTTGCACTTTATATAGACTTCCATTTACAATGCTGGTACTACAAGGAGCGGTCAAGATGGTTTGGAAACTTCCGGAAGTTATGAGAGTAGCCTGTGCGTTTATGCTAGTCATGCTTCTTTGGCTAGCATTATGGTCCTTTGGTGCAGCTGGTGTAGTGGCTTCGAGCATAGGTGATGGTGGGCGCTGGTGGCTTCTTGTGGTGAGGTGGCCAGATTTGCTTATGAGTTTATACATTTGTAGTAACTGCAAAAGTTTGACCTTATGTAATGACATTTTCAAACACTTTAATTATAAATGCAGGTTTTCTCGGTGAGTTTGTTTTGGACCGGGGCTGTTCTTTGTAACACTGTTCATGTTATAGTATCGGGTATGGTGTTTCTTGTGCTTGTCCATGGTGGCCGAGAGGCAGCATCAATGCCTCGCAACCCACTGCTTAAATCTTTACGGTATGCTGTAACAACTTCTTTTGGAAGCATCTGTTATGGTTCTCTTTTCACAGCTGCTATTCGAACACTGCGGTGGGAGGTAAATACACAGCTTGCTACACAAATAATTACTAGATTTTACTAATGTATCCAACTTTAACTTGTTTGTTTACTTCAGATAAGGGGACTCAGGTCAAAAATTGGAAACAATGAGTGTCTGCTATGCTGTGTGGATTTCCTGTTTCATTTAGTGGAGACCCTAGTTCGCTTCTTCAACAAATATGCATATGTTCAGGTGCTTAATAATTTTATGAAAATTATTGTAACGATTCTTGAATAAATATCGATTCAATATATCAAATCGTGTATCTTGTATACTTTAGATTGCGGTTTATGGGAAAAGCTTTAACCACTCTGCAAGAGATGCGTGGGAGTTGTTTCAGTCGACAGGTGTGGAAGCACTTATTGCCTATGACTGTTCTGGTGCTGTTTTACTCATGGGTACGCTCTTGGGCGGGCTTATTACCGGAACTTGTGCTGTGGTTTTGACCAGGCATAAACATTGGGACAGAGAGATGATGATGGGGTCAACTGCCATTTTGATGGGCATGGTATTGGTAAGTATATAGAAATCCAACTTTTTTTTTTAATATTTTTTAGTATGTATCACTGTGTTGGTGACATATGTGCTCATTGTTTAACGGATAGGTTGGATTGGCGATGGTGGTAGTGGAAAGTGCAGTTACGTCAATATACATATGTTACGCGGAAGATCCACTGTTAATACATAGGTGGGACCCAGAATTCTTTAACCAGATGTCAGAGACATTACACCAACGTCTCCAACACAGAAGTGCTAGAGTTAGGGAAGGATTGAGTCAAAATCGACATACTGATCAGACACAAGAAACTTTTTGATCAAAATCCTCTTTTTGTTTTTATGCAAATGTAATGCTAGTATAAGTTCATGACATGGTTTTTTCTATAAGGCTTTCTCGGGTCTGATCTAAGATTGGACCCGTTTTCTCTAAGTTATGTATCCAATTATATGCATCAAGTTTTGATGGTACAGATTTATGGCATGTACCTGCGAAATCATTGTCCCAGTTTCATCATTAAAACTTAGAAAACTCTATACCAATCAAATCTAGATAAAGAATTGTCTTATAACTTATTATGAATATAATCAAGATATATAGTACTTTATGTACAAGACACAAATAATCACCCGTGAATCATTTGTCCATTTGATGAATGTATTCTTTCTCCATTATTGTTCTTTCTTGGTCTACGATGTCGTCTTCTACGAGGCTTAGCCGCAGCCACTGCATGAGGTATGAACACCCCGGTTCCGCCACCATTTTTGGCCCACAAGTTCTCCATCCAGCTAGGGACTTCAACACTTCTCGAACCCTCTAACCAACCATAGTGCTTCCCAGAGATCAACTGACCACCACTAACCGGTCTCCTATCAAACTCGGGACGACTTCTTATAGTTCGTTTCGCAAATGTTTCATCGTCGTCGTCCATAAGATGCAATATTTGCCTTGTAAGTTGATCATAAAACGCGCTATCTTCAGCGTCATGCATGTCCATATTTGCTTGATGATGAACGTAGTCTAGGCTCATGTTTTTGTATGGGAGAGATTGTTGTTGTGTTAGAATGAAGCTGTTTTGTGAAGTATTTATAGGCATAAGCAACTGAATGAATCTTGTTGGACTGGCTCAATCATATTGATGTTCAAAATTGGGGTCCATGCATTCCACTTGTGTAACTTGAAGCAATCAATAGGAAGATTCAATGAGTCAAAGAAAATAAATAATTAGATCCTCCCTCTGTCTCAAAATAATTGTCATTTTTTGATTTTCTGAAGTCTTTTTCTTTCAACTTTAATCTTAAATATTTTCGTTTGTGTTATGTAATACTTGATGTAAAATATATGAATGGATTGGTTTTTAAATGTATTTTTTATTGATATAATTTTTGTTAAGTATTACTCCGTATATAACAAAAAAAAATTATATATATATATATATATATATATATATATATATATATATATATATAAAAATATATATATATATATTTATATTATAGATAAAGTTGATAAAGAAAAACTTTAAAAAGTTAAAAGAGGACAATTATTTTGAGACGGGTAGTAATAACAATGGTCCTAATTATAGCCGTGTTTTATGTATGAAACTAGTCAAAAAGTGTCAACTAGCCTACTTGTTAAAGACTTGTTAAAGGTGGCTTGTGGCCTGCAAATTGGGAAATTACCAAAATAGGGGCTTAACTAAGAAGAAAAAATAAAGAAGATTGGATCTAGTCAATGGATCCAAGAATTAGGCAATATCATGTCGGCTGCTCCCCATTTACTTGGTAATTATCTAGTTTTAAAAAGTGATGTCCACACTTACGTCCTATAGCACTACTAACATGGAAAGGCAAATCACTAATCAAGCATTTCGTGCTTCTAACCATGAACAAGTTATTCAATTTTTACTTTTTTTAAAAGGGTATGTCTATTTTGGTTAAAAAAAAGTTATTAGTGGTCAGAGCGGTTTAAAAAAATAAAAAGTGGTCGGGCAATGAGAAAAATTACTCCGTATAAAGTGATGTAACGCTAATGTAAGGTTGTGAATACATACAAGTATGCATATCTCACACCCACCAAGAATGATGGGTTTGTAAACTCATACCATAGTAATTCCCTTTTACAAACCAAACACCCCGTTATCATTTATACATATACCTTATGCTTTTACATTCAAACTATTGAACAACTTTATGTTGCACATCTTATCTCTAACACTGAAAGTCATACATACGTAATAAGTCATACTTTTAGGTGGCATTTAATTTGGTTTGAAAGCAATAACGAAAGAGACAAATTAAGTGGATTAAAGTCTAATCCAGTATTCAGTCAGGTAAATGTCACCGAATAGGTCAAACAGCGAAATAGTTAGCATACAAATTAAATATCGAATCACATGGTAAGAATTCTAGAAATCAACTTAAAAGTCAAAATTTATGCACATTAGATAATTTACCAATTAAAAGTCAAATAGTGAAATAGTTAGCATTAGCATACAAAATATCGAATTACATGGTATGAATTCTAGAAATCGACTTAAAAGTCAAATATATGCACATTTGACCGCGTGTAAACTCAAATACAATATATTTATTTTTAAAGAGTTGGAAAACGACATAAGGTTTAATATAATATATTCTCCTTATGTTAATGTTTAGCAAGTGCTATGAATTCAGAATAGGTGGTTGACAACTATTTCCAGATATTGCATGCAAATTACATTCATACTAGCTTGTCGTTGCCGCCACTCTCCATAGTTCCATGTTTATTTGGATATTATGATTTTGCTACAACTTGCTCACAGAATGATATTTTGATATTTTCTTTCTAGAAACATTTTTATTAATATTAGGTTTGTCCATTTTCTACAAGTTGTTATTAAAATAGATTTAAACCGATTATTTTTTTGGTATTACTGTAAGAAATAATATAAGTGATTCTACTGTAAAATTATTAATCAACTCTTACTAATTTTTTCTTCTAAATATTACTATAATTTATATCTAAAACTTTCATTCCGTGACTACTTATTAAGTTGAAAGTTTAACTCCTTAAATAATATTCATTTATTTCATACATGAAACATTTAACCACAATTTCATAAATATCATTATTTGTCGTTTTGAATTTCCGCGACATCCTTAAACAACCGGTCTTACGATATATATAAAAAAGGTAAATACCATGATCACATGTACAAAGGGGAACGATTTGAACCTATGACCTTTGATTTACGATGTAGTTCCTTAATCACTGGACTACCATATGTTGTACTAATAAAAATATTTTGCACTAAAAGAAATCAAAATTATTTTAGATCTACACTTTCCTAAACAATTTAAAGAAAAACGTTAAAATCCCCCGAGTGGAAACATGAATATATTTGACTGCAAGTCATTTTACGGCTCTTAAAAGTCAAACATCAAGCTGGTTATTAACCATGCAATTGCATATCAATGATTCTAAAACAAAAATTCATACAAATTATGCTTTGTTTTAACCATAAGACTCACATATGTCGTCTTTTGTCACATATCGTACTTCACAAAACGAATGATCATCTAATTAAGCTATAGTCTTGTACTAAAACATTTCGTTTCAGTGTAAAACTTTTACCCATTTAATATGTTATTAAAACATTTAATTAATCAATCACCCATGAATCTAGTATCCCAATGATGAACGCGTTCTACCTCCGTTGTTGTTGTTATTCCTCTTCGGTTTATTATTTCTTCTTCTTCTCGGCTTGACAGGGGCCACTACTCGCGGTATAAACACCCCAGTCCCACTACCGTTACACGCCCACAACCTCTCCATCCAACTAGGCACTTCAACACTTCTTCCACTCTCTGACCAACTAAAGTAGTTGCCACCACTAACCACTGATTTCCTTCGTAACCTTGACACATCCTTTACGTGTCGCATTATATGTGTTTGATCATGATCATCTTCGTCCATAATTAGCAATATTTGCCGTGTGAGCTCGTCGTAAAACATAGTGTCCTCGATGCTAAAAGAGTCCATGTTCATATAGGTGTTTGTGTGTGTAAAGATTAAATGATTGATATATTTGTGTGTGTTAAGTACTAGTAAGAGTGAATGAGTGATGATGGTGTTTTTATTAGTTAAACACCTATATAACAATGAAGTAGTTGAATAAATCTTGATTATTTTGGTCAAAGCCATTACAATCTTATTTGAGCCTCCAAATGGTTCGAGCTAGTTAATTACTACGTAATATACAAGAATATGTCCGTATTCTGGATGGTTTTATTATATACTACTTGAAAAGATCAAAGAAATTAATAGGAACAAATAATTGAAAAACAATGTTTGTGACAACAAATAATTGAAAAAAATCAATAAAAAAAAGACTAGTGACAAGAACGTTTGTAGTTGTGAATTGTGATATTAATCTTATACTATAATGTATCATAAATTTGAACCGCACGTACCCCACATATGTCACACGGTTGATGTCGGCCTGCATGAAAACTACAACAAATACAAGTTTCCAATAATATTATATTATGGACAAAAGTTTCCAACAATAATAAGATTAAAGCCAAATAGTTAATTTAACAGAACAAATAATATGTTTGGCATTGCCAAACATAGTTAGGGGTGTAATCGAGCCGAGCCGAATAGGATATTGACAAGTTCGAGCTCTGCTTGACATATAATACTCGAGCTCGACCGAGCCTCAAAATTCAAGCTCGAGCTCGGCTCGATCACTAAAACTTAACTCGGCTCGCTAGTATATATTAAATAAAATCAAGTTTATGAAAAAAAAACCCTAAAAAAAGCCACCCACAACATGATTAGCACCAAAGTATTTCAAAAGTTAACCGTTTACAATTTCCAGTTTCATAAAACTATGTTCATTAATACTCTGCTCAGTTTTTTTTTTTTTTTTTTTTTTTTTTTTTAAATTAATTAATTAATACTCAAACTCAAAGTTTAAAATTTGACATGTGTCATCAACCGAAGGCATTCTAAACCTTTTTATAAATTATTCTTTTCTTTGATCCGATTTACATATGGATCAGGTTGTATGTGTCTAGTTTGTATTTGTATAAAGTTCTTGCCTAACTTTGTTTATGTGTAAATAGTTTGTATTTGTATAAAGTTCATGCCTAACTTTGTTTATGTGTAAATGATTCAGAGTGTCGTCTTTGAGAGTGAGCGAGTTAGATGATTGTTTAGAGCCTGAAGTTTCGAGGCCCTCAAATTTTACTCATATGGTATTGTTTATTGATGGCATAATAATTTTATTTTGATAAATGCTTATTATATATAATTGTTAAATGAGTTACTATTAGGTAAGGAAAAAAAAAAAAAAAAATCTTTGTACAAGATCCTGGATTTTCAAATAATTTTAAGGCACACAGTATGACTTTTATTTCATAAAAGTAGCAAATAAGAAAACCTAAATTGACCAACAAAACTAGTATAAAGTATATATAAGAGGTGCGGTGATCTTAATCAACTTTTTATTTTTTATTATCGTTTTTTTTTTTTTTTTTTTTTTTTTTTTTTTTTTTTTGCGCAAAGGGTGAATTATATTAATATTCATCAACGATTACAAGATATTCACTCAACTGAGATGGACATCACCCATCCAGAAGCACTAACAGCAAACATACATTCTATCTGGAATAACCTACCTTCTATCCATGACTGCATACTCTCAAAAACTCCCACCATAACATGTTTACTCATACAAACATGACAACTCATATAGACACCACTATAAGGACAACATCAGTGTCAAACAACTTCAATCAATCAATAATCCATATACTTCTTCCTACAATGGGGCATTTACATTTCCATTTTGCATCCCACTTCTTCTTGTACCACTCACACATATATCGAGCTCAAGTCTCTAATTCTTCATCAGTGGGATTCTTCTTATTATTCACAAACATATCAATCATTTCCTCCTCCTTCTCCCATCTAATTAAAATATCAACCTCCTCATTTTCTTTGACCATATTCTCTTCCATACTTACGGACTTTCCATTCTTATCCCTGCATAAATCACCCTCATCCTGGCACTTTTGATTATCATTAGAGTCCAGAGTTTCATTGTTGCCTCCACTTCCCAATACATCAAATCTGTTCTTGTTCTCTTTAGATCCTAGAGCAGGGAACTCCTCTTCATATTTTTTACCATTAACATCATCAGTATCTTTTTCCTGTCTCTCAAAAGACCCAACATCTGCAGATTTGTTCTCCTTTTTATTAGTCCCATTACTACCAGATGGACCAACTTTTCCATTTTTCCTAACTTCCCCAATATTTTGCTTCTTCCTATATTCTTGTTGCTTATGAGTAAGCTGTGTGAAACTTCTGTTAACACCAGTTTGCTTATGAACATTACCTGTAACTTGCTTCTTCTGGGCTTGAACTTCCACATTACTCCTCATACTACTCTGCTCCTTATCATTCTTTTCCAAATTTACATTCTCAGCTAATGTTACCATACCAACCTCAGTAGCCTTGTTAAGCTTGCAATGAACAAAATCATGACCAAAAACCTTGCACTCAGTACACCTGGAAGGTTTCCAGTCATACATCACACTTACCTTCTTAGTACCTTTGACTTTATTCTCTTTATCTCTGTATTGCACCTCAATCTCATTCCTAATTTCCTTCTCAGCAATCTCTACTAGTACCCTTGCATAGTCAATATTGCCAACTCCACTATAACACATAGATGCAGTCATAGAATCCATTACCATAGGTTTCCCTAAGCTACTAGCAAGAGCACTTACCCCTTTCATACTCCAAGCTTCAAGGGGAATATTTGTCATTTTAACCCAAACAGGCAACTTCTTAGGCTCTATTATCTGCATTCCAATCTCAGGGCTCCATTTCTGAACAAAGAGAGGTTTGTTTTGGACCATCCAAGGCCCTTTCTCAATTACAGCATTCAAACCTTCCTCATCCCTAAACTTAAACAAATACTGTCCATTCTTACTAGCACTTATATCTTCTATACCAAACTTGTTCCACATTCTTCTGATATTGTACCTTAGTTCATGAATACTCATATTATAACCAATGAACTGTCCACAGGCTGTTAGTAACCACCTTTCACTTCCATTCTTCACAAGCAATTCATCAAACACTACAACTTCATTACCAGTCTCAGACAATACAGTTGGAATGAACATGAGTTCCTTAGGAAATTCATTCTTCTTCAAAACATTTGCATAAGAGATACTATCACTAATCTTATCACCATTATTAATACTAGTATTCACCTTATCAGTAGCAGTTTCCTTATTAACATGCTCAGTAGTATCAACAGTTTTACTAGCAATAACAACATTCTCCACATCAGTAGGCATAGAAATACTTACAGATGATGCCTCTTCTTCATTAGAATCCTTCTCAGTATCCCTAATTACATTTCCCCCTTATCCTTATCAGTCTCCACATCAGATACAGATCCTCCCAAATTCTTATCACTTTCCTGACGTTTCTGACTTAGACCTGCCACCACATGATCTTGATATCTCGTCGGGACTTTAGTCTGTCTTTGAGATCGTTTCTTATTTGACATACTGATAAAAAACTTACAAATACAAGTACCCTAACCACTAGTAATTGAGGATTCAATCATTTTGTAATTTGGCGCCAAATAGTCAACTATTCAATTACTTGGTTAAAATTGGGGAAAAGTATATCAGTATGTGTAGAATGAAAAACTGAATCAAATGATCGGGTTAGATTTAGAAATTATGTATTAATTGGGGCTAGATCTAAGAAAAACGAAGAAATTAATGGAGGAATTGGGCGGGAGATTATTTAGAGGAGAGAGAAAAGATAGGTTTAAGATTTTTTTTTTTTTTTTTTTTTTTTTTAATCGTTAAAGGCAGTCATTTTTTAGTTCGGTAGTTAAAATGCTCTTTTAAAGCAGATGTACACTCTCATCATATGTACAAAAATTAGGTATTCAAGTGATCTAAAAAAAATACGAGTGGTCGCGATTCGTGAAAAGAATTGTTGATACGATGAGGAAAAGTCAGTTTATATACTTTAATTTCCAAGTTTAGTATATGATGACAGAGATAACTAATACACGTGTTTGGTAAAAAGATACCTTGGTAAAGTTAAAATAAAAAGACAAATATTCGTACATTACGTAAAAAGATATATTTTTTTTAAAAGTTCGCAAAAAAATCAAAAAAATTCCACAAGATCGTGTATGTTGGTGCATAAAACTTTTGTGAAAGAAGTTTTTCTAATTTTGAGTTTTTATACGTTTTTTTAATACAAAAAAAACGAATTTTGATGCGCAAAAAAATTTTGATGCACAAATTTTCAACTTATTTTCGTTAGATGCGAAATGTTATTTTGATGAAAAAAGTCAAAAGAAGTTGAGTGTAAAACCGAATTTTTGATGCACAAAAAATCGATTTAATGCACAAACTTATTCGCTCATAATTTTTCTTCGGGAAAAGTATCTACTTATAGAAAAACTTGCTTCACAACTTTTTCATGCACCAACATACCCATCTTGTGGAATATTTTTAGACTTTTTCGAGAAACTTAAAAAAAAAAAAAAAAAAAAAAAAAAATGTACGTAGTATACGAATATTTGTATTTTTATTTGATCTTTATCAAAGATACCTAATGCTAGGGGTGGCAATTTTCGACACGACCTGAGACCGACACGAAAATTAGCAGGTTAGGGTTGAGACTAAATAGATTTCAGGTCGGTTTTGGGTCGACCTGATTGACCCGTTTATTAAACGGGTCAGGTTCGGGTTGAAGGTTTCTGACCCGCGAACCCACTAACCCGAACCCGTTAACCCCGTTAACCTGAATTAACCCGCTAACCCGAAACCCGACCTGAGACCGACCCGAAAATTAGCAGGTTAGGGTTGAGACTAAATAGGTTTCAGGTCGGTTTTGGGTCGACCTGATTGACCCGTTTATTAAACGGGTCAGGTTCGGGTTGAAGGTTTCTGACCCGCGAACCCGATAACCCGAACCCGTGAACCCGAACCTGACCCGAATTGTCACCCCTACCTAATGCTATACATATCAAAAAAATAAATACCTTATACATGTCCGCCAACCCGCCCAGCCCGCTGCCTTAACCCGAGCTCCACTCCTTCCTCCCTTATTTGCAACCCTCAAACTTCAATAACGATGCAACCTCGAAAGTAGAAGTCGTTTTGGGCAAACATTCTCCAATAGGAAGGTTGGGCTTTCAAGACACCGTAGTTCTTTTCTTCTTGTTGACATTTGTTGTCTATATTATGATCATGAGTGGTTTACTCCCTAATATACAATGTGACGTTTAACTCGATTAGATCTTTCACCACCTAAGGATGTCCCTGGGAAAGTCATAAATAAATAACAAACAAATGCAGTTTAGAATTGGCCAAAAGGTATAACAACTTAACATTGAGAAAAAAAAAAAAAAAAAAAAAAAAAAAAAAAAAAAAAAAAAAAAAAAAAAAACTAGTCAGGTAATAGCAAATAGCCTAACCAAGTCTTGGGATATATTTGAAGCTTTATGTTTTATTGCTACCACATAACCATCAAAATCATATATCCTTGATTGTTTGCAAAAGAACTTCAAATAAAGGCAAACAAAAGTCGAAGAAATCAAAAGAAAAATAATCATAAGCATAATTAAAGTAATCTCGCACAAACATCAGTTAATGCGCGCATTTAGAAGCTTAATAACATATTGAAATCTAATTTTGCGAAGCTCAGTACATGTCATTCTTTAAAGTAACCAACATGTTTCGTGAACGGTGAACGTACGGAGTGGTAGTCATAAGAGTATGCCAATATCCACTACGACCCTCTACATGTTTAATAAAACTATCCATCTTATCAATGTGCAGTGCAAGATGAATCTATAATTCTTTTTGTTGGGAATTTATATCGATTAAATCATCAATATCACGAGTACGCAGCGGATGGATCTATATTTAATGTTATGAATTAAAACATATAATAAACGAGGCATTCAGAACCCGTGCTACGCACAAACTTGGTATCTGAGTGTTTTCGCGTAATGTTTGTATGTTTGTTGATCATTGAAAGGAATTTGTTTATGTATTCGTAAATATAACAATTTTGATGAGTTTATAATTGTGTTACAAAACAACTTTATGTAAGTAGTTTGAACTGTTATAGTTAAGCAATATACAAAATTTGTCTAGTGCAACTGTGGTAAGCATCAACAACCTGTATAAGTCCCAATTCCCTTTATCATACAGTCCAAGATATTACACTTGCCGCTCAATTCTTCCTTAAAAATTCCACATTTTAGATTGTAGTCTTGATCTGATCTCTATATATTCCAAGCTTCTTTGAGTTCTCACTTCTCAACAACATTGAGTACATTTTGCTTTGTTAAAATGTGTGTCTTTGATGGTTGCAAGACTCTTTTAAAGTAACTTCAATGCATATAGTTGGTTCTTTACACATTGTTTTGCTTAAAAGTACATCTAAAGCCTTGAGCATATGAAAATATTATAATAAACAACAATTAGATATTGTGATCATTTTGTTCATAAAATATTACACTTAATCTTAGGTATGAAAATAAATGCTATGACAGCAGATAGAATTGAACGATGTCTACAATTTCAGTTTGTATCCAGTTGATGGAATTCTACGTAGGTTGGTATTCTAGTGCAGACTAAAGTTACTCTGTCAAACTGAAATCTCAAGTAGCAAAATCTGCTTTAAAACAACATCAACCTACAATTAAAAGTAACAACATTTGAGGCATAATTGCAGAGAGTTAAGATTTTATAATTACCTGATGCACCACTTACGCTCTTGCTTTTATAGATGGAAGTTGTGACTAATTACCAAGTTTGGGAACATGTTAGCATGTATTACGACAACATTGATTTTCTTGTGAATGCAAACTTACTCAACTCTCAGTAACATTCATAATTGTGTTGTAATTGGCTATTGATGCATTAAATAACCGATGTAGAGTTTATTTCATTCAACATACACAACAATGTGGCAATTTATAGTTGTAACCGGTCTCACATTTATGTGAAAAGCTAATGAAAAGACACATTCTAACTACACTACTTTGCAAATGAATGGTTAGTAATTAAGCAAATGAATAATTGGTGTTTCATTAAGGTCATAATTTATCTATTGAAAGAAGTGATAGTTACATAAACAAAAAAAGTGCATACATGATGTGTATAAAGAAGCTTATATATGAACTTATGTAGTTATTATTACCTGCTTATGTGGCTAATTTATCCAACTTTTCCAACTTTTCATCAGGTTGGCATATCTATATTTTTGGCGGGAGGTATTGGAAGAGTTCATAAACATGGAGAAAGCAATAAGCTTTATGATATATGCATATTGTTGGATATTTTCACTTCTTTTGCATATTAATTTATAATTCTGAAAAATCATTGCTGTTTTTTGTTTGTCTTCTATACAATTTAGCTGAACCAAGCAACATAAACATTAATCTTTAGAACGGAATATAAATTTCAAATACAAATCTTGCATAATACCGTAGTTATTATACCACACACGTATGCTAACAATGATTTGCTTTTATCAAGTAAAACCGTATAGTGCATGCATTTTCAGAAACTCCCAACAAAAGAGGCTAAGTTTATTTAATTTATATAACAATTGTACAACCATTTTGACAATGTCACAAAAGAGCATT
The DNA here is from genome assembly GCA_021014915.2 of Artemisia tridentata subsp. tridentata. Classification (NCBI taxonomy): domain Eukaryota; kingdom Viridiplantae; phylum Streptophyta; class Magnoliopsida; order Asterales; family Asteraceae; genus Artemisia; species Artemisia tridentata. The sequence continues at coordinate 83,367,279 of CP139502.1, read as the reverse complement.
GAATTTTGATAATATCGTTGTTCTCGTTCCATTTCTAATGGAAATAAAAGAAAGTAGACATACAAAGTAAACATCATTCACACAATTCAAACCATATTCTATTCTCTTGCCTTATCTTTGTTGCTTTAACATCCACATCGCCTACAAATACTCGAAAGAAAAACTCGTTAAGCCATTGTAGCTAAGTTTATCAAAACACATAGAAATATCTTATGCTAATCGATCAAGAATAAGGTATGCACTTCGTCGTGATATGTTGGCATAGCACTTGAACTTTTAGACGTGTGAAGATGCAGTGTTGTTTGTATGTCGTGTTTCGTAGATAATGGCGGGCTACACTAAACTACTGACACACTTTGAAGCAAAACCTTTGTGATATTACAAAAGCATACATACCTAATCACGCATCAGACATAAAAAACAGACATCATTTGTTACTGCAAACATCAAATACATATGTACATTCAATAAAACTGAATTTACATGCAAACAAAAAATTTCTTGTATACCTTCAAGAAAACAAACATTCTAGAAAGAAAAAGGAAAGGAACCCAACTTTTAGGGCATTGGCTACCGGACTCCACATAAAGAGATTCATGAAGTGGAATGTCTAATGGTTTCACATGTTACTTGTGTTTTCTTTTCCTCCCTGTTGGAATGAAGGTGCAACTTCTCAAGCTCTGGCAGAATGGTCACCCTCGAGCTGGATCAAGGTACCCTTCTCTTTGATAAGTTGCGTGTGATGGTGTCTGCAGTAAAGACGACCTTCGTGTGCAATGTAGTTTGATGGGCCGATGGTACATCCACCATGAATGCATTTGAAACAGCTTTTGTGGTACGCAGTTCCGCTTACTGTCACCTATATCACATTCACAACACATATGTTATTAGCTAAGTTTATGAATCATAGAAATTATGAATCATATAATCAGAGAAATTATACAGTAAGTTGAGTTTTGTACTGACCCTTTCCGTTGGATACGCTGTCTTGTTACATCCCAAACATTTATCTTTTGTTCCCACAAACATACTCGACACTTTATTAGCCATTGGCTTCTGTAAATGGTTCATGGGCCAATTAGTATGTCATTTTCCAATTAAAATAGATCTGGCAGTAGATATTGATCTAGATTTAGTCTAAATTCATACCTCGCCATCAATGGTTTTTGGTGGCTTAATGATCTTTGGTGTACCTGAAACACATAATTAAAAAGTAATGAACTTGATGGCCATATTAAATCTTAGTAACAATCGAAACTGTGCTTAATTTTTTTACCATCAAAGCTCTTGTCTAAGCTGCCAGTCTGCTTAAAAAGTTGATCAAAGTGTGGCCTGCAATATAGAACTCCCTCAAAAGAGTTGTAGTTACTAAGCTGCAATAAGCCCAAATTCAAGATTCAATGGTTCGTAAGTTAGTAACATCAGTAAACCACATGTGCAGATCTAGTGACATTAGAATATTTATAAAAAAGAACATTGAGGTGTGCAGCAAGAACAATGATACATGCCACATATAAGAATGTGTCGTGATAGTATCACCAGGTATGATGATTGGTGAATGCATGTGTTATTTATACTTACAAATGATGGCTTTTAAGTGTGAGATGCTAAATGTGGAATGGTTCCTATTCATCTTCCTCCTTACATTCAATTGGTTTGCATTAGTTTTGGTTATAAATGTGATTGTAACTTGAGAATGGTTCTTATTCATCTTCCTCCACATTCAATTGCTGCAACCACCCTTCGTATTCATCTTGAATGTTACATTTAATTCGCCCAAAGAAACACTTGCATCATCCCCTTCGTATGCCAATGTTCTTACCCTTAAGCATGAACATTGAATCAATGTACTAACACATTAAGCCTCCACATTTATAAGAGGATTCAATCTTATACTTCACATTAAATTTGGGACTCCATCTTGAGTGTCTTGATTACTCCGCATTTAATCAATGGACTCAATCTTATAGTATTATAGATACTAACCTCGAATCTATTGAAAAATAGATAACCACCAAGTCTTGATCTTAATCACGAATACTCCAATGGATCCCATATCACCACGAAACCCTAATCAACTATAGTGAGTTGATCTCTATCAAAAACTCACACTACACGTCTAACGAGAGCGTTAGTATGCTAGTGCTTAATCCACGAGCTTACGAACTAAAAACGAATGCTAGTCGTAGAGAAGAAACAAAGCCAACTCCCTTACTTGGGGTGTTGGACGATTTGTAGAGAGCAAGAGAGAAGATGAAAGAATGCTTTGATTTGAAAGTGTGTATAAATGAAGACCTAGAGGCCTCCTTTTATACTAATATGGTAGCTTAGGGAAAAAGCTACTCCCCTTCTTGCCCTAGCCCATATGGTCGGCCACCATAGGGTGTTCATGGGCCTTCATGTTGCCTTTTGGACCTTGTGAAATAAACTATATAAAATACAAGCTAATTTTGGAATTAACGACTATTAACCGTTAAACTAATGGACTATCGACCGTTATGTATATTTCGTGGATTATATTAATTAGAGTTAATTTCAAAAATGGTCCCTGTGGTCTGTCGGGTTTAACGGATATAGTCCCTTTACTTTTTTTTTAACGGATCCAGTCCCTGTAGTTGCGACTCATAACTGTTTGGTCTCTTAACCAATTTTTCTGTTAGTTTGACTGTTTGAAGGGATAAAATGACCAAACTACCCTCATATTATTATTATTATTATTATTATTATTATTATTATTATTATTATTATTATTATTATTATTATTATTATTATTATTATTATTATTCTAGAACATGAACACCGGCGTCGCATGACCACCACCAGTCTAGAAAACCACAATGAAAGCCATCACCATTTCTCCCACTCAAACTCCCTTTCTCCGTCCTACCCATCATCATCTGCTTTCTTTCTCAAAACCCAAATTCCATACCGTTCGATGCAACTCATCTCCGACCAGTTCTAATAATATCAAAATCTCACAACAACATAAAAAAGTTTCTATTAAAGACAATGATGATGTTTCATTCGTTAAGTTTGAGGAGGAGGTTCAAGTTGGGAATCCTAGGAATGGTTTGCCGGCTACTAGATTATTATTAAGTTCAAGTGATCAGGCTTTTTTTCTTCTAACCTTCAGTGCTTGCACGGTCAATATCCTTCTTCTTGTTTCCATTTTATAAATTGACTTATGTTTTGTTAATTGAATATGTTACTGGCATTAACAAGTATGGTTTAGTGGTAGCTTAATTGGGGTTATCTTGAATTTGTAAGTATGCTTCTTTTAATTGTTAGGTACCAAGTATGATTCACAACTAGAATTGTCGTTACAAGTGTCATTTAGGATTTTGTAGGCAGGGTCGTAATTGAACATGTTTTATTAGAATTGCCACTTAGAGTCATTGTAATTACTAGTGGAGCTGGACCATACAAAACTGAAAGGAATTAGCAGTGGTTATTGTAGAAGGTGGGGGTGGTTTGGCAGTGGTTGTTGAATAATTAGGAAGAAGAAAAGAAAGAAATTAGAGAGGAGTATAGGGGAATAATTTCTGCATATCCATTCCAAAAAGAGAGATCTCCATATATGGAGTTCGAGGACTAATTACAATCAATTTAGATCCTAAATTAACGAGGTCTTGAAAGGTAATCAACCAATCATGCCTTTATTCTAGCACAAATGGAAAAATAATAAAAAAGTCCAACAATTCTAAAAATAAAACTCATGCATGATCTGTATGTTGCTTGAGAACTCCTTTGGCTTGCATGAGTACGTAACATTCCATCCCGCTCGCAAGCACCTTGTCCTCAAGGTGAAAATCCGGATAAGCTCGAATGAAACGCCATTTCGTCTCCCAAGTTGCCTCCTCCCGGGGTCGTCCCTGCCATTTAACAAGCAGCTCTGTTTTGGGGCGGTACTTACCCTTCTGAACAACCCGCTCCTCAAGAATCTGCTCCGGTTGCATAATCGTTGGCGAGACCACCGGTTCGTTTACTGTGACCGGAGCTACATTCGGTGTGGTTCCGACAAAACGCCGTAGTAAACTAACATGAAACACGTCGTGAATAAGAGATCCAGGAGGTAACTCAACTCGGTACGCCACTGGTCCCACCCGATTTAGGATTTTGTATGGGCCAAAGAAACGGGGACTGAGCTTTGCTGAGGAATGGTTGACCACACTCGATTGGCGGTACGGCTGTAGTTTAATGTAGACCAAATCGCCCACGCTGAACTCAAGCTCTCGGCGATGTCGATCCGCGGTGACCTTCATCCGATTCTGAGCTGTCAAGAGGTTAGACCGGAGTTGCCTAAGTGTTGCATCCCGATCACACAAATAAGTATCCACTTCTTGGGCTTGGGCCGTTCCAGGAACATATGGTATTATCTTAGGCGGCAACCGACCATAAACAATTTGAAAAGGGATCATTTTAGTAGAAGCGTGGGTCGATGTGTTGTAGCTATACTCTGCCCATGGCAACCACTCATTCCATTTTTTTGGTTTGTCACCTGTGAAACATCTCAAGTATTGTTCTAAAGTACGTTTAACTACTTCGGTTTGTCCGTCCGTTTGGGGATGGTAACTAGAGCTCATGCATAAGACCGTCCCCTGCAACTTAAAAAGAGATTGCCAGAAAGAGCTGATGAACACCTTATCTCGGTCACTAACCACAGTGGAGGGAATCCCATGTAATCGGACTATAGAGTTCACAAATTCTCGGGCTACAGTAGCCGCCGTAAACGGGTGTCGGAGAGGTATGAAATGTGCATATTTAGACAACCTATCAACCACCACCATTATTGCTGTGAACCCATTAGAATTGGGAAGGCCCTCAATGAAATCCATGCTTATATCTTCCCACACACGTTCGGGAATAGGTAGCGGTTGGAATAACCCGGCCGGTTTCATGTTATCCGATTTGAACCGTTGGCAATTTTGACACTCTCTTAAATATTTCTTCACCGAGGCTTTCAGCCCTTCCCACCAAAAGTTACTCCGAATCTTTGCTAGTATTTTATGGAACCCGAAGTGACCACCTTCCGGTGATGAGTGGCCCAGATTCAAAACAGTCGGTAACAATGGAGAAGTTGGACTTAATATTATTGCACCATCACGAAACCATTCACCATCTCGGTTTAAAATCCTTCGACTCGAGCTTGCATGTAAGGAGGTGGATAATTTTCCATAGTAAGGATCACTACTAACCTCTCATTGAAGATCAGACCATAAGGTGGTAGATGGGTGTGAGATGGACATATAGTGAAGTTCGTGACATCTAGACAAAGCGTCAGCCCCCCGGTTAGCAGCTCCCGGTTTATACTCAATTTTATAGTCGAACCCTAAAAGCTTAGGCAACCATCTTGCTTGTGCCGGAGTGGTAATCCGTTGTTCAAGTAAGTATTTCAAACTTAGATGATCGGTTTTAACCATAAACGTACGACCCAACAGATAAGGGCGCCACTTGCGCACTGCTTTAACAACAGTCAGCATCTCTTTTTCATATGTAGACCATGATAACATCACACCCTTTAAGGGGGCACTAAAGTAAGCAAGTGGTTTCCCATTTTGGGTAAGGACAGCTCCTATGCCCACTCCGCTTGCGTCACACTCAATGGTAAAGGGCTTGGACCAGTCTGGTAGTCCCAAAGTTGGTGCCGTGGTGAGAGCAGTTTTTAATGATTCAAAAGCCTTGGTAGCAGCCTCATCCCACACGAAGGGTCCTTTTCCGACCAGTTTATGTAACGGGGCGGCAAGACTTCCAAAACCTCTAATGAACTTCCTATAATACCCGGCGAGACCCAAAAATCCACGTACCCCTTTTGCGTTAGTAGGAGTCGGCCAAGATAATACTGCTTCAATCTTCTCCGTTTCAACTGATACACCTTGAGAACTAATCACATGACCCAAATAGTTTACCTGTTTCACTCCAAAACAACATTTAGTGGGTTTTGCAAAGAGACTATTAGCTTGTAGAATTCCCAAGACCACCTTTAAGTGTTGGACATGCTCGTCAACTGACCGAGAGTAAATCAAGATATCGTCGAAAAATACCAACACAAACTTGCGAAGGTATGGTCGGAAAAGATCGTTCATGAGACATTGGAAGGTAGTCGGGGCATTGGTGAGACCAAACGGCATGACAACAAATTCATAATGTCCCTCATGTGTACGGAATGCCGTTTTATGGATGTCTTCCTCCTTGATGCGTATCTGATGGTATCCCGATCGGAGATCAAGTTTTGAGAAAACCGTTGCACCGAAAAGCTCATCGAGAAGTTCATCGATCATAGGTATAGGATATTTATCCTTGACGGTAATATCATTTATTGCCCGATAGTCGACACAGAACCTCCAAGTCCCATCCGATTTTTTAACGAGTAAAACCGGAGATGTAAAGGGACTGTGACTAGGCCGTATAAGCCCTTGGCGGAGTAACTCCCTTACCTATTTTTCGATCTCGTTCTTTTGATAATGAGGTTGGCGATATGGTCGGGAACTAACTGGACGGGATCCGGGTAGCAATGGTATACTGTGGTCCTGAAAACGTGAAGGGGGTAAGCCTGTGGGTTCTTGAAATACGACAGCAAACTCGGTCAAAACCGATCGAATCGCCGTACAAGGAACTTGTTTGGATAGGGGTTCATAGATGATGGGGCTGATTTGAAGGAGCATTGCCACACCGTCATTAATCCCCATACATTCCTTTGATTTTAAAGCAACTAAATCGGAACTTTTCAGTCCCTGTAACTTATGAGATGAGCCTGCTAATCGAAATCCAAGGGTAAGGTTTTGAAAATCAATTTCAACCGGACCTAGTGTTTTTAACCATTCGACACCCAGAACGATTGGACAAGCCGCCACGGGTAGAACAAAAAAATCTGTAGCTATCGTATAACCTTGAATGATGATGGATAGGTCTTTCACCCTACCTGTACAAACCAACTTTTCACGGTTAGCTACGACTACTTCGAACTTAACATCCTTATAAACAGTGAGCCCAAACCGATCCACTAAAGCTTTATCTATAAAATTGTGAGTACTCCCGCCATCCACCAAAACAACAACTTCTTTATTCTTGATGCGACCTGGCAGTCGTAAGGTTTATGGAAGGATGGTACCCGATATGGCATGGAACGAGATTTCGGCCGGTGTCTCTTCAGATTGTTGTTCCTCCGGCGTTTCTTCATGGTGTCCTTCCCCATCTTCAGCAACATCACTAATCATAAACAACTGTGGTTTAGTACACTTATGTCCCGGCATATAGCGTTCGTCACATTAGTAACAAAGTCCTCTTTCACGCCGTTCCCGGGCCTCCGTATTCGACAAACGACGGATCGGGTTGGGGGAAGGAAGGGCTAAACGTTGTGTGGGTCTGGGTCCCAAAATACCCGCACTTGAGGAGCTCTTGGAGGGTGTATTAAATCCTTGAGGTCGCTGGGAAGAAAAAACCTTACGTTGTAAGCTTAATTTCTCCTCAACCAACCTTGCTGATCCCATTGCATCAACTAACAAACGAGGCTTTTTGAGCTTAACCTCCAAACGGATTTCTTCCTTTAACCCGCCAATAAAACAACCTACAAGAAAAGGCTCGGATAACCCATCCACACGGTGAGACAACCGTTCGAAGGCTTCAATGTAAGCGGCCACCGTCATGAGTTGTTTAAGCCGATGAAAAGCCTCGGAGGGTTCCTCATAGTCCGTCGGTCCAAATCGACTCAACAGTGCGGTAGTGAACTCAGACCATGTCATTGGACCCTTAGTCTTCGCATACCAACGTTGCCATTGAAGCGCGATGCCATCCAAATGAAATGATGCCAATTGTACTGGCTCTTCTGGAGTCACCTTCTGAAAGTCAAAATATTGTTCGGCTTGATAGATCCATCCTGTCGGGTCTTCTCCGTTGAACCGGGGAAAATGAAGCTTCAAGTAGGGTTTCCCCCCACCCCCGGTGACAACAGTCCTTCCATCGTCTGATCCTGGAACCTTTTCTTTGAGAGATTGAACTTCCGTTAGCAACTTCTGGATCATAGATGTAAATTTTTCGAAGTTTTCTTGAGTTTCTTGCTGAAATTGTTCAAGACTTTTCTTACGAGTGTCCATCGGATCAAGACTGCTCTGGTACCACTGATAAGGATCGATTTGGTTTAATCAAGAGAATAGAATAATTAGGAAGAAGAAAAGAAAGAAATTAGAGAGGAGTATAGGGGAATAATTTCTGCATATCCATTCCAAAAAGAGAGATCTCCATATATGGAGTTCGAGGAGTAATTACAATCAATGTAGATCCTAAATTAATGAGGTCTTGAAAGGTAATCAACCAATCATGCCTTTATTCTAGCACAAATGGAAAAATAATAAAAAAGTCCAACAATTCTAAAAATAAAACTCATGCATGATATGTATGTTGCTTGAGAACTCCTTTGGCTTGCATGGGTACGTAACATGGTTGTTGAAGAAGGTGGGGGTGGTTTGGTTTCAGACATGGTCCGGATGGAGGTGGGGGTGATTTGGGGTGGCAGTGGTTGTTGAAGAAGAAGGGTTGCAGTGGTGGTTGTTGGATGGTTATGGATGGAGGTGGGGGTGGTTGGGAGTGTGTTTGTGTGTGTTTGGAATAATGAAGAAGAACTGGCATAACTTGTTATAAAGAAGAAAGGGATATGCAAAATGACACAATTACCCTCCCATGTGTACGTCACATGACCAATTTAACGGTCAAACTAACGGAAAATTTGGTCAAGGAACCAAACCCGTTATGGGTCGCAACCACAGGGACTGGATCCGTTAAAAAAAAGTAAAGGGACTATATCCGTTAAACCCGACAGACCACAGGGACCATTTTTGAAATTAACTCTATTAATTATAATTAATAGTAGACATTAAACATATTAATTATATTTAATAAACGCTCTCTAAATATATACGTGTGTGCCCCGATAGGCTCACGTAATTTCTATCCGTATAACTATTGATTTACGAGCGCATAACCAACACTTTTAAACTGTATCATATGAAGCTTGATTACATTGTTCTGTTTTCCCTTTCTAGTGCGCAACCATATATCCTGGCTCATTTACTAAAGTAGAGAATGTATACAATACAAAAGGAAGTATCTATACACAGTCCTTAACTACTAATGGTGCATTATCATAAGAAGCTTGACCACGGCTAACTGACATGCAAAACTTGTAGAGAGGAGTCCACATTTATTTATTAATCTTCATTTATCATCATATTTGATTACATCAAATAATCCTGATATTTTAGTGTCAATTTTCCCCTAATATGCTCATTGTTTGTATCGTTTTATATGGATATATGCTTTGATTTCTTTATATTTCATTTCCAGGTTATAAATGAGCATAGGAGCAAAAGAGACGCGGAATTGGGAAAGTACTTACGATGATACACACTTTAGTATGCTGACTTTGAAGAAGTTACGGCGTAAAAATTACACAGAATGTGACTGAAGAGATTACGGCGTAACCAGCAAGAAGATTACGACGCAATTGTTGCACTAAGAAGATTACGGTGTAACTATCCATCAAGTTACGCCGTAAATGTTATTAAATGGATAAGATCGTCTGAGATACGAAGGTTACGGCATAACCAGGCCTATAGGTTGCGCCGTAACTATCAAACTTCGGCACCAAGGAGTTAAAGTCCATGGACTAAAAGTAAAAATAACAAGTACGATGGAGGACTAAAGCTGGGCGAATCATATGAAGATTAAATTATCACAAGGACTTGTTATAAAAATAACAAGAACGATCAGGGACTAAAGGTGACAATTCAAATGAAGTTTAATTATGTCACAAGGACCAAGTATAAAAATATTAAGAACGATGAGGGGCTAAAACCGTACATATCTTATAAGTATTTCACTTATAAATACACAAGGGACTTGAAATGAAACCATGCGCTACTTCAGGGGTTAAATACGGACAAGTTCATGGAAGTTTCAAAAAGGAAGGCAAATAAAAGTACGAATACTATTAGTTACGCCGTAACTAATATTTGATTACGCCGTAACCGAATCGATTTGGTTACAGCGTAACTTTTCAAGATCTGGCGAATTTCTTGGCGCCGTAATAAGTTATGGTGTAATTAACCCTAGAGGTTACGCCGTAACCTTGTCGGGGCCTATAAATACAGCCCTAAATCTGCATTTTTATGTATCTCTTCCCCCCCCCCCCTCCTAGGGGTCGATTAGGGCACCACTCCAGGGCAATTTCCAGCAGTTCCAAGCCATCTTTAAAGGGAGAATTCACTTGCAGTCATCATTCTTATTAGTCATACATCAAGTAATTTGTATTGAACACTATGTTTAATTCAATCTATGTTTTATTCATTATTGTTTGTCTAATTTACATTATGTTTGGCTAAGCACCTTTGGTGCTAGCCTAGTTATGATTCCTTTATTGTTTTGATTATGTTTTCATGCTTTTATTATTGCTTATAGTGTGTGCATGCTTAGTTATTCGATAGATCCTCTAGTTTCGGTAGTTTTGAAGACCGGTTGTACGTATTACACTAGGAGAATTGACCAAAGGACCCTAGAGTAGTAGGTTGCAAGGGTTGGTAAGAATTGACCAAAGTACTACCAAATCCCTTGTGTGCGAATTGACCAAAGGATCACCCTCCGGATTGGATGAACTTAAGAAGTTAGATGTGTGGTCTAAGATCCGAGAGGCCGGATCACACAAAGAATTAATCTAGCATGTAATGGCACTTAATGACTTAAACTAGTCTACCTATAAGCTTTGACAACCATAAGGATCCAGACCTTTGGTGTCCTAGTAGGATTCTAGGGAGATAGGCTAGACGAATTAACCAAAGGAGTCTAGTGAATCTTATGCTCCAGTTGAAGCGATAGAAAACTTAATTAGAAAACATAGTCATAGCAATATTGGATGAACAACTAGGTTAGTACACTATCTCCCTACTGCATTCAACTCAATTTACTTTCAACATTTCATTTTTGTTAATTAGTTTAATTAACCATTCAACTCAAACCCCCTATTAAAACGTGACATAGACTTAAATTAGGATCCAAACGCATAGCTCTTAGGAAGACCTCGGCTTTACTGAATACTACACTACACACGACCGGGTACACTGCCCGTGAGTGCATAAGGTAGACCATAGGTAGACGTGACAACTATAAATATTAAAACCTGGTCAGAAATCCTGCATCAAGTTTTTGGCGCCGCTGCCGGAGAGCTATTTAGGATTTTAATTTGGGTTTTGTAAATATTCTGCTTTTATAATTTTAGGTTTTTATTTGCTTTTTAGGAATTTTTGTTTTTTGTTTTCTTTTTCCTTTCTTTTATGTTTATGTTTGTTTTTGTATTTCAGGAAATCATGGAGATGGAGCCAGATATTGATAATATGACGATGAATGAATATTTGGAGTATAAGCGTGAGAAGAATTATAGACTATTGAGAGACATCCGATCAAGGAGAACTCTTGAACCTCTCCCTCAAACCTCGCGACAATTCACCAATAACGGTTCCACATTTCCCGGTAAGAGGAACAATGTTGATATTGGTAGCATGAGTATAGAAGAATACGATTTGTACATGGCTACACAATATCCGATGATGTATGAAGTGAGGGATCCCACTTATTGTATTAAATCCTAATTTTCTGATCAAACGGTGATGGGTTTTATATTTGAGTTGATAAATACAAAACTACAAGTGAAGAATGAAGACAATGCAAAACACAAGGGATTTGCTTGATAAAGAAGATTTTACTTATTAGTCCTTTGTAAACCTAATTCTCTACTACATAAAGAGAATACAGGTCGTAGGTTTTGTAGGTGTGTCAAGATGTAAACACCAGGATATGTGTGTGTGTGTGTGCGTGTGTGTCTAGGGCGTATAGTTTATGTAAAATGCCTAGACTAGGGTTTGTGTTTTATTCAGCCTCAAGAATCATTGATCCCTGTTAGATTAGTAACCGTACTACACTTGATCAAGAAGTATTGAGGCTATTAATTTATAATTGTATGTTAGAGAAGATGATGACGAAGAAACCTTGATACAATAACATTGTTCTTTATGTATTCCGTTGTGAATCTTATTGTCTTTGTTATTGTTAATTCCTAGTGCTCTAAACGATCCATGGAGTTTTTCTAAACTTCACAAATGGCCTACACACCCGATCCTCAACCTGAAGATAGAGAATTGATGATAGCAAGAGGGTTGGATAAATTATGCAGAATTGGAACTGAAAACCTTCAAAGAATGAAACAAGAGGAGATTCATAATGGGTGTGATAATGAAGAATTTGGGGATGTAAACCATGAAAGTAAGGACCTTCTTAACTTTCCTATTTCTCCCTTTTCTAATATTTTTGCTAGTGTTTGTGAACAGGATATAGATAATGTCGATATCGACATTGCAAAGGAGAATGAGGAAGTCCAGGAGGAATGTGATGAAGATGACATGGATGATCTTTGGGAAATTACGGTCAAGGACATAGAAAGGCTTAGGCAATTACTTACGCCTCCTATGCAAGCCAACCCTAAACCAAAGCCGGTAATGCAACCGTACACGCCACCAGTTACCGATCAATTGAAGGATGTGAGGGATGAAGAAACAAGCAAGGATCAACCAAAGAAGATAGAAGCGATGAGCTTACGAGATGAAAAAGCAATTCCACAAGCTAATGTGGAATCGAATACAACACAAAATGGTATCACTTCTAACTTTTCTTTTTCTATCACTAACGACCTTGCTAGTTTTCCCAAATAGGTTGCCGAAACTGTAAATGACGAGGTGAAACCTTTAACCTCACACATCACACCTCCCGATGATGGTTATGTAGCACCGACTACTAAACTGATTGTGGTTGAGCTTGAGAAGGAATTTGGAGGCAAAATTTTGGGCACTACCGCGATTGACATGGAGATAAATGTGGTGTGTAAGCCGATTATTCAGCCGTAGCATGAAGTGAGCCAATCATCAAAGCCATCGGGGAAGATAGGTAAGGTAAGGAGAGAAATGACATATATTCCAAGGTATAACTCTAATACATCATTTCCCTATCCTATAGCAAATTTACACCCTCACGGTGTTTATTGCTATTTTCACCCACACTTGATTTCAGGTGAGGGGATGAACACCCTTTTACTTAGTAAATAAGGGTGGAGTCAAGCTCGAGATTCGAACAGGAACAAGTGCTTCGTGGGAGGCACCCCATGCCTATCTTTTTATTTTTTGTTTTAATTTTATAGGATTTTATGCTTGGTATGTTTGTGCATCGTTTTTACAGGTTTCCACAGTTAAGAAATGCAGGAGAAGTGCTGGAAGGACCTCTTATGGCATTTAAGAGGTCGAAAAATTCTGGAATTGACACCAGAAGGTATTACGGCGTAACTCTAGTTTCAAGTTACGCCGTAATCTGTTCACAGTATGAGCTCATTGTCAAGTCACATTACTTATGGCGTAACTCAGTCTAGAAGTTACGCCATAACTTCTTCCTGTAGCAAACCATTTTTAAAACATTTACCAAGTTTGTAGATTGAGTAGTAAAATGAACTTTGTGGGTGCATTCCCTGTAAACCCTCACGAGACTTCACTCGTCCACTCGAGACACCGAGTGGTTTAAATGGCTTGTTGCATATGCTAAATGCAACCGTGATTCCTACGAAAGTGAGTTAGGATTTTCATTTCCTTTTTATACTTGTTGTTTTTCTAGTATGATGCATTTGGGTGTTTAAGTGAATTCAGAGAATCGAAGTTTGCTCATGGAGGCAAGATGAAGGCACGCATGTTCAACATGATCCTTCTTTCATTTTGGAGCAAATTTCAGGGAAGTTCTCGTTCCAATTCTACTTTTACCTCATCTTATTTCATGTTTAGTACAAAAGGGACTTTGTACATTTCAAGAGGGGGACGGGAGTAGAATTATAACTTGAACTTGTTTGCCATCATTTTTTCTAGTTTATTTTGAAAAATTGTGCCATTTTTAAAATTTTGACATGTTTTTCTCAACCTAACTAGAATAGACCTTAGCCGAGCACACTATAACCCTTGATTTCCATGGTGAGATTTAGCCTTTCCATTTCCCCTTATTTACCTCAAATCCACCATATAGTGAGTGTGCCGGTAGTATGTAAACTTTAGAACTTGGCCTTTACATCATTTCGAGACCATAGACGAGTAGTGTGTCGAGTTAGCTTGATACATTTGGAAGAGGAAATTCGAGAAGGCAATATTTTAGGATTAACACCCAAATAGTCATATGTGTATATAATTGTGTGCGTTTATCGACTAGTCACCTCGACTCTTCAACCCCCCGTGTTAAAACCCTTTTGTTGCACTCACTTTTAGTGCAAGATACCCCTAGATACACCCTTCCGAACCATTCTTTTCGTTTCATACCCTTATCAATACTGTTTCGATACACCTATTCTCCTTAGCCTACCGTGTATTCATAACTCATGATTGGGAAGTCGCTGTTTGCTTAAGTTTGAGGTTTGGGTAGAGAGATTCAGGAATCACGCCTACGTCGAAGACATATATTTGAAGATCATTGATGACCCCCCCATATTTTCTCATATATGATTCATCTCAAGTAGAGGGATGATATTATTTATTTTCGTTGTAGTTATAATTAAAAAAAAAAAAAAAAAAAAAAAAAGTGAAAAAAAAGAAGAAAAAAAATCTTTAATTTTATGTATGCATAGTTACTATATATATATATATATATATATATATATATATATATATATATATATATATATATATATATATATATTTTTTTTTTTTGAACGGCTAACTCTCCTATACTACCCCTATTACAATTAAATCTCCGTTGCCAAGGTTTGAACCCTGGTCTTTTCCCCCAAAGGCAAATGCCTTACCACCACGCCACAAGGGGTGGGGCATAGTTACTATTTATAATGCATCATTAAAAGCACTATGTTATGAGCTTATCAGATTTAGTATCGATGAGGCAACTTCGATCACATTTGAAGAATTGAGTTGGTGACGAGTTTAAACCAACATGTTTATGAAGACCTAGTAGTGTGTACATCATGACGTCCACTAATGGCACACTTGTTACATTATGATCGTGTTTTTGCGTTTTAAAGCTTGAAATTTGGATGGATGGCAGACGGTGACGACTTGGTTGTAGGCTAAGACTATTTACTTGTTACAGTAATTGACTAAATTTGCACGTGCTATTCGATAACCTTTGATAAACCCATCACATATTAGATGATCACTAGCATCCTCCCGATCGACCCATATTCCATTAAGGCATTTAACGCATGGACATAAAAAATTTCCACTATTAGACTCATTAGCAAACATAAAATCAAGAAATTTTTCCAAACCTTTTTCGTATTCGGTAGTCACCCTTGATAAAGACATCCAGCTAGTATCCATCTCAAGGCTTGAATCAAAACATAAAAATTAGAAGTTAAAATTAAAAAAAAATAACATTTCGTATATAAAACACAAGGGGCGAAAGTTTTTTTTTTTTTTTTTTTTCATTTTTGCCCCTTGTGTTTATTTTGTTAATGGGTTTGGATTATGATTACGATTTGGTTTAGATTTGAAATAAAAGTACGAAAGAGAAAATATCTATATTGTTGTTCCCTTAACACGCTTAGAGTTAACTAGAAAGTTAATCTATTTGTGTTTATGACTAATACAATGTAATGATTCTTTCTATCAGTTAATGAAACGTAAATGTAAAAACACAAAGTATTTTTCAACGTTTAAATTCTTATTAGAAATGAATCATGGTTAAATGTACGAGAAATAGTAAGACTTAAACACTTTCTTACGATAACCTATTTAAAGTCGTTAATAGATAGTGATTAAATTGAGCAACAATGTGAATAATTTGAACCGATAATGATAGATTTGAGAACATAAATAATGATAAAATTGACAACATATGATCTGATAAATTTGAGAAAATGGAGAACGATCTATACATACCTGATGAAATGGATGAGTGGATAAAGATGGAGGCGAACAGTGATTGATGGTTTATATAAAGAAAAGAAATATGAACGTTACATTTTAATTAGGTAAAATTAGGGTAAATTTGTAATTTGTTTTGAAGTGTGTTATATAAGCCTAAGCCTTTCACAAAAAAGCCACACTTTTGTGGCTTATCAAACACCCACATATATGCTCATAAGCCCAATCATATAAGCTTAGCCAAACACTTTGTTTAGACTATACGAGTCATATAAGTTAATAAGCCCACTATATAAGCTAAAACATACACCCCCATATTAACCTCAATTTTGTTACTTTACAACATATACATGAGTAGTCTTTTATTTTTTATTTTCTTTTTATCATTCTTATAAAACTAGATATTATAGGACCCATATACTAAGTGTCATATTAAATTATAATCTAATAAGACCAAATAGAAAAAGCGGCCCGTAAGTTGTATTATAGTAGGACCTTTATAACAAATGTCCTATTAAGTTATATCATAATGAGACCATATTAAAAAAGTGTCACATAAGATGTATTATAATAGGACCTTTATATCAAATGTCCTATTAAGTTATATTATAAAAAGACCATATTAAAAAAGTGTCTTGTAAATTAACTTAATAGAATTCACATAAAAAATGTCCTATTTAAAGCTACTATAATAAGACTCAAAATTCAATTGGTCTTATAAAACGTTTTTTAGGACCCATTCAAAAAAATGTCCTATAAGCAATAATGATATAAAAGGATGGTTACGCAAAATATACATTTCATTTCATTTCACATATATAAGCAATAATGATATAAAAGGATGGTTACGCAAAATTTACATTTCATTTCATTTCACATATATAAGCAATAATGATATGTTACCGTATCTATTTACATTCCATTTGACTAACACGAGTTACGCAAAATTTAAGAGTGAAATGCAGAAATGGTCCCTGTGGTTTGCCCAAAATGCAGGTTTAGTCCCTGTGGTTTCGAAAGTGCAGGCGGCCTCCCTGTGGGGAAACCTTGGTTCCGTTTTGGTCCCTGTGGTTTGCTCAAAGATTGCAAAAATGGTCCCTGTGGTTTGCTAAAATTGCAAAAATGGTCCCTGAAAAATTGCACGTCCAGGGACCAAAATGGAACCAAGGTTTCCCCACAGGGAGGCCGCCTGCACTTTCGAAACCACAGGGACTAAACCTGCATTTTGGGCAAACCACAGGGACCATTTCTGCATTTCACTCCAAAATTTAATATCACTTGTGAATTTTACCTAACAAATTAACACACATATATCAATTTTAAGCAAAATTAGATTTTTCTATGGTAACTCCTAATGTAGTCTATATATAATAGGATGGTTACGCAAAATTTACATTTCATTTCATTTCACGCATATGTCAATTTAAGCTGATTGAATAATGACATGTTACCCTATCAATTTACACTTCATTTCACTAACACAAGTTACGCAAAATTTAAAATATCACTTGTGAATTTTACGGTTTAACATCCCCCGTTATATGAAAAAGTGTTTTGATTGTGCTATTTGAACTCATTCTTATAGCAGTAGAGTTCAGAAATTGGTAATTTTCAGCCTCTACTTGGTGGGCTTGCATGCCACCAATATCAGATGCTAAATGAATCGATAACCGGTATAGTACAAGTCCAATAAAAGCTAAAGAAGAGTTTATTGAAAGCAGTTCACAAATCGCTCAACGACAGCGAGATGGTGGTGGTGGTGGAGGTCTTCGGAGAGGTCTCATTTGTATCTTTATGTAGGACCTCATATTTTTAGTTGGATGTTAATTATGATGGTCGTTGTGTGTAGTTGTGTACGTAGATGATGCGCATTCTATAGTTGGAACCATATATAACGCAGAAGACTACCATAAAAAGCATAGCGTAAAACATGAGAACTTTTTTAAGTTAACACCTAATATAGGATGGGTATTTTTAGTTCTAAACTAGCAGGATGGTTTCCGGTTGTGTAAATACAGCCCACGAAAAGTAGTTTGTTGGTGTAATGAAATATTTTTCAAGCAAGTTGTAATATTTGTATTATTAACTAAATGAAACCATTTGTTTGTACATCTTAAAATGAAAATTTTTATAGTCATGCTAAAATTTTAGCGAAAGATAATATTTTACTTCATAACATTTTTTTAGTTTAATGGCTTTTTACTTGATTCTTCCTCATAATAAATGTTTTGTTTAAGGTTACTTTGATATTTAAACACATGTACAAAATCTAGGTGGGTGCGTGTCCTTTTTTAAAGGATGTTTAAGGGGTTAAACTCATAATGAAGAACTTATAATATATAGAATATTTAGGGCCCGTTTGGTTGGGTTATATGGGTATAAATATATTACTTTGAAAGTTATTAATATTGTTTGGTTGGTTATGGGGCCCACCACAATAGATTGAGGATACCAAAATGTGAAGGTTTCCTCATTATCTTATGTGTGTGGGTGGTTTTAGCATACCCTCTATTACCATTTCACCATATACTAACACCCATACCTATTGTGATTCAATGCAATAAACTAATCGCACCCTATTTCTTTTTACAATATATTCCTACTAATTTTTATTGGTACATGTATAAAGTTGATTGGATGATATTATGAAAGAAAATGAGTGGGTTTTTACCTGTCATGTTATTATGTTACTACCTCCGTCTCAAAATAAATGTCAGGTTTGATTTTTTAGAGTCTTTATTGTTCAACTTTGACCATAAATATTTTTATTTGTGTTATATAATACTTGATGCAAAATATATAAATGAATTGGGTTTCAAATGTATTTTCATGGGTATAAATGTCATGAAGTACTATATAACGCAAATTAAAAAAAATTTGAGATCAAAGTTTAATAAAAAAAACCTCAAAAAGTCAAACCTGACATTTATTTTGAGATGGAGGGAGTATTATGTAGGTAAGAAGATTAGTAGGGACAAGTTGTAGAAATATGTAGCAATGCTCTTAATATATTTGTTTCTTTGTTAAAAACTAAGGGCCCGTTTGGTTTGTAGGTGGGTTTGGAATTTTGATTTGGATTCGAATTTAAATTTGGAATAGGATTTGGATTTGATGTAAGAGAGAGGAAAAAATATTTAATAGTATTAATTATTTTATATAATAATTTTGTAATAAAAAATATTATTAATTAAAATAATATATAGAAAGAGATGAGAGTAGAGGGGTAAATTGGCCTAGTAAAAATATTAATATACATCAAAACTTATCAACACCCTCATCATTCAGGGGATGCTTGGTTGGGGGTTAAGGGGGTGGGTAATGACAAAGGTAATGAATAATGATGCTTGGTTCACCCTAAGTAATATAATGATTACCCAGTAATGTGTAATGGACCATTATAGGGTAAATTGAGGGGTAAGAGATTGATTACCCACTATCACCCATTCTTTTGCATTCCCCTAATTTAAACCAAGCGGGCCCTCAATCTATCATTTTTGAATTCATTCCCTTTCTAAAAATATACAACCAAACAATCTTTAAATGTCACATCACTTCAAAACCTATTCCACACCCCATACCAAACAGACACTAAATTCATACTGTAATAAATTAGTTGGTGAGCATCTTACCATCTTATGGATATTACTCGTATAGTCGTATTAGACAAGAAATGCTTTTGTCTTTTCCAAACGATTCTTATAATTATTAGTGAAGACAAAAAAGAAATATGCTTTGTTTCAACTTTCGACATTAGATTCACTAATGTGTTTTATCACAAATAAATCCTTTCCATAAAATGAATAATCATCTAACTTTTACTAAACAAATATCGGATAATCAACCATGAATCTTGTCTCCCATTGATGAATGCATGATCCTGCCTCCATTGTGATTCCTCCTTGGTTTATTGTTTCTTCTTCTTCTTCTCGACTTGCTTGCGGTCATCACACGAGGTATAAACACCCCAGTCCCACCACTGTTACCCGCCCACAATCTCTCCATCCAACTAGGCACTTCAACACTCCTCTCACTATCTGACCAACTAAAGTAGTTGCCACCACTAACCACTGACATCCTCTCAAACCTTGACACACCATTTACATGTTGTATCGTATGTGTTTCATCGTCTTCGTCCATTATAAGCAATATCTGACGTGTAAGCTCGTCGTAAAAAGCAGTATCTTGATCACCCTCCATGCTATCCAAATGATTATGACCGTAATCAAAGTTCATATTTGTTTGTTGGTTAATAGATTTATATGTTGATTAAGTAATGATAAGAGTGATGATGGTGTTTTATTATTGAATAAAGACTTTAAGTATATATAGCACTTGAGGAATTGAATAAATCTTGATTAGGGTGGCCTTAGTCAACAGAGTTTTATTTCCAGAGGTTCCAAATGGAGGTTATATCCTAGAATATGTCTTTAGTCTCGATGTATTCTACTTGAAAGAATCAATGAAAGTGAATAGGAACAAATAAAAGGTCAAAATGTAAAAAAAAAAAAAAAAAAAAAAAAAAAAAAAAGATGACAACGTTTGTAGGTGTGAATTGTGCATGATATGATGGTTGATTGCTTTTATGTTTAATCTTTTAACTCTTGTGTAGTAAGAGTTAAAACTTAAGAGTGTTAAAAGGAATCTTTCTTTTGTTTTACTCTTTATCGTATTGGATTGACCCTAAATTTAGCAATCCAAGAAAATAAAGTTTTCGCGGGCGAATATTTACTCTTTCAATTTCTATTTCAGTTCTATCATTAGTTCATAACTTTTCCGAATAGATTAATTGGTTTCTGGTCGGTTCCGCCATCCCGATCAATGAATCGTTCGAATTCATTTTCACTAGAATCTTTTGAATTCACAGGTTCCATCGTTCCCATCCCTTCTTACCTACATACGAGTAACGGTGGATGTCGGCCTGCATGGAAATTCACTACGCTACAACACGATTTTTAAATTTTACGAGGCAGCATGGCCCGTGCGATGTACGGGCTTTGTTCGCCGTAAAGAATAATTGGTGTTGCAAGGGTATGTGTATTCGGTTATTATGCTCAGTTTTCATCAGAGATACTCGACTAAATATATGAGGTTCATTTAAATAACTTTTTAAATAGAATTGTTTGAAGAAAAATGTATCAAATGAATGAGTGACTTTCATCATCATATTGCAAAACATGTTATTTCAAACACATAGTTGTAGTACACATAATTTATGTGGTTTTCTAATCTCTTTTACACCATAACTCATGTATCACCTTCGAGTCTTATCTTCCATCTGTAACGATTGCGTCGTTATATATTCAAGTGGTATCGGTTAATATAGACATCCTGTAAATAAAATTTGTAATCAAATATTAAAAAATCTTATACATTTATAAAAGTTTGTGTTAATATTAATTGTATTTATAGATATTGTAGTCTCTTTGAATTTAAGCATGGTACAATGGTCTATTATAACGAATTACCTAAGCAATGGATGAGTAAATAAGGGGTTATTTGGGAATTGGGATTGCTATTTTCAAAATAGATTATGCGTAAGGCTATCCGTAATGGGGCGCTAGGCACCCCAAAAATGCCCCTATCGCGCCCTCCTTCGCGCCCCCCCCCCCCCCCCGTTACACATGGGCGCTAAAGCCCAAAAATTTGCCTTGGGTGTGACCCCCTTGCGCTGGTGACCTCCCTTTTTTCCAAGAATTCTAGCCGTTCAACGGCTCTTTGCAACGGATACTTTTTTTTTTTTTTTTTTTTTTTTTTTTGTGAGAACGCCCTCTCGATGAGGGCGTTCGGGGTTCTTAAGAAAAGGTTTCATTTTGTGAGAAATCCTTGCCGTCTATGGACAAAGGATAAGATTAAGAACACAATGCGATGTTGTCTTATTTTACATAACATGATTTTGGAGGATGACGGGAATGCGTATTATCAAGATTATCAGCCGGAAGAAATTGGTTTACCAATGCCGGCATTATCGCATGCCGAAGCTATTCAAAACTCCATTTACATGCGAAGTCACACGAACCATTACGCGCTCATGCAAGATTTGATCAAGGAAGCATGGATCAATCGTAATGTGACGAAAAATAAGGAAAACAACAACAACAACAACAACAACAACGACGTGTAGTTTTTAATCTTAGTGTTTGTTTGAATTAAATTTAATGTAATTTTATTTTTTTTATTAATAAAATGATATTGTCTTTTTTTTATGTAATTTTATGTCTTGTTTTAATTAAAAATGTATTATTTGGTTGAATTAAAAAAAAGGAAAAAGAAAAAAAAAGAAAGAAAAAAGAGTGACACATGTCGCATAAAGCCACACCCACCATTACACACTTAAAGCTTTGGAGCCCTTTGCTGACTAGGCGTTCACATGTCGCAAAATGCCCCATGGAGGGGCTCCATGACTACACATAGATTATGCCTAATGAAAATTCATAATTCGATAATCAGCTGTCAACAAACGTGGTTGATAATCAACTTTTTTAAGTGTTTGACAAATCAACTTATTGAATGACTTTACAAATAAAATTACCATAAAGGGCATCCTTACATATTGCCAAATTTAACATATAACACATGAATTTATTTTAGAGTAATGATTGAGAGACCTAAATTATGTGCATAAATATGTGCCTAAGCCTGTGTGTCATCATCCTGATGGCTGCAGTCATGAGACCCACTTTTCGCAAATCATCAAAATCATGTCACACATGTTTAGGCATATCTTTAGACACATAATTTAGGTATCTAAATCATTTTTCTTTATTTTATTGAACAACCTACAAAATTTGACACTTATAACCTTTACCTTTTATGTCTTTTATTTAAAATATTACGGAGTATTTCTTTAGTAACAGCATAAATCTTTTTTACTTATCCATTTCTTTTATACCAAACCGACTTTGAATTCATCCTTCCATATCAATCGATTCAACCCAGATAACTCAAAGTTGCTTGGACACAAATCATTTGTCGTTCATCACTGTTTGGGAAAACCATTGAACACATATTTTTATTAATACCACCGGAGTAAAGCAAGTAACAGCTAACAATAAGCTTATTTCATATTGATTAGAAGAGTCGCAATTCAAGAAACAATCGAAGATACCTTGCACAGGTTTGCACTTTATTCAAATCACAAAATATTGTTTTTAATTGTTTTGAACAGTGGTTTAGTTTTTGGGTTAATGGCATCCTCTCACTGCTTAATCACAATGAAAGCAAAGAGATAGATATTAACCTTAACTAATAATGGAAATCAAATAATTTGTGTGATTTTTAGTCTATCTATGGCTCTTTATCAGAGTAAAATAACATGTTGTATTTATAGAATCGTTAGGCGTACCTTGGGGTTGTTCAAAGCTTCCTTATACACAATATTTCTTGTGTGGTGCATTAATTCCTTGTCATTGTCTTCGATCATGAGGATTTTCAATCCTTCTGGCCTTGTGACTCTAGATAGTGCAACGCAAAGTTGTCCGTGACTGAAGACGGGTGCCAGCAAATATAGACCAACAAAGTTAAGTAATTGGCCTTGACTTTATTGATAGTCATTGCATAACATGGTTTTATGGGGAATTGCCTCCTTTTCATAATGAACAACCATTGAGATTTGGTTGATGTGAGCGTAATTCTTGATGTTAAGACCACATCTCCGATATTTGAGCTGGTGATGATTTCCGCTTGAATAACAAATTCTCCCATATGCATGATAATGAGGCGAGTTCCATTGCACAAACAACCTTGGCTTGAATTCACGTTTCATAACAGCATAACTGGTAGCTCCTTTTTGAGCTTTAGTGCGTGAGGCGGTATCCCTTGGAATTTTAAGGAATTTAAAAAAATCTTTAGCAGTAGTTATACACTAAATTTCTGGGTTGAAGCTTGAATCTGATTATATTGAGGACAAACCTTGAGCCATATTGTATGGAAAATTCTCACTGAGCCTTTTTCTAAAATAAGTTTTATATAGGAATTTCAAAAGTTGATGCTGTGAATTATTGAGTATGTTTGAGCTTCCCTTATTTATTTTGTTTATTGGGCGTCAGGTAGGATCTAAAAAGGTTACCTCATTGAATTATTAATTCAACATTGCTTCTGTTTTAGTTCAGAATTACTGGCCTTCTTTCTTTGATAGCATTTTAGATTGTATTAGCCACTTCCTTATGAGACACATTGTATTTATTGCATACTTTCGGTTTTTGCTTACTAAGGTTTAAGGTTGTAAGGGATGTTTACGGTTGTATTATCTTGCTTTAAGGTTGAAGATAGTTTGTATCTACTACGCATTGTATCTACTACATAACTTTGTATTGCTTTAAGGTTGAATATAGTTTGAGCATACATGGCATAACCATCAAACATTGTCATACACTTGTATTTTGCATGGTTCTCTGAACCATTTATTCGTATCAAGTCCATGATGTTTTTTTATGTTATTTTGATTTTCAATTTGACACCATTTAAAGACCACTCCTTTGTGAGACACATCTCTGATTTCACTTAAATTATTAGAAAAAATGCAAGTGACTGAACATTTGTGTAAAGATACTGTAGGCTGGTCAAATTTTTTTAATTTTTTTAGCATGATCTGAAGTTCAATATGATCCTTATTAAACATGTGACAGTTAAGCTACATGTGTGGATTAAAGAGAATTTCTCCCTTTTATTCGTCTTATTTTCCAGGTCATAATGGGGCGATTGGGTTATTTGTAGGTGTTAGTGCAAATATTACGATATTTAAACTAAACGGTTTCTTCGGTTTTAATAATGACAAACATGCAACATGTAATGCATAACGTAAAATGCGCAAGTTACTTGTAAACACAAATTATCAACGCATACTTACATCAACATCTCTCAACGTATCAAGTATGCCTCAACAGAGTGGTAGATTTTCATCCCGACGTAAATCACTCAAGGTATGAACAAACAAATTTAAACTTGACGGACGATCAAAGAAATAAATTTTTTGTTCAAAACTTCATATTTTTAATGTGACAACATTTTTTCAAAAATACATTTTATAAATTATTTTTGAATTAAAAAGAAATATTTAATTTTGAAAAATAAGTTTAAAAATCCTAACAGCTATTTTCCCCCCCAAAACAGCTCCAAACATCCCCAAATAAACCTTCCCCACTAAAAACAAAAAGAGGGGCGTTTTTGTCTGGGACGGTACCACTAAATTTAACGGTACCGTCTGAACTTTAGTGGTACCGTCCGTACGTAACAGCTAGTTTTTTCTTTGCCTATAAATAGTGGACCATTTTACACTTCCAACTTGATTTTTTCAGTTAGTTTTCTCTGGTCTAATCCTTTCTTATTTAGATCACTTTTTTTGATCATTTAGAGAGTCTTAGTTTGTTTAAGAGTGATCCTTTCATCTAACTAACAGATCACCTTCATTCCTCTACTAGTGCAAGAGAAGAACACATAGTATCACAAAGATACAAAGTGTTATAGTTTTAGTCTAGTGCACTCGTATCATTTGTTACACACTTGTTGTATCTTGCTATACATCAAGTTGTCTATCTTCTTTTCTAGTTAGTTTGCGTGGATCATTGTGATCTTGTAGAGATCGGGGAGATCTTGTGTAGTTTGTGTTGTTATCGGGTAGATCGTGAGTAGATCGGGTGGATCGTGAGTAGACTGGGTAGATCGAGTGTAGATCATGTGGATCTTGTAGCTTGTATGATATGTGAGGATCGGGTAGATCGTGAGTGAGATTGGTACTAGCTAGATTAGTACTCGACATCTAGCTTAGTGTCAGAAAATAATGTAAGCAACGCAGTTTATGTGTTTAGGCCTTAAAACACAAGGTTTGTTATGTTGGGTCATAAAACATAACGGGTTTGGTTGTACCTGAAGAAGAACTCGACATCTAGCTTAGTGTCGGAAAATATTGTAAGCGACGTTGTATGGTTTTCTCCGCCAAGAAGGGAGCTTGTTGATTAGTGAAGTACTCTCGAGTTGGGTACTCGGGGAGTGGAGTAGGGCGGAGAGTAGCTTCGAGACCGAACCACTATAAATCATTGTGTCTGGTTTGCGCCTTCTTTACTTATCTCTTTACTTTTATTTTAATCTTTATCGCTTTATATTTATATTTGCATTGCGTTTATGTTTGTGTGGTTTGTTGCTTATATTATGTTGATTATGTTTGTGTCATGGTTTGATTGTGTTTGTGTTGTAGTTTACTTTATACCATCTCTAGATGTTGTATGATCATTGTTGACACTTTTCATATTACGTTACACTTGATCGTAAATGTCTTTCTTAGTCCTAAACGTGGAAATGATGCTTAATATATATTTTATATGTTCGGTATCTAGTTTATTAAATTTTACATCTTTCCGTCGAGTCGCCGCACTAAAATAATAAACTGAATCAGGAAACAGGTCACGGTACCACTAAATATAGGACGGTACCGTTATATTTAACGGTACCGTGGGGTATTTAAAGGTACCGTGCATCTGTCTGTCTGTTTCAGTATTGGGCCATTTTCAGAAATTCATATAAAATCAACCATAAGTCCGTAGGAGTTGTGTCACCCAACATTTTAAACGAAGTTGAGTCTACTTTCATTTGAAAAATACTTTTATGAATTAGTTCTAAATGAAAGTGTATTAGAGTTCTTGATTTTCAACTAAAGGTCTTTTTGGTCATGCCGTTTGCGTAAATTTTTGGTTAAACAGAAAAAGGGCGTTTCAACTTTTGAACCTTGACGCATTTTCAAAGTGGCTTGGTAAAAATCTTTGAAATGGGGAGGAAACCAATTCGTTTTCAAATAAAATCAAGCTTAGTATACATTGTTATACTTAATACACAAAATGACGATAAGTATTTTTGTGTGTTATGCTAAATGACTATTTGTTTCTCTTTGTGTCTTAGTATTGTTAGTTAATATTTTTGTGTGCTTATTGTTATCTTTAGTTGAGCTAATTATATCTATAATCACAAGCGTTTTACATGCCTTGTTGCTATGTGCTAATTATTAGTTTTTCAGTTTATGCGTTAATAGGACTTAGACTAGACTTCTTGCACTAAGTTGCTTAATTGATTTTGCATTGCATATAGGCATAGACCACTTTTCTTGCGTATGTGTTTTCGACATCTTGCAAGTTTTAAAATGTTTTAGTAACTTTTTTAGGAATAGAAACTAAGTTGGTTGATCATGTGTGTCGAAAGATATTGTCTTACACAATTATTTTTCAAAAGGTTTAAGTGTAAAAAATATATCACCTCAAAATATTTAACACTTTCATTAAATCCGTAACATGATCTCTAAAACATTACATCCTTTTGTCTTGCTTGACCATGGGTTGTCTAAACAAGATAAAAGATCATATTAATACATTAGTATTTAAGTAAAAGAAAATGTGTTAAACTTGCATTGATCTAACACACACACAAAATGTTTAAACATTACTACTTTACGTATGTTGTATAAAAATGGTTAAGATAATTATTTTTATACTCATGATATGTCGAAAACTAAGAATATTATACTTAATAATATAAATAGTTTTTCGCAAATAAAAATAAATGACAATATCGAAGTAGTAAGTTAATATGTCATTAACCTCACACATACAACTAGTATTAGAATAAATGGAACACATTCCTTAAATTTTTATTTTCTTTTTAAAAGGAGTGATCGTGAGGGTCAAGAAAGATTTCGAGTACATATCAATTCATTATTCAAATTATGATTGATATCATCATCGAATCTAATTGACAAGTTTTCGAGTATGGACATGAAATTGGAGTCATTATTTGTCTAGCTTCAAGATAACATCAAAATATAACGAAATATATTATCTTGAATCTACATACTCAATCACACTCGGTTGTTATGAAAATAATGACGTCCGCTCAAGACGAAAATAATATGCATCGGATCATAACTCACACTTGTGTTGAAGATGCCATATTGAGTCTTCTTGTCCAATGGTTGTGTTCCAAACATTAAACTAATATGTTTAAAAAGATGCATAAAATACACAACTAAGTAGGATTGACAACTTGGATGTTTCATCTGAAATATTCAAGTAATTTACTTTGCAATGCAATTAGTAAATGTGTCATTTTTGAAAAATCAAACACAAGCAAACAAACAACATATGTAAACTTTGCTCATGAACGACTCAACACTCAAAATCACATGTCTAGTAAAAGTGTCACACATAATATGTTATTAACTATTATGTACGTCATAAATCTTCGAGAATATCACATGTATTTTTCTTATCAAAAGATTGACAAAGGATAACTTATATCTTATGCATCTTATTTTCTTTGTAACATGAATGGTTATGTTACAAGAGAATACACTGCATCTTGTTTAACAAATATAGGATATTAGATTTGAGTAATAACCCAATACAACATGTGTCATTGCATAAACAAGTAAAATTAATCATACACTAAAATACTTGTTTTACTAAACATTCGTAAGAGTGATAAGTTTTCTCTTAGAAAAGCATATTTGTTGAAAGATACAATATGTCTCATTTCAATCATACATCATATAATACTCACAAGATCTACTGAGGTAAGTAACCTTTACTAGATTCTTTTCTCAAGATATGCAAAGGAGCATTCTTGAAACACTCTCGATGTAGTAGATTCTACATTGTATCAAATTAGAGCATCTCTTGGTTCTAGAAAACCAAATCATGTTAAAATAACATGTAACAACTAAACAAACAAAGATGTTATCCAAGATATCATAGAATGCACCATCTCCACCAAATAACCTCTAAATCTCAAACGCGATATTAAAACATTTTGCTTGCCTTTGTTAGGAGTTGTGTAAGACATGTCATCTTCTTAACCAACTTTCAAAATATGGTTAGTTGAGTCATATTAGGCCATGTATTAGCGAAATAAGCTAATATCATCTTTGCTATACTTCGATAAGCAAATATAGGAATTTGATTTTTTCTAACATGAGAATGACTACTGGAGAACCTATCGCACTAGAAGTTCAATTTGACCTAACGGTTGAATTGCTTCCAGGAGAGAAGTTGGGTTCGTGGTATGATGTGTTACACGTGTGTACAAGTTTTAAATTTATAAAGGTGAATTACCGAATCTAGAAATAACACATACGAGCAAGTGAACTCGTCCGTTATAGCAAGATTATGATGGTAAGTCGGGATCGTTCGCAGGGATTTGTGAGTGAATCGGATAGTAAGCTACTAAAAGTGAATTTCTTAAACAAGCAATGATGAAAATATAATAATTCAAATGATTAAAAACTACACTTGCTTAGACTAACATACTACTCTTGATTAGCATGATTGTGATAACTTTGGATAACATGTTGGTTATGATAATTAGTTTGGTGAACTAATCTATTGTTTCTACAAATTAAACCTTCGTCAAGATTTTAGTTCATAAAAACAAGCATTACGTTTAACCAATCAATTCAAGATCAATTCAAGGTTCATAAGTTGGTGTAACTTAAACACAAAAATAGTCTTTTGCTTTATCAAATAAGCTTAGGAAATGGTCAATACAAAAGGTAACCGATCATAGACAAAAGGTCACAATTGATAGTAAACTATTAATCTTTCGACCCTTGAAATGGTTTACAATCAATCCTATTGTGATAGACAAAAGCATTCTTATTACAACCAAAATTAACTTTCTTTGTTTAATCAAGAATAATGGGTAAAAACAATCATTCATAGACAAATGATTATAACTAGTTTAATAACAATAGTTCTTTCGACCCTTAAAATTATTAGCAACTAGTTAAACTTGATCAACAAATGTCACTACGAAACTTAATCACAATTGGATCTTAGAATCAAGTTGAAATTGAATTAAAACATGTTATCACAATCATATGTAAATCAATAAGCAATACACATCATCTAAGCAAGTGCACAAAAGCACTAGCCACTCATAGCAAACACTAACATAAACTCAGAACTTTGAACATTAGAAACCATAATTGAAAGTCTTACAATGATTGGAAATATATTACAAATGATAAAGTAATGATACCCAAAGTATTGGTGTTGACTTCTTGATGTCTTGACCTCCAAGTCTAGACTTCTTGGACCTCCAAAGTTCCCTTGACTTTTAAGGACAAATTTGAAAGTATTGTGAGAGTGGTTGATGATTAGAGAGTTAATTGGTATTGATAAGTGGTGAATGGTTTATGAATTGTTGTGTAAAACTTTTCACAAATGGTCCTATTTATACTATTCTCAAAGCCTAAGGTCATTAATGGTTCAACTTGGCCTCCAAGCAGACAGAATGGTCTAGAATCATCACTTGAAGGCCCTAGAATCGGTGAAAGGAAGACACATAACTTAATGATGAAGATTGGTAAAACAGGCACCATCCAACCGATCGGTATTTCATCCAACCGATCGGTTGGTCTTCAACCTTGGCCTCCATCCGAATCGGTTGCGGGCTGCATCCGATCGGATGGAGTGATGCTGTTGACTTAATCTTGAACTTTTGTCGTTTGGCTTGTTTCTTCCTTTTGGTTCTTGGTTCTTCATCCAAACTTGATCTTTTCCTTATCTTGAAGCTTGTCAACTTGCATACTTGTACTTCCATTCTTTGAAATGACTATTTGATTGGATTTTGACAAGAAAATCTTCGAATCATCATAAATACTTCCTTCTTCCTCATTCTTTCATCTTTTTCTTCCTATTTTCTGTTTTTGGCTACATATACTTTGCAAACACGCTTTGGTACGATTTAGTAACAAAAACATATAAATATAACCAAATAACATATATAAAAACACGAATAACGCTACTAAAAACATACACAATTTGAGCGTTATCATATTCCCCCACACTTAAAACTTTGTTTGCCCTCAAGCAAATCTAGAAGTAAAAACAATTATCCACATGGTATACAAGTATGATTAGAAAAATGTGATGCAAATCTATCAAGTACGAGTATATAAGAAGAATCACACTTATTTGCTCAGTCATGATTTAAATATTACTAAACACCCAAATGATTGACAATACCCAAATGATTTTCTTGCTTGATAAACATTACTAAACACCTCACGAAAAGGAAATGAAATATAATTCACTCAAAACACTCATTTGTATGGTTGGTGGAGTATATAAGAAGAATCACACTTATTTGCTCAGTCATGATTTAAATATTACCATAGGCTTGTACAAGAAACAAAATTACACCGAAATGGTGTGAGCACCAAGTATAGATATCAAAGAGGGCTTTTATTCGGGTTTAAAGGCTTCAAGGGTTATATTAGACTTATGTGCAACTATCTTATGCAAAACATAATAGCTCGCTAACAACGAATTCTTGCATCACCAAATAACGGATGGTCACTAAGGGTAACCTTAGATCGCTAACAATGCTACCTAATTCCTCAAGAAATCGGATGGTCACTACATGTCAATACACTTGATAATTCCACAAAGTCGAAAGGGTAGGATAAGACATGGGATATGTTTTAGAAAAGGTTGATAATAAAGAATATACAAAACTAGTCAAAGTCTACTAACCAAATGTTACTAGCTATTTTGAACCACTATCATGCATTCTTGAGAAACTCCATACTTGATTGCACGATACATTATTGCATAGCTCATTGGCTATTCTTGTCACCTTATAGTTGCGATGACCTTTTTTTTTTTTTTTTTTTTTTTTTTTTTTTTTTTTTTTTTTTTTTTTTTTTTACTCAGAAACTTGTCATCTTATAGTTGCGATGACTTCACTTGGATAACTACTTTTGGAGTTTGTAACTTTCTTCGTACTTTCATGATTTCCCACATAACATCCATCTTGTCAAATAGCTAGCAACCAACCAAGACTTGACTAAGGGTAAGGCTAGGCTAAAAGTGTAAAATCTTTTTGTATTTTTCTGGATTTTATCAAAAGAAAAAGATAGGCTCAGAGGGTGTAACTAGGGGTATCTAGCGTTAAAGATAAACGCTAACAAAAGGGTTTATACTGGTGGTTAACTAGTCAGTGTAACTAGCTAAATATCAATACGGAAGGCTTATTTGGGTTAAATCCTAAGGTTGCCTCTTATCACGCATATATACTTATATCACAAATGAAAAGTGATCTCACAGCGGTCTCGTAATGATTTACAAGCACAAGTTCTAGAATAAATAAAATCACCGGCACACTCTCTAGCAAAAGAATCAAAGCATAAAAGATGTATGCTAAATACGACACAGGCTTAAATCCTCACAATGTAGTGGAAGAGCTATAATATGTGCTAGCTAATGTTATCGATCACAGAATGGATTTCAATATTAATCGGGACACATCTCAATTTTTTCAAAAATTACAAGTTTTACCAGTGGATAGATTCAGTTATTCTAATATATAATCCTTAAAATGACAAATAACTAGATCACACGGGCAAACAAAATTTAAAATTTAGCTCGAAATTTACTATCTATTCTTATTTTCCTATTCACCCCCCCCACACTTAAGTTAAGCATTGTCCTCAATGTGATAAACGAATTTCAAGGAATGAAAATAGGGAAATAAGAGAATAAACCATATTTTCCTGCTCCAGATGATTCTATGAACCAAGCATCCAAGCTTTGTAATCATTACCTGCAGTAATCTTAGAACAAAAGAAACACACGAAATATTTCTACGTTTTATTTAAAAGTTGGTGATACACCCCCACACTTAAGTTCAGCTAAGGGATTAGAGAAACTTTGGGGTTTAATCACTTGAAAATAAAAATAAAATCTAAAAACAGCAAACACACGGGTTGCCTCCCGAGAAGCGCTTGTTTTATTAACGAGTCATCAGCCGGACTCAAACTTCCTTCTTGCTACGTTGGTGCAATTTTTGGTTTCTTCTTTGAGAATTTTGGAACATACACCACGTTTCCTATCACTATTCCTTCTCCAGTTTCATCTATGTTTTCCAATTTTATTCTTTCCCAAGGTCTAGGAAGAACATCATAGATATAACCAGATTCTTCGGCCCAAGGAGTGTTTTTCTTATAATCGGCCGGAAAGGGTGCCATGAATGTTATAGCTTCATATTCTGATTCAGGCGGAATCTCTTTGATAGAAATCTCGTTCATTTGCTCCTTATCATAGTACAATTTAATTCGGTGACCATTAACAATGAAACTTCCACCTTGTTTGTCATGTAATTCAACATACCCAGATGGAAATCCATGTTTCACTATATACGGACCGAACCATTTTGGTTTTAGCTTAGGGGCTTTGAACTTGTATTTCATATTGAAAAGCAGAACTTTGTCTCCAGCTTTGAATTCTTTCCGGATTCTAAGCTTTCTGTCATGATACGCTTTGGTTCTAGCTTTGTAAAGCTTGGAGTTCTCGTAAGCTTGGAGTCTTAGTTCATCGAGTTCATGCAATTGCAAAAATCTCTTCTCTCCAGCTATTTTGAGATCAGGGTTACAGCTTCTGAGTGCCCAGTAAGCGCGATGTTCGATTTCGAATGGAAAATGACAGTTTTTTCCATACAAAAGTCTGTATGGTGTTGTACCAATTGGTGTTTTATAAGCCGTACAAAATGCCCACAGAGTATCATCTAGTTTTCTCGACCAAACGGCGGGATTGTCTTTGACCGTTTTTTCAAGTACCCTTTTTAAGGCTCTGTTGGTATTTTCGACTTGACCACTGGTCTGTGGATGATAAGCTGTGGTGAAACGATGATGGACTCCATATCGTTTCATTATTTTCTCTATTTGTCTATTACAGAAATGGGTTCCTCGATCACTTATTAAAGCTTTAGGAATTCCATAACGAGCGAAAAGCTTTTTGAGAAAATTAACAACAACTCGTGCATCATTTGTGGGTAGAGCTTCGGCTTCAGCCCATTTGGAGACGTAATCAATAGCAACGAGAATGTATTCGTATTTGTGCGATTTAGGAAATGGTCCCATAAAATCGGTTCCCCAAATATCGAATATTTCGCAGACTTGAATGCTCTTTTGAGGCATTTCATCTCTACGAGAAAGACTACCGGATTTTTGGCAAGCATCGCAGTTTTGAACAAGAGTATGAGCATCTTTGAAAATGGTCGGCCAATAGAATCCAGCATCAAAAACTTTTTTAGCTGTGGTGGAAGGACCATAGTGTCCCCCGGTCGGGCCATGATGGCATTCATCAAGAATTCTTCTTGTTTCAGAGCCAGAAACACATCTTCTGATCATCCCATCGGGACACATCTTGAAAAGATAGGGCTCTTCCCAATAATAGTGTTTCAGTTCAGAAAAGAATTTACTTCGTTGGGCATGAGTTAATCTTTTTTTGAGAATTCTTCCAACGAGATAATTTGCATAATCTGCAAACCACGGTATTTCGTTTTCATCAACTGTATCAACAGTCATGAGAGTTTCATCAGGGAAATAATCGTCAATCTCGTCTTCCTTTAATTCTTCCAAATTTGGATTTTCGAGACGAGACAAATGATCAGTAGCTAGATTTTCTGCTCCTTTCTTATCTTTTATTTCGATATCAAATTCTTGGAGTAGCAAAATCCATCGGATAAGACGCGGTTTTGCATCTTGTTTGGTAAACAGATATTTGAGTGCTGAATGATCAGTGAACACAATCGTTTTTGAAAGCACAAGATAAGATCTGAATTTGTCGAAAGCAAAAACAACGGCTAACAATTCTTTCTTCGTAACCATATAATTTTGTTGAGCATTGTTGAGTGTTTTGCTAGCGAAGTATATAGGACAGAAATGTTTTCCTTCACGTTGTCCTAATACAGCTCCAATAGCAAAATCGCTTGCATCGCACATGAGCTCGAATGGTAGTGACCATTTAGGTGAAACCATAATGGGTGCACTAGTCAGTTGGGTTTTCAATTTTTCGAATGCCTTCATGCAATCTGCATTGAAGTCAAAAACAAAATCTTTTTCGAGAAGTTTCGTCATTGGACGAGATATTTTGGAAAAATCCTTAATGAAACGACGGTAGAAATCGGCATGTCCTAGAAAACTTCTAACGGCTTTAACGTTTGTTGGAGGTGGTAATTTGGTGATAACATCGATTTTTGCTTTGTCAACCTCCATTCCTGCACTGGAAATTTTGTGTCCTAGCACAATTCCTTCAGTCACCATAAAATGATATTTTTCCCAGTTGAGAACAAGATGTGCAGCTTCACATCTTTCGAGCATTTTATCGAGATTAGAAAGACAAGCTTCAAATGAGCTTCCAAAAACTGAAAAGTCATCCATGAAAACTTCCATAGATGTTTCAAGCATGTCTTGGAATATAGCAATCATACATCTTTGAAAAGTCGCAGGTGCATTACACAGACCAAAAGGCATACGCCGATAAGCGTAAGTTCCAAAGGGACATGTGAATGTAGTCTTTTCTTGATCAACAGGATCAATGGGAATTTGGAAATATCCTGAAAAACCATCAAGGAAACAAAAGTACTCGTTCCCTGCTAATCTCTCAAGCATTTGATCCATGAAGGGTAAAGGAAAATGATCTTTTCTGTAATCAATACATACTCGCCATCCAGTGACAGTTCTAGTAGGAACTAATTCATTCCGTTCGTTAGTCACAACAGTCATTCCTCCTTTTTTCGGAACACAGTGAACTGGACTCACCCAAGGACTATCCTCGATGGGGTAAATGATACCGGCATCAAGAAGTTTGATGATTTCTTTTTTAACAACTTCTTTCATGTTGGGATTGAGTCGACGTTGTCTTTCTACAACGGGTTTAGCATCTTCTTCGAAATTGATTTTGTGTTTACAAAAATCAGGACTAATTCCTGGGATATCAGACGTTTTCCACGCAAAAGCTCTTTTATGCTTCTTGAGAACAGAAATGAGACATTATTTTTCCTTATCATTGAGCAACGAAGATATGACTACTGGAAGAAGTGAATTGTCTTCCAAGTAAGCATATTTAAGATTTTCGGGAAGTGGTTTCAGCTCAAGATCAGTTGGTGGTTCTTGAAGAGATGTTTTGATTCTCAATTGATCATTAAAAGTGATTTCCTCAAAATCTTCTTCTATTATTTCTCCTTCTTCAACTTCTGCTTCATCTTCTTCAAACTTTACTTCCATAAAATCAATGAATTCTTTATCAAAGTTTTTTTCACTAATTTTTTTTGAAGTAGTCATGAATGGATCAGAATCATTAAGTAATGCATCCAATTCTCCATCAGTGACTTCATCGATTACATCTATGTTAAAACAAGTGTCATCACTGGAATGTGGATATTGCATTGCTTTATCGATTAAAAAGGTAATTCTATCTTCTCCAACTCCAAGATTGAGTTATTGTCTTGTTACTTTGATGATCGCATCAACTGTGTTTAGTAAAGGTCTTCCTAAAATAAGAGGTACTCTACTATCTTCCTCCATTTCTAAGATCACAAAATCCACGGGAAAAATGAATTTACCGACTTGGACAAGCATATTCTCAGCAATTCCAATAGGATATTGGTAAGAATGATTTGCTAAGCGAATACTCATCCTTGTAGGTTTCAAAGTATTGACGGAAAGTTTAGAATACAACGAATAGGGCATCAAATTGATACTTGCACCTAGATCGGCTAAAGCATCGCATGTGATGTTGTTTCCTAACGTGCATGGAATCAGAAAACTTCAGGGATCTCCGAGTTTTGGTGGAATTTTGTTTTGAACAATGGCTGAACATTCTTCATTGAGAAAGGTAGCAGATATTTGCTCCAACTTGTTTTTGTTATTAAGAAGTTCTTTCAAAAATTTCCCATAATTGGGCATTCCAGCTAGAACATCAACGAGGGGTACATTGAGTCTAACCTCTTTGATTATTTCAACAAACTTCTTATAACGTTCTTCCATCTTTTCTTTCTTAAGGCTTTGAGGATATGGAATTTTTGGTGTGTACGCCTTAACTGGTGGGTTGGGTTTGGGTGGTGTTTTTGTGGTATTTTCCTTCTTGGCTTCTTCAGCTTCATCCTCACTATCATCATTGATGATCGTGGTATCATTTGGATTGGGTGGTGGATCATAAGAGAGACCACTTCTTGTGAATACAACATTGATATGCTCATTTCTCGTTTGTGGTGGACGATAAGTTTTATCGTTTGATCCAGATGATGTTGGTTTAGGGTTGGATTGGGTATTACTTGGTAATGAACCTGATGGTCGGGAAGAAATTTGATCAGAAAGTCTACCGAACTTGTTTTCAAGATCTTGAATAGATGCTTGATGATTTTTCTGACCTTGCTCAACTTTGGTTTTGAGATTGAAAATTGGTTCTTGACGAACTCATTGGTGGATTTTTGAGCAGTTACAAATTCTCATCATTTTTTCAAAATTGGTTTCTTCCGGTTTTTTATCAGAGGTTTGTGGAGTTTGATTGTCTACTCATGGTTGAGAATCACGGTTGTTATCCCTTTGTTGGTGATCTTGCCAATTTACAGAATTTCGTCCGTAATAATTACCACGATAACCGCCTCCACGGTATCCTCCTTGGACATAATTAGCTTCTCCTTCTTTGGGTTGGTCCATTGGTTGATCGTCACATTCTGATGATGGGTGATTACCTCCACAGTTGTTACAACCGTCTCGCATTTCTTTCATTTCTCCTTTAAGATCTTTGTATTGCGAGTCGATTTTTGAAACCAAGGTTTCCATTTTCTCCATGAGTTTAGAGGTATCAGAACTTTCAGCAAAAGCAACGGTTTTTCGTAAGGGTTTGGTTTTGGCATCTTTTAACCTAAGATAAGTTATAACCTAAGTTATCTAATACATTGAACTGCTAATAAAAAAACTTTACACTATGAGTAAAATGTACATAACAAATGTTCCTAAATTCCAGCTATGCTAGTCGACTCATTGTGTTATCCCATGTCTCAAATTTTGGCTAAGAGAAATCAAAAGAAGACCTATCAAACCTAAGTTATATAGTATCACACGTCTAAAAGATTGCATGAACCGATTTGAAATTTTAAGTTATGACACTCTTCTATTTCCAATATAGAACCACTAATGAAATAGTATATCCTTGTAACTTTCCCATGATATTTCATTCAAATTATTATCTCCAAACGCCTTAAATTTCGGCAAAGATATGATTCACTTTGCAATCACATGACAAATCATAAGTAGATGACACCTAACTTTCCTAGCTTGACTCCCCTCTACACGTTATTACCAAGAAAGAAGAAATCTCATAGATATATTCAAACACAATTAAAGGCAAATTGAATGACAATTACTACCTTGCCATTTTGAAGACCCACGCTCCTCTTCACCTATTTGTTATATTCATATTGCATCTCCTTCCTCCTATGATACGACAAAACAAAGATACTCACCATTTTCTCCATTTGTTTTCCATGCGTGAAAATAGAAAACAACAAACTCACAACCTAAACAGGAAAACCATCCGATCTATTACGTTAACATAAGGCACGACAAGATTGTTGAAGGAAGTGTTTTAGTTCGTGGTGACGTTTAGTTTGAGGGTATCGAAATTCGTGGGGTTGTGATCGTTGTCTCATTTTCTTGCTCTCGTTTTCTCTGTCTCGTATATCATCAAGGTACCACCATCATCGCCTTTGTTTCCTTTCAATCTATTCGACACACTAACATGTATGCTAAGATAAATGTATAGTGACCAAAACCTAATCAGATGACATGTTGAGTCTAATCCGCTTATATTTGTTCCTGAACGTTAACTTTTGAACCCCATAAATTCAACACATGAGTATTATAATAAGACAATGAAACATATACTTATATATATACGGTTAATACAAGTAGAACAACTCGTTGTTGGTTAATCATAAGCATACGAATAACTTTAATGTGTAACTGGAATATGTCATTGACCTTTCTGATCCGTAACACATCAGTTCGTGTGTGTATCATATGAGTCGAAGAAAGCCTTAAACCGGTGTTCTAAAACATGTGAGCCTATATTATATATATATATATATATATATATATATATATATATATATATATATATATATATATATATATATATATATATATATATATATATATATATATATATATATATATATATGCGTACGCCTAGGAAATTGAAACGGATCTATTTGGGTCTCGTTAATACTTGTGTTGGCCTCGCGAGGGTTCGTGGTATATAAGTGGGTCGATATAGGGTTTAAAGAATCTGATCCTTGAGCACTTGTTTGATCTTACACGAGCTAAAACCTGGACTTTTGTCACATGAAATATAAGTGTGTTGTGTGTGCCTTGTGTCGAATATATGGTGAACTAAGGGTAAAGGAGATGTAAGGTTCCTGGTTTGTGCTATATGTGAGTGCATGCATGTGTGTGGGTTATGATTTTATGTGGCTGTATGGTGTGTCGAATGGGTGGTGCCTGCATGTGTGTTCAAGTGAGTTAATAATGTCGAAGGAACTGGTGTAATGTGTGTGTGGTATTTTCCTCCAACCTCGTAGTCGACTTAACCAAAACAGAAATCAAGTCTAATATATATGCAATCTATAAAAAGGTGGTGAAACAGGTGTATTTTTGGTGTATTATAAAAAGGATGCGTGTAAACAGATTTCAAAATGAGTAAGCATTGAATTATTTTACGTTATTATCACATGGTGGGTCTCACTACCTAGTATGTCAAGTGGTGTGTTTG
Source organism: Artemisia tridentata subsp. tridentata (assembly GCA_021014915.2). NCBI lineage: Eukaryota > Viridiplantae > Streptophyta > Magnoliopsida > Asterales > Asteraceae > Artemisia > Artemisia tridentata. The sequence goes on along the minus strand of CP139502.1, from coordinate 83,327,747 downwards.
TGTGAAGTCGAAGCATTTTGTTCTGGAGTGCATCTAAAGGATTTGGTCCTACACACTAGATGTTATTCGATACATACACAGGTAGTACCGTCGATTTTAAAAACCCTCGTAATATATATGATTGTGGTCTTGTTAAACACATGTGTTTTGGTCGCACATTGTGTTCCTTTGAAATCATAAGTGATGGGTCGATCATGTAAATAATACAATAGAACCTGTTTTGGCCGATTGGTGTTTAAACATGTTAACAAGATATGGTTTGTGTGTGTTTCTCCGAGCTTCCTTTTTGTCCCTTTTGACCTAATTTGTATTTCAACCGAACCCTAACTCTATATTCTACTAAACCTAATTTGATATCACATTTATAACCTAATTAAGTATGCATTAATTATGAAACCCTAAACCTATGTTTTGAACATTTAACTTAAGTAAACGCTGAATATGGGAATGTGATTAATAACAAGCATTAAAACCCGTTATGATATTGAATGAACTCATAAGTAATACGCGATCATTAATTCGTGTAGATTCTCTGCAGAAGGAGTGGTTTCCGTCTCCATGTTCATTTCCTTTCGTTTTCGTTGCTTGCTAAGGTACAGATATTCTGCTCTTTTTAATAAGGTGCCTTCGGTCTCTTGAACCCTTATTATGATTTGACTTGACCTTTGCAATGAACCTTGGGATTTGAACCTTTGGCATATGAACCCTTTGATATGAACCTTCTGATATGAACTTTGATATGAACCTTCTGATATGAACTTTGATATTTGGACCATGACCATGTGAACCTTTGCTTTGATATTGACCTTTGACCCCAGTTTGATACCCAAGCCAAGTTCGTTTCCTAGCCATGAAGGTAACATGGCCGTGTCATTGATGCACCAATGGCATGACTAGCGTGTAGCCCTAGTGATTTGGTTACACCGTCCCCATTTTGATTTGATATGAGCTCACTATGATATGATTTGATATGGCCAATATGATTTGTTCAGGGGGCGAATGGATGCATCCTAGGTTCGAGTCCGTGTTCGTGGACATTTTGATTTGATATGGTTCGGTGAATGATGATGGGTGCAATCCACGTCTTCACAAAGTTCGGGAGCTAGCTACTCCATTTGAAGAATGAGGACACCCCTCATATTATCTGATTATCTGAGAGGTCTCCCCTCTATATGATTATGAAGATATGATATGATATGATATTTGATTTGTTTGGGCTCGTGGTGGATGACTGTCCTAAACCTTTACTCTTTATACCTTTGCTTATATCTCATACATTATGCTATATCTGTTCATTCCCTTTTGTTTTCGTTTCCGTTTGTTATATATATCTGTTCACTGGGCTTTTTAAGCTCAGCCGCGTTTCTTTTCCCGCGGCAGGTTTTAGTTGGAAGCTGGGTAAGAGTGAAGAGACTTTGGACTTAGAAGACCTTGATAGTTATCCTGAAGTAGAAGTTATTAGAAGAATTGCATTTGCAGACTTAGTATTTAGCTTTTGTTTCCTTTGTATCCTTGTGTATTCAGTATTTCATTTGTAACCTTTGAGAATCTTTGTATTACTATTGAATGTATGCTTTGTTTGATCTGATATGAAGCCATTAATGTGATACTTCTACCCTTGCCGGGTTGGGGTGTTACAATTATGGTATCAGAGCCAGGTTGCGATTCGTAATACATTTACCCTTGGCTTGTGTAAGTTAGGACCACTAAGTTTCCCCTGTAGGCGCTCATAAGACAACCCTCAAGATTTGCTTTAGGATTTCCCTATAGGAACTTAAGTTTTGACCAGTGAGGAATGGGTAGACTATAAGGCTTTTGTTTAAGTAGCATTGCTTCCGCATCACTCTGATTTATGCCCTGCTTGTTAAGCTCACGCTTTGCACCACCTAAGATTCCGATTCCGACCTCTTATTCTTTTGTTAATCATTTTGATGTCTTTTCGGGTATTCGGAGAATCTCTATGACGATGACTTATTTGATGCATTATGTTATATGCTTTTGATAATTTATGAATCTTCTGACCCTATCTGAGTTCGTCTTAAACATCTCCGTTTTCATAAGAAGTCTAGTGGTGTTTTGGACCACGAGTATAGGAGTGTTTTCCCCTCACTTCTGAACGATAAGACTTGCGTTGTCGATCTGTTTTTCATTGAATAGTTAGCTTTGATTTTTATTCTGATAAAGGATAGGTTGATTGATCGTTGACGACTACCCTCCTATGTGCCACCTTCGGTGTTTGAAACCATTTGAACTCCTTACTATGATTTTCGATTGTTAAGCTTTTGCTATTGCTACCTGATTTTGATCATCACTTTCGACCTGTTTGATACTTCTCCAACTATCCCGAAAGTCATTTAACCCTAATGTGTTTGACTCATTCTATTAATTCATTACCCGTGCTGGATGAAAATGTATCATCTGATACTACTCTGTCTTGCAACGTCCATTATTATTCCTATAAGAACTCTGGTGATTATTAACCATGGATATGGGAGGTTTATTCCCTCCCTTTGAATAACGAATCTTGCCGCCAATTAGTTCCCTTTGGAAGGATATAGCGATAATTTTGTCCCGATGAGAAATGGTTAACTGAGCATGATGAAACTGATAACTGATATTCGATATGCCTCACTCTTGACAGTTATACGATGTTGTATTTCTGATGACTCACAACCTACCTGCCACTTATGCTATATAGCTAAACAAGTTTCCAACACCTTGAATCGTTCACTTATCTCAACACTTTGATGAACCATGTAATTGACAATGATATATGAACTACCTATTTGTTTTACGACTGTACTCATCCTACGAATCCGCTTACTCTTGATATATTTGATTTTGAGGTCCTTAAGTTATGTATTGGCTGGCCTTCATAAGCTGCCAGGGATTACCATATCTGATAGGCGACTTTTGGAAATCTATTTTCATCCTACTTTGTTATGATAACCTTTAACCGCTCCAATCTGTTAAGCTTAACGCTGTTATGGAAACATTTACCTCGATCTCACTTGATTATTGATTGTCTCCTGACACCTATTATCCACTCTTAGAAAACTTGGCATTGGAAGTTTTGTTGTGCAAATATTCTGGTGGTTCTGATGAAACTCTTATGTTTCCCTCCTGTTTAAGAAGTGGAACTGAATTTGAACCGATCTCAGTTGACGAACCATGATGCTATAGAAGTTGAGAGATTGAAGAAGCTGATGGAATATGACCTTGTTCACCTCAGTGATTACTTTGAATACCCCTATTAGTTTATGAAGAAGAAAGAGAAAATTCTGCGTCAGCGTATCAACTATCGTAAACCTAACCGTATCACTACCCGTAATCATTTTTCCATTTCCGCGTGCCAATGATTGATTCGTTCTATCTTTGTAAATTCCGTACCAGACGACCTCATTAAATGTTTGAAGGACTGAAGAAGCAACCACAAGAACTTCTGAGAAGGGAGATGGATATTTGTTGAGACAACGGTGTTCTTTGCCTGACCTGGAGTTAACAACAACGGAGGCTACCCTGAAGAGTGAAGACATTCCTTTCAATGCAGAAGGGTGGGCGGTGCAGAAGATCTAGTCAAGATGGCGAACCTGGAGCTGATGAAGACGTACAGTCTCACTTCCCTATTCATCTTGGTTGTACTAAGATGAATTGAGAGCGGAAGCGGACTGAATGATGAAGAGATTTAAAGATCGTGCCAGAAAGCCACAACACTCCATCACATTCCAAGAAGAAATGCAGGAAGCTCGACGAACCAGACCCAAGTTTCCGATTTTGGTTTCACTTCCCGATTGATGGACAGACGAAGACAGATTAACCGGACTTGAAGAGATTGGATGTGTTGAATGAGCGGATTTTTGAAACAGACCCTTTATGTTTGGAGGAATTGATTCTATGAAGGCCGAAGCTCTTGGCAACTAACTTTCATTCCGTTGACTCTCTTAAGTTTCGTTATATAGTAACAAGATCCTTTAATGATTCAAGTTCCCTAGAAGTATTTCAGTTCCGTGCTCATTTTCATATGTTCGATGATGGCTTTGTTTTGAGAGATTTTGGCGAATTGTAGAAGATATGATGCTTGTGACGGCGTACCTCACTTCGGATAGGCAATCTGGGATTTTGATACTCTTGCGAATAGTTTTGTTTTTCCTCTAGACTATGGCATCCGATTTTGTTGACCTCGAGACTGTAGAAGTACTAGGTGGATTAAGATAGGTGGTTTTGATTACGACTTGAGATAAAGTATGATTAGGGGTGCAAACGAGCCGAGCCGAGCCCGAGCTTTACTATACTCGAGCTCGGCTCGTCAGTTTTTTAACGAGCTCGAGCTCGAGCTCGGCTCGATCCGAGCCTTTATTTTCGAGCTTGAGCTCGGCTCGTAAACTTTTCACAAAGCTCGAGCTCGGCTCGAGCTCGACAAGGCTCGATAAGGCTCGACGATTATATGAACAAATATGCAAATATGAAACAAGGCTCGACAAGGCTCGATAAAGCTCGGCTCGTAAACTTTTGCATATATGAACAAATATGCAAAAATCCTCGGCTCGATAAGGCTCGACGAGCCTACTCGATCTTCTCGAGCTCGGCTCGAGCTCTGGCTCGATAAGTAAATGAGTTGATTTTCAGGCTCGAGCTCGGCTCGAGCTCGACAAGGCTTGGCTCGTTTCGAGCTTTTTATCGAGTCGAGCTCGAGTAGCTCGCGAGTAGCTCGGCTCGTTTGCACCCCTAAGTATGATCATCCTGAAGGCATATTTATGTGGTGCTGGTATTATGACGCCTGATCAACGTGATAATACTTACACCATATAACGTGCACTCATTGTGGCCATAGGATATCTTGGGGAGTACCTAAGAAGTTTAGAATTTCATCTCTGTTGGATTATCCGTGATTAGTGAAACTTTAGGTTCATTCTACCTATGCGTTTAATCTGCTTTCCTCGTCATACGACTGGGTACGTTTGGATACTCGACACGCGTTTGTCGACCTCTGCACTTCCGATAAGAATCTTAGGTTCTGTTGTAGAACTTTCTACCGTCTATTTTCTGTCAGTATGGATCCGATCTGTTACTATTAAAAACTACACCTACATTTTGCTATATGTACGTTTCGCATCCGTTGATTCTGTTTCATTATGACCTACTATGAATTGATTGAGGATTTGGATTTTGAGTAGCAAGACCTGTTTGTTTATGAGAACACCTATGAAAGGTTATACTGAAGCCGAGATTATTGAGAATCTGAAGAGTTTGAACTCATATATTACTCTCATGTTTGCTACAATTCGATACGTTTTCATTTAAATTTGCCTATTTCTATTCCACAGACGAAAAATCCGTCAATCCTACATCTTCCCTGAACCTCTTCTGATGGGATACGATTATCATCTATTACGTTTGGTATATCATTCTTTTGATGTGAATCCTGAGTGATATGTCTTTCTGAGGAAACCGAAATTATTAGATCGGCAAGATTGAGTCATGAGAAACTACTTGGTTTGAAAATCCTTTTTGGAAGAAACCTGCCCGAGCGTGAGAATGTTTTGATGATCTTTTGCGATTTGCCACGACTTCATTTAACTTTGCGACTTTAATTTTCGAGGACGAAAATTTTCTTTTAGAGGGGAAGAATTGTAAAACCCCAAAAGTAACACAATCCGAAATGACTAAAATGCCCTCAAATTTAAATTTTAAGAACTTATGAAATTATGTAAGTAACATTTTTTTGTACTTTAACCTAAGATAAGTTATATCCTAAGTTATCTAATACATTGAACTACTAATAAAAAAACTTTACACTATGAGTAAAATGTACATAACAAATGTTCCTAAATTCCAGCTATGCTAGTCGACTCATTGTGTTATCCCATGTCTCAAATTTTGGCTAAGAGAAATCAAAAGAAGACCTATCAAACCTAAGTTATATAGTATCACACGTCTAAAAGATTGCATGAACCGATTTGAAATTTTAAGTTATGACACTCTTCTATTTCCAATATAGAACCACTAATGAAATAGTATCCCCTTGTAACTTTCCCATGATATTTCATTCAAATTATTATCTCCAAACGCCTTAAATTTCGGCAGAGATATGATTCACTTTGCAATCACATGACAAATCATAAGTAGATGACACCTAACTTTCCTAGCTTGACTCCCCTCTACACGTTATTACCTAGAAAGAAGAAATCTCATAGATATATTCAAACACAATTAAAGGCAAATTGAATGACAATTACTACCTTGCCATTTTGAAGACCCACGCTCCTCTTCACCTATTTATTATATTCATATTGTATCTCCTTCCTCCTATGATACGACAGAACAAAGATACTCACCATTCTCTCCATTTGTTTTCCATGCGTGAAAATTGAAAACAACAAACTCACAACCTAAACAGGAAAACCATCCGATCTATTACGTTAACATAAGGTACGACAAGATTGTTGAAGGAAGTGTTTTAGTTCGTGGTGACGTTTAGTTTGAGGGTATCAAAATTCGTGGGGTTGTGATCGTTGTCTCGTTTTCTTGCTCTCGTTTTCTCTGTCTCGTATATCATCAAGGTACCACCATCATCTCCTTTGTTTCCTTTCAATCTATTCGACACACTAACATGTATGCTAAGATAAATGTATAGTGACCAAAACCTAATCAGATGACATGTTGAGTCTAATCCGCTTATATTTGTTCCTGAACGTTAACTTTTGAACCCCATAAATTCAACACATGAGTATTATAATCAGACAATGAAACATATACTTATATATATACGGTTAATACAAGTAGAACAACTCGTTGTTGGTTAATCATAAGCATACGAATAACTTTAATGTGTAACTGGAATATGTCATTGACCTTTCCGATCCGTAACACATCAGTTCGTGTGTGTATCATATGAGTCGAAGAAAGCCTTAAACCGGTGTTCTAAAACATGTGAGCCTATATTATATATATATATATATATATATATATATATATATATATATATATATATTATATATATATATATATATATATATATATATATATATATATATATATATATATATATATATGCGTACGCCTAGGAAATTGAAACGGATCTATTTGGGTCTCGTTAATACTTGTGTTGGCCTCGCGAGGGTTCGTGGTATATAAGTGGGTCGATATAGGGTTTAAAGAATCTGATCCTTGAGCGCTTGTTTGATCTTACACGAGCTAAAACCTGGACTTTTGTCACATGAAATATAAGTGTGTTGTGTGTGCCTTGTGTCGAATATATGGTGAACTAAGGGTAAAGGAGATGTAAGGTTCCTGGTTTGTGCTATACGTGAGTGCATGCATGTGTGTGGGTTATGATTTTATGTGGCTGTATGGTGTGTCGAATGGGTGGTGCCTGCATGTGTGTTCAAGTGAGTTAATAATGTCGAAGGAACTGGTGTAATGTGTGTGTGGTATTTTCCTCCAACCTCGTAGTCGACTTAACCAAAACAGAAATCAAGTCTAATATATATACAATCTATAAAAAGGTGGTGAAACAGGTGTATTTTTGGTGTATTATAAAAAGGATGCGTGTAAACAGATTTCAAAATGAGTAAGCATTGAATTATTTTACGTTATTATCACATGGTGGGTCTCACTACCTAGTATGTCAAGTGGTGTGTTTGTGTGAAGTCGAAGCATTTTGTTCTGGAGTGCATCTAAAGGATTTGGTCCTACACACTAGATGTTATTCGATACATACACAGGTAGTACAGTCGATTTTAAAAACCCTCGTAATATATATGATTGTGGTCTTGTTAAACACATGTGTTTTGGTCGCACATTGTGTTCCTTTGAAATCATAAGTGATGGGTCGATCATGTAAATAATACAATAGAACCTGTTTTGGCCGATTGGTGTTTAAACATGTTAACAAGATATGGTTTGTGTGTGTTTCTCCGAGCTTCCTTTTTGTCCCTTTTGACCTAATTTGTATTTCAACCGAACCCTAACTCTATATTCTACTAAACCTAATTTGATATCACATTTATAACCTAATTAAGTATGCATTAATTATGAAACCCTAAACCTATGTTTTGAACATTTAACTTAAGTAAACGCTGAATATGGGAATGTGATTAATAACAAGCATTAAAACCCGTTATGATATTGAATGAACTCATAAGTAATACGCGATCATTAATTCGTGTAGATTCTCTGCAGAAGGAGTGGTTTCCGTCTCCATGTTCATTTCCTTTCGTTTTCGTTGCTTGCTAAGGTACAGATATTCTGCTCTTTTTAATAAGGTGCCTTCGGTCTCTTGAACCCTTATTATGATTTGACTTGACCTTTGCAATGAACCTTGGGATTTGAACCTTTGGCAAATGAACCCTTTGATATGAACCTTCTGATATGAACTTTGATATGAACCTTCTGATATGAACTTTGGACCATGACCATGTGAACCTTTGCTCTGATATTGACCTTTGACCCCAGTTTGATACCCGAGCCAAGTTCGTTTCCTAGCCATAAAGGTAACATGGCCGTGTCATTGATGCACCAATGGCATGACTAGCGTGTAGCCCTAGTGATTTGGTTACACCGTCCCCATTTTGATTTGATATGAGCTCACTATGATATGATTTGATATGGCCAATATGATTTGTTCGGGGGGCGAATGGATGCATCCTAGGTTCGAGTCCGTGTTCGTGGAAATTTTGATTTGATATGGTTCGGTGAATGATGATGGGTGCAATCCACGTCTTCACAAAGTTCGGGAGCTAGCTACTCCATTTGAAGAATGAGGACACCCCTCATATTATCTGATTATCTGAGAGGTCTCCCCTCTATATGATTATGAAGATATGATATGATATGATATTTGATTTGTTTGGGCTCGTGGTGGATGACTGTCCTAAACCTTTACTCTTTATACCTTTGCTTATATCTCATACATTATGCTATATCTGTTCATTCCCTTTTGTTTTCGTTTCCGTTTGTTATATATATCTGTTCACTGGGCTTTTTAAGCTCAGCCGCGTTTCTTTTCTCGCGGCAGGTTTTAGTTGGAAGCTGGGTAAGAGTGAAGAGACTTTGGACTTAGAAGACCTTGATAGCTATCCTGAAGTAGAAGTTATTAGAAGAATTGCATTTGCAGACTTAGTATTTAGCTTTTGTTTCCTTTGTATCCTTGTGTATTCAGTATTTCATTTGTAACCTTTGAGAATCTTTGTATTACTATTGAATGTATGCTTTGTTTGATCTGATATGAAGCCATTAATGTGATACTTCTACCCTTGCCGGGTTGGGGTGTTACAATAGAAAGATGGTGACCTTTCACGGTGAAATTGTCACCTAGGTTGACAACAACAATAGCAGCTCCAAAAGTGGGTGCTACTGCTCGGTTAGCCATGGGAAAAGGTTGATTAGTTAATGGGTAATAAACGACTTTAGCTTCAAAAATGTTATCAAACGGTGGGTTTCGTACTCTTGGTACGCGATTGGCTAATGGAACAAAGGGTTTTCTTTTTCTTCTTGGACTAAACGTTCGGGATCTGAAAAAGGTGAAATTGGTTCTATTCCAGTTGATCGAGTGTTCATACAATTCCCAAGAGAATCGAGGCAATGTCTAAACACATGATTAAAGAATGGAAACAGTTTGAAAAATCAGGGTTGGTGATCCGATCGGATGAGTGTAATACCGATCGGATGGTTGTCTCTGTAAAATTGGTTTGAAGGGATCCGATCGGATGGATGTGAAACCGATCGGATGGTGCTCTCGGTAAAATTAAAAATTTGGCAACCGATCGGATGGATGTGAAACCGATCGGATGGTCAGCTCGGAAAACTTTTTTTTTTTTTTTTTTTTTTTTTTTTTTTTTTTATTTTATGAAAACGAACTTAGTGAGAAATGGACTTCTAAAACTTCGGAAACACAATCAAAATCCCCGGCAGCGGCGCCAAAAACTTGATGTGTTACACGTGTGTACAAGTTTTAAATTTATAAAGGTGAATTACCGAATCTAGAAATAACACATACGAGCAAGTGAACTCGTCCGTTATAGCAAGATTATGATGGTAAGTCGGGATCGTTCGCAGGGATTTGTGAGTGAATCGGATCGTAAGCTATTAAAGTGAATTTCTTAAACAAGCAATGATTAAAATATAATAATTCAAATGATTAAAAACTACACTTGCTTAGACTAACATACTACTCTTGATTAGCATGATTGTGATAACTTTGGATAACATGTTGGTTATGATAATTAGTTTGGTGAACTAATCTATTGTTTCTACAAATTAAACCTTCGTCAAGATTTTAGTTCATAAAAACAAGCATTACGTTTAACCAATCAATTCAAGATCAATTCAAGGTTCATAAGTTGGTGTAACTTAAACACAAAAATAGTCTTTTGCTTTATCAAATAAGCTTAGGAAATGGTTAATACAAAAGGTAACCGATCATAGACAAAAGGTCACAATTGATAGTAAACTATTAATCTTTCGACCCTTGAAATAGTTTACAATCAATCCTATTTTGATAGACAAAAGCATTCTTATTACAACCACAATTAACTTTCTTTGTTTAATCAAGAATAATGGGTAAAAACAATCATTCATAGACAAATGATTATAACTAGTTTAATAACAATAGTTCTTTCGACCCTTAAAATTATTAGCAACTAGTTAAACTTGATCAACAAATGTCACTACGAAACTTAATCACAATTGGATCTTAGAATCAACTTGAAATTGAATTAAAACATGTTATCACAATCATACGCAAATCAATAAGCAATACACATCATCTAAGCAAGTGCACAAAGGCACTAGCCACTCATAGCAAACACTAACATAAACTCAGAACTTTGAACATTAGAAACCATAATTGAAAGTCTTACAATGATTGGAAATAGATTACAAATGATAAAGTAATGATACCCAAAGTATTGGTGTTGACTTCTTGATGTCTTGACCTCCAAGTGTAGACTTCTTGGACCTCCAAAGTTCCCTTGACTTTTAAGGACGAATTTGAAAGTATTGTGAGAGTGGTTGATGATTAGAGAGTTAATTGGTATTGATAAGTGGTGAATGGTTTATGAATTGTTGTGTAAAACTCTTCACAAATGGTCCTATTTATACTATTCTCAAAGCCTAGGGTCATTAATGGTTCAACTTGGCCTCCAAGCAGATAGAATGGTCTAGAATCATCACTAGAAGGCCCTAGAATCGGTGAAAGGAAGACACATAACTTAATGATGAAGATTGGTAAAACAGGCACCATCCAACCGATCGGTATTTCATCCAACCGATCGGTTGGTCTTCAACCTTGGCCTCCATCTGAATCGGTTGCGGGCTGCATCCGATCGGATGGAGTGATGCTGTTGACTTAATCTTGAACTTTTTTCGTTTGGCTTGTTTCTTCCTTTTGGTTCTTGGTTCTTCATCCAAACTTGATCTTTTCCTTATCTTGAAGCTTGTCAACTTGCATACTTGGACTTTCATTCTTTGAAATGACTATTTGATTGGATCTTGACAAGAAAATCTTCGAATCATCATAAATACTTCCTTCTTCCTCATTCTTTCATTTTTTTCTTCCTATTTCCTGTTTTTGGCTACATATACTTTGCAAACACGCTTTGGTACAATTTAGTAACAAAAGCATATAAATATAACCAAATAACATATATAAAAAAACGAATAACGCTACTAAAAACATGCACAATTTGAGCGTTATCATGGTATAACCCGTAAAAATGGTCGTGTTTAACCTGAATTGAGCACCACTAGTGATAGTCTCATACTCATTCTCTAACTTGAAAAATTTTCATTCCTACATTTGACTAAAGATAGTTTACATCGGTGAACTTTATCTCCCATTAGGATTTCATCTTGAACAAATAGTAATTAGGATCCTCCTTAGCGAACCTAGATTACTTGCATCCCACATATGTGTTTCAAAATGATAACATGTTCTCGTAAGATATGATTGAAGGTCTTCATGATCTTAAATGCTAAATGATTATCATGTTTTGCCTGATGTTTGCATTTATTCATTATGTGCATTTTACATGATTTGCTTGTAAATTTTGCACCCACACTATGTCCTTTTAACACATAATGAATTAGGTATGCCTATCACTATGAACTCTTAGACGTCATATAGTCATACACTAGTGTCAAAACCTATAAGTTAAAGTAGTCGCGAAATTGCCCTAATTCCTTGGTCATCATTTCGTTTTCTTCCAAGTAATGCACCCTTTGTCATGGGGAGGTTAGATACAAACCTAGTAGAACTCGGAGTAGGTTCGACAACTTAAATATTTCATCCGAAATATTCAAGTAAGTTTAACTTGTGATCGTAATTGTTAAATGTCATATCCGAAACATCATATTCAAGCCTTTTAACAACATATGTTAAAACGCTGATCCAAAAGCTAAAAGCTAACATCAACCTTTGGGTGACAAAGGACTCACGAGTTACTACATAAGTGATTAGTAGTTCCGTTCATCCACGTGTGAATATATACTTCTTAAGACCAAGTATATTCATTTCTGGTAGTTCTTTTTATCCCCATAGGTTTGTCATCGTGCTTTGTATCAAACTCACCTCATAGATAATGAGTATCGAACTTATCCATCGGTTTTAGGGTAGAAAACCAACATATCATCCCTCTTATGACTACTTGAATATTTCACTGGAAATATTGAAGTCATTTCTTATGTCTCATCTCATGACTTTTTAAATATTTCACTGGAAATATTAAGTCATCCTTCACATCCCTCTTATGACTACTTGAATATTTCACTGGAAATATTTCATTGAAAATATTAAGTCATTTCTTATGTCTCGTCTCATGACTTTTTAAATATTTCACTAGAAATATTAAGTCATCCTTCACATCCCTCTTATGACTACTTGAATATTTCACTGAAAATATTAAAGTCATATCTCATGTCTCATCTCATGACTTTTTAAATATTTCACTGAAAATATTAAGTCATCCTTCACATCCCTCTTATGACTACTTGAATATTTCACTGGAAATATTGAAGTCATCTCTTATGTCTCGTCTCATGACTTTTTAAATATTTCACTGGAAATATTAAGTCATCCTTCACATTGCTCTAATGACTACCTATGTATTTCCTCGGAAATATAAAAGTCACCTCTTCTCGTCTAGTCTCGTTCATCTCGTAAAAAGAATTTATTAGGTATAAATTCTCTCCTCGTGTCAAAAAGTCTCACTAAATCAGCGAGATTTATTCGTAAAATCCTCTTAAATTCCAATGACAACTTAAATATTTCATCCGGAATATTTAAAGTATATTTAATTTGCGAAATGCAATTAATTGTCATCTTTCGTTCTCGATCAACGTTCATCGAATCCCGTTGGATTCATTCATAAAAGAATTTATTTGATATAAATTCCTTTAATCTAAGGTCCAGAAAAATCACAACATATGTGAAATTTCTTTGTCAAAAATCAAATTCTGGGTCAAAACTGACCTCAGCAGGTCACGACACCCTTAAATAGGGGACGGTACCGCTAAATTTAACGGTACCGTCGGACCGTTGTCTACTGAGACAGTTTATTTTGTTTTCAATTCTCACAGTTTCAAAAGCACTATTCAAAACCCACTCGTTGTAGTCTTGAACCAGAACCGTCTCCTATCAGAATAGATTCTACCTATCTTCTGATTCCTTAGCTCGTTCCCATTTCACTTCTGCATGGTACTAAACACACCATATGTTTGGTTACTTCCGTATCCATTATCTTCTCAACTTATCTACACTTTTCAACCTTCGTTCTACACTACCAATGCTTCCGCATCCCACTCATCTTCCACACACTTCAAGTGAAGAACCGCTAGGATAAGTTGAGATAACCCTTCTTCATCTACATAGATAACCCCACTAGAACCTTATCACTAATCCCACAACCTTGAAGATTCTATCTTCTTAACCCTTAGCACATTTCCACGTAATCACATGCCTCATTATATGAATGTTCTATGAATATTCACAATGATTGAGAAGAGCTACATGACTTCAAAGGTGAAGTTTATTGTATGCTATCCACCACTTGTCATGACGTTACTAAGCTCATCGCTTCCGTCAACGTTTATTTTCCTCTTTATTTTTTTTCCAACACAACTTGTCCGGATGGTCATCGATTAAGGGGGAGCAAAAACACACTCATGTAGTCTTTCACTAAACACTCTCAAGAACACACAAATGTGGTTCTTATTCCCTAGAATTCTCTACTAAAACACTCACCTCCTAAGTACCCACTACTTAGCAAAACCTCAGTCACAAAACCACAATCGGTTCTAGCTTCCTAACCTTTACTCTTTGTGACCACCTAGATATTTGTTCTATACAAACACCTTTAACCCTCACATTAATATCATGCATCATCACACTCAACCTTTACAACTAAACTTCACTATTGACAGTGATATTTAGTTTAAGAACCTTCAACCCATCGATCATTACACTCAAACCTTATCACTATACTTCACTCTTGATAGTGACAGTTAGTTCAAAAACCTTCAACCATCACAATCATTATACCCAAAGTGTATAACTACACAATCACACAAAATCCTTCATACACCAAATTATCTTTAACTCACATCTAGGATCATCCAAAACTAGAATTCTAGAACTCCGTTACCTCAACCCTGTTAGAGATATTCGCCCACAACCCTGTTAGGATCAAATGCACATTTTCTTTTTCTCATTTAAAATATATCATGCATCTCATTGTCAGTGCAAACGATATATTAATCTAAACCATCTTTACCCACCTTCTATCAAAGGTCAAAACCAACACTCTCCCATCTTATGGAATCATTTCCATTCGCATCTAGGTGCGTATCGTTCTCATTTTCACTTTTCTTTGAAGTATATCTTCTGTCGAGTCTATATTGTGACATAATTCGTCATAATAATGTTGACATATATCTACCTCACTTAGAGTATGTCTTATCAACAAACTATCCTTAACACCAATCATATTAGGTAGATGATTATGTCGTTCAAAAGGTTTGTTAGAACTCGCCTTCCCAATGACAACTTGGAAGAAGTCATTTTGTGTGTCAGTTAATGAACGAATCTCGTTCTTGTTAGTGTGATTGATTGAACAATTACACCTTAGGTTGTCGGTCAAGTTGTGACTCTCTAGTGTCATTGAATTGCATAACGCATTCACATTTTTGTGTCGCTCAACTTTCTTGGGCTTTCGTCTTGGTTTTTATCCTTTTGGCATACTTTCATCACGTGTCTAACTTCTTACATACTTTGATATGCTCATTAAACTCATTTTTTTTTAGCTACGTTTTAACATAGTTTAAACCTTGCATGTCTTGCTATGAATATTCTATCCCTATAATGTTGCTCCTATTCTTTTATATATTATGTTGCACGAAGCTAACCCTTGATGTAGGAAAAGCCTTTGTAAGAATTTGATCCATGGATCCGCTAGATACTAAGGTAAATAAACAAGGGGATTCAATCACCATAGGGGAGCATTGAGCTAGGGGGAGCTCGGGGGTATTTGAATACATAGCATGGAGTCGTCTTCACAAGTGGTGATAGAAGACTTCACTGGGATGATGAAAGCTCGCCTTTCTGGGGAGAAAGGAAAGTAGTGCAATAAGGGGGAGTAGGGAGTAAACTCAAGGGAGAGCTCGAGGCAACTACCTTTTTGCTTCGACAAAAGGGGGAGAAGGGAGTGTAAACAGGTAACTTTTACATTTTACTGTGTGTTACGGTTTACATATTTGTCATCATCAAAAAGTGGGAGATTGTTAGTGCAAATATTACGATATTTAAACTAAACGGTTTCTTCGGTTTTAATAATAACAAACATGTAACATGTAATGCATAACGTAAAATGCGCAAGTTACTTGTAAACACAAATCATCAACGCATACTTACATCAACATCTCTCAACGTATCAAGTATGCCTCAACAGAGTCGTAGATTTTCATTCCGACGTAAATCACTCAAGGTATGAACAAACAAATTTAAACTTGACAGATGATCAAAGAAATAAAATTTTTGTTCTAAACTTCACATTTTTAATGTGACAAAATATTTTTTCAAAAATACATTTTACAAATTATTTTTGAATTAAAAAGAAATGTTTTATTTTGAAAAATAAGTTTAAAAATCCCAACAGCTGTTTCCCCCCGAAAACAGCTCCAAACATCCCCAAATAAACGTTCCCCACTAAAAACAAAAAGAGGAGCGTTTTTGTCTGGGACGGTACCACTAAATTTAACGGTACCGTCTGACAATTAGTGGTACCGTCTGAACTTTAGTGGTACCGTTCGTACGTAACGGCTAGTTTTTTCTTTGCCTATAAATAGTGGACCATTTTACACTTCCAACTTGATTTTTCCAGTTAGTTTTCTCTGGTCTAATCCCTTCTTATTTAGATCACTTTCTTTGATCATTTAGAGAGTCTTAGTTTGTTTAAGAGTGATCCTTTCATCCAACCAAGAGATCACCTTCATTCCTCTACTAGTGCATGAGAAGAGCACATAGTATCACAAAGATACAAAGTGTTATAGTGTTAGTCTAGTGCACTCGTAACATTTGTTACGCACTTGTTGTATCTTGCTATACATCAAGTTGTCTATCATCTTGTTTAGTTAGTTTGCGTGGATCATTGTGATCTTGTAGAGATCGGGGAGATCTTGTGTAGCTTGTGTTGTTATCGGGTAGATCGGATAGATCGTAAGTAGATCAGGTGGATTATGAGTAGATCGGGTAGATTGAGTGTAGATCATGTGGATCTTGTAGCTTATGTGATATTTGATGATCGGGTAGATCGTCAGTGAGATTGGTACTAGCTAGATTAGTACTCAACATCTAGCTTAGTGTCGGAAAATATTGTAAACCACGTTGTATGGTTTTCTCCGCCAAGAAGGGAGCTTGTTGATTAGTGAAGTAACTCTCGAGTTGGGTACTCGGGGAGTGGAGTAGGGCGAAGAGGAGCTTCGTGACCGAACCACTATAAATCATCGTGTCCGGTTTGCGCCTTCTTTACTTATCTCTTTACTTTTATTTTAGTCTTTATTGCTTTATATTTATATTTGCATTGCGTTTATGTTTGTGTAGTTTGTTGCTTATATTATGTTGATTATATTTGTGTCATGGTTTGATTATGTTTGTGTTGTAGTTTAATTTATACCATCTCTAGTTGTTGTATGATCATAGTTGACACTTTTCATATTACGTCACACTTGATCGGGTGTTTGATACAAAAAGTTTTTAAGTTTCTAAATGGAAACGTATTCACCCCTCCTCTACGGTTTCCAACGTAGGGTCAAATTGAGTAATGGCTTATGGGTCATGGTTTTGTCCCTATTATTCTTCTTATATTTAAGGTTAAATGGATTGTTTGGGTTACTTGCGGGTCAGATTGAGTTATGGCCTGTGGATCATGTTTTAGCATGTATTATACATGAACCGCCCTTAGCGAGACACATTTTATCTACTGCAAAGGATTGTGTTTTTGGTATCAAGGTTCAAGATTGTAAGAGGTGTCTGCAGTTGTATTATCTATTATCTATTTCCTGTTGAAACACATCTGCGCTACTGCATAAGTTAGTATTCTTGCTGTAAGGTTGACAATAGTTTGAGCATATATGGCAGAACCACCAAGCATTGTCATACATTCATTTTAAGTCCATGAAGGTTTTATATGCTTTTTTTGATTTCCAAATTTAGAGCAAATACTTTCATTGGGAAAGAATTAGCGGCATCCGGTTATCATTCATTTTAAGTCCATGAAGGTTTTATATGCTTTATGATTTCCAAATTTAAGTCCATATTTTTTTTTTATCAAGAAGTCTGTTCAATTAGCCCCTAAGCTTGCATTATATCTATACAGCCCTCAAAAGGTATTTCCAAACAACCCCTAATTTGTTCGAATCCGAACAAATTTTAATTGTTTTTCCAAACAGCCGTGAAACTACTTCCAAACAGCTCTTAAACTGTTACCAAACAGCGCTTTGTCAATTTTGGTCCAGAATAGAGTTTCGACATTCTTTTCTGTGCATAAGGCCCCTAAAGTAGAATCATTCCAAATCAGGCCCAAATATTTTCTTGACAGTATGACCAAACAACCCTGTTTGTTTCACAACGCAGTGTTTAGAAAGATAAATCATGTGCTGAATTTTTTCTAAGTTGTTCGTTGGCTGAAAAAATTGTGCTGACTTGAGTTTTACTAAGTTGTTTACTTACTGATGTGCGGGGCCATGTTATCATTCATTTTAAGTCCATGAAAGTTGTATATGCTTTTTTGATTTCCAAATTTAGAGCATATACTTTTCATTGGGAAAGAATTAGCGGGCTCCTGCTATGTGTTATAAGTTTCAATGGCCAAATAATACTCACTTGGATTTCATAACATTGAGCCTATTTAGATGTGATACTTTCTTGATTTCCAAATTTTTAAGATTGAATGTTCACCACATTTAAATACTTAATCGGCCACGCGAAAAGCAAGGTAAGTTTGAATGGATCAGTAACCAAATAGGTATGACCTAACAAATTTTCTGGGGACAAATAATACTCGCTAGAATTTCATAACATAAAGCTTAATTGGATGTGATCTGAGTGCTAGAGCTAGAGGAAAATATGCAAGCAGATTTATTGAAATAAGAAATTGAACACAAAACATTGGATAGACCATGATACGCATATCAAAGTTAACAAAATTCTAACATAAAGCGTTGGCTAGACCATGACCGTCATTTTAAGTTTAAAAAATTATGGCCAACACCGTTGTTGTAATTCTTTATTTCCTTCTAAGTACTTATTTTGAGTAAAGTTCCTCATTCAGCATGTTCTTCAGGATCTTTGTCGCATGGGACTTTTTTAACAGCCGCTTCCTCTATGTCAAAATCTTCTTCAATGCATCTTTTGTTGGTGTGAAAAAAAAACACATGTTATCATTTGTAAGACTTTTATCTATGTGAAGTCTTATTTTGTATTAAAAGTTCTAACCTTTTTTTTTAGCTCAGATGCCTTTGCTGGGGTACACATTTTTAGGGCCCTCACCAGCCTTTTCATCGGGTACCTCTGAATCTCGCCACTGTCGTCCAGTGTATAAACTTTAGAAGCTTTGCCAACCTCATGAAGCTGTGAAATTGCAGAAGCAAGCCTGGGAAAATGTTACTGCATGTGAAGCTTTCAAATTCACCGTAATTACAGTACGTGTGAGACTTTATTTCACATCAACTCAATCCTAAACCTAACATCGCGGGCAAACAGTATGTTCATTAAAACTCGAAACCATTTGTGACAAATGATAATTTTCCAAACTTATTTTAATAATAAAATTCATTTATTATTATTTATTATACGTTTTCGAGCTTTTGGAATTCATTTGATGCGAAAACAAGAGATTATCTCGTGAAATGTGAAGACCGCACACAACGCGTACCGGCACAACCGTAAACTTACTAAACGATTTGATATGATTATTATATTTTATGTGAGATACTAGTCGTGTGAATACTCATTTTGATTGGAAAGATCATTTTAAAAACAATGGTATAAATTTCGCGTTAAAAATCGATCGTTGTCGAACTTAAACGAGTCCCGAAACTAAAAAATTGCAAAAGTTTACAAAAGTTACACAATTGGTCCCTGTGGCAGAACTTTCAGCGCACCTGATGCGTGGTTTTGCGACCTTACAACAGGTTTTACCTCTCGAGGGATCTCAAGAGGCTTGCAATCCCCACCAGGCAGTGTACCTGACCGATGTAGTATAGTGTAGTGGCAAGTACCGGGGGATTGATCGTTCTCTAGGGGAATAGTGTCGTTAGGATTGAAAAACTACTCTAATAGGTCTAAGGGTGAGGGAAGATTCTTTTTGTATTTTTATATTTTTTTTTAAAAGCAAGTAAAATCTCGGGTTTGAAGGAGTGGGCGGAATTAGTTGCTAGTCAACTAACCCAAATAACTACAATTGCAAATAAAATAAAATAACTGAAAATGAAAAGGTTGTGGAACTTATATGGAGAGAAATGTGTTTACTTAGATTTCCTTACTCCCTAACTATCTTTTACCGGTTGATTAGTGTGTATTAATTGCGTGGATGACGGGTGTATTCCTTAATACCAATCGTGGGGTGGCGTACGTACTTCCCCTACTCTACTAGCTCCTACTTCACTCCTATGTCGACCCGGCTAAGAAGCTCCTAACATGGGATCACTAGAATTCGATCATGCATTAAATACAACCATAAAAACCTTAGTACGCATTGGTTCATGTTTCTTAAGACGTTCAAGCAAGTTACCGTATAGGAGGTTAGCCAGTTTTCTTAAGCCTAACATCGATAAACAATCATCCAATACAATTAATAACACACCAACAACCAATAATCAATAGTTAGGTTTCATTAGATCTAAGCAAACACAAGATAAATCTAGCCTAGCATGTTAATTAAAAGACAAGAACAAGATATAATCAAACAACACATAGACATATTGAATGATTAATTAATTACTTATCTTCAATTAAACATGGGAGATCCATGGGTATAAAACCCTTAAAAATGGCAGAAAATTCGTCTTAGGGTTTCTCCTCACAAAGTTGCACACTAATGACTAAAAATTGCAAAACTATATATAGAATTTAGGGGCTGACGGCGTCACGTTGTAGGAGGTGACGCCGTCACCTCGCCGCGGCTAGGGTTCCCGGATGGTCTTCCTGACGCCGTCCCTCTTTAATCCTCCAAAATCCACTCTGGCGCGTCAAGAGTTGACGCCGTCACAATTGTGCTTGACGCCGTCTCTCTTTAACTTAAACCGTGACGGCCTTGATCACCTTAAAGGGTGACGCCGTCAGACTTCCTTTGTAAAACTTTCTGGCGCGTCACGTGTATTTGTCATATCCACCTCTTTTGCCAAGCCGTGACGCCGTCTGGAGCAATCCTTGACGCCGTCACGTGTACTTTTCCAGCAGCTTTGGAGACTTTGTCGTTTTCTTCACTTTTATGCTCCGAAAACGTCCAAAATGCTTCCTTTTCCAGATTTCTTCTCCAAAGTACCTAAAATGACAAAAGGAACGATTTAGGGCAATATTTGATCAAATAAATACGATTTAGGGCTTAAATGACCCCCTAAAAGCGGTACACTTTTCGCTTCATCAAATACCCTTACACTTGAGATTTGCTTGTCCTCAAGCAAATGCGCTTTTATTCTAATCAAAATACAAGTTAGGGGTCATTTAACGCTAATATAACAGTAATTACAACAAATAGTCGTTCCCCTTTAATCATAATAAGCACGGAGATTACAAACTAGCACCTCACAAGTAGTGTTTCGATACTCACATCTCTCAGGTGTCATAAAAGTATATCTCATAAATGAAAATGGATAATATCTCTCACTACCTGTCATAGCAAATAGATTACCATAGGCTTGAGAAAGGGTCAAAAACCTCCTCCACTAGGCGTAAGCACCTAAGATAAACTATCAAAGAGGGCTTTTAAACGGGTTATAACGTTAGGTGTAGGGATATGATAAACACGGTTTTGTTGGATAAGGGATATTTTACTGGTGGCGAGTTAAAGATCTTGATTAATTACATGTACAATATGGCGTTGCTAAGCCAAGACTAGACTCAATCTTAAGCTAAAAACAAAATAACAAAAACATAAAATAAACATAAAATGAAACGGGATGGTAGTCCGTATGTTTTTTTCTACTTTTCTTTTTTTTTTCATTTTTTTTTTATATTTCTTGATTTTTTCGATTTTTTTTTTCATACACTCTTGCCCTACCATCCAAAATAATACATCGTAGGGGCGTTGCATTCCCCTTACACTTGAACTTTTACATAACTTTACAATTAACTATTCTAATGACTCGAATTAAGATAATCGAAACACTTGGAGTACTTTTAAAATATTTAGCACATATGGGGGTAATAATGTTGTTCTTCCCCATCACTCCATTACACTAGTACTTTTACCCATGAGTCCCAATCGTCCCAAAACAATATGTACAAGGATATGACTCGACTTAGTAAGTAAGGCCGACTGAGTCAACGAGTTAAAGAGGACAACACGAAACAAAACAAAAGAACAGCCCGTACTCTCTATCTATCCAATTTCTTACTGAACTTTACTTATCTCCGAAATATAACCATGTAATTAATTAGATAATTAACTTGGGGTTTAAACAAATGTTGTCACAATAATGCACTAAAGATGAGTGCATACAAGGTAGGCTAAGGCGATTTGGGCGTACATTTAAGTGGGGTGTAAACAAATTCTTACTTTAAGTAAAATGCTTAAAGTTAGAAACGAAAAGATAGGCTCTGAGGGGTGTACTAGGGGTATCGTGTACTAAAAATGAGTACAACGCAAAGGGTGTGGGAGAATTACTTGACCAATGTAGCCAATGTAATTATAACAAAAACACAGGTGTAAAACAATGGGTTAATCCTAATGCCTCTTATCATGTAGTAAATCTAACTACACGAATGTAGTCTCACTTGTGGCCTCGGAATGGCCCTAACGCAAGTTCTAGAATCTAAGTGCTACCGGTACACACATCATAGCATAAATGCTTTTCCTACTAATTCTAGGGGCGAACCTCACATATTTGGGGGTGGAAATTTTTTTAGTGGTACGGTTTTGTGCTAGTCATATAACTCCTATCCATGAGACGCTCATTAAGATCAAAGTTTCACTCCTATATGTTGTAAAAAATTTTAAATTTGGCACTAAAATTGCCTTAACAGGTATTTCTCTCAGTTTTATTACACATCTACCATTAAACAAACAAAAATCAAGCGTAATTGCATTCTCTAAAGTATCGTACTTTACCCCCCCTTACACTTAAGATGAACATTGTCCCCAATGTTCAAATAACAAGATGTAAAAGTAAATAAGGTAAAAGAATGAAAACAAATACTCCTCTGATTCGCTCGGTGGATAAAGGGGTAACATGGTTAGATCTTCTTCCAAGGTAATGTGGAAGTTTCAATACTAAAGCATCGCCAAAAGCTAGATTCCACATACATCTCCTTGTCCAAAATGACCTGTTAAACCTGAGAAAACAAACACGAAAACCTGCATAACAACGGCGGGATAAATCTATAGAAGGATATAATGCTTGTGGAATGATTATTTTGCAGATTCCTGGAGTTTATAAGTTAGAGATTTAATAAAAACTTTTTATGATTCCGGTAGAAAAACAAAACTTTCAAAAATTTCAGAAAATTAAAACCTGACGCCGTCAGGTTGTAATGCCTGACGCCGTCAGAAATGATCTGACAGAATTCTCATGTTAAGTTTCCGGAAAATTTCTGGAAAAACCTATACCTTACTTCCTGGAATTCCTGCAAAACATCATTATGAATCGATACAAGCATTTGACTCAAACAATTACTAATATGTATGTTAATTTAATATTGTTATGATTCATGTTCATTTGTTCTAATAAACCGATTTGGATTTCCCTTACACTTAACTTTTGCAAAATACCTTTATATGTAGTTAAGACTAAGTTAAAAACAAGATAAAGCATTTTCACAATTTAGTTTTGAACATGAATCAATAATAATAAAAATTAAACATACATACGGAAGCAAATAAAATCAAACAAACAAATAAATAAACACACAAAGCAAATAAAGCTTGGGTTGCCTCCCAAGAAGCGCTTTTCTTTATTAACGAGTCTTGTAGCTAGACTCAAAGTCACGTACATTACGTGATTCCATCATTCATAATGACGTATCCCTGATAGTTATAATCCTTGTTATCAGGGTGGTGGTGTCTCAATCGCTCGACATTCGCAGTCACTTCACCTCCTCCCTTGCTGGTCAACCTTACTACCCCATCTTGGTGTAGACTTTTAATTGTGAATGGTCCGTACCACTAGGGACTTGGTTCATCGGTAGGTGCTTTTGTTTCTGAATGCCTTAGGAGCACTGAGTCTCCTTTTGTAAATTCAACGAGGTTATTGGTCTGCTCATCAGCCTCGATATAATCGTTATTTCCACCCTTACATTCTCTAATCTCAATTACATTGTAATTCTTAATCCTTGCCTCCCATGCAAGGATTTTCTCTTGAACATTACCACGGATTATATTGGGGTTCGCCTCCATCTTCTTTTGTAGAGCAACATCTCGTATATGTCATGGGATCGTTAGGAAGTTTATTGTTTTCTTCCCCTTCTTCATTTGGATGGTACTATTTTCGTAATCGATTTGTGCCCTAGTGGTAACGAGAAAGGGTGCCCCAAGGATTATTGGCATATTCATATCATTTCTTTCAATAATCATGAAGTCGACCGGATACAGGAATCCGGCAACGTTGACCAACACATCTTCCGCAATTCCTAACGGGTACTCATAAGAATGTTTTGCAAAGGAGAGTTTAGTACGGGTGATGGATGGCAGTTCGTCGGTTAACTGGACATAAACGGATAAAGGCATCAAATTTACGTTGGAACCTTGGTAAGCTACCGCATCCAGATACTTGAGTTTTCCAATGCTGCATGGTATTTCGAAGACCCCATAGAATTCCTGCTTTTCCACTAACTTTTGTCTTATGAGGCTCTCATACAATTGCCCTCCGGGTAATGTGTCAGATTCATCATTCGGTTCCATCCTCTTGGACTCCTTGTTGGGTAGATGAGTATGTCGATAGTTTCTCACCCAATCGTTTATGGTCTCCTTGTTTATTTCGTGCTTCAAGTAATGCCTCACTTGTTGTGACTTTGGCGGTTCTACCAATTGGCGCTCCTCAGAGGGCGCCTCCTTTCCCTTGTCGGAATCGCATTTGTAGGCATTGGTGTTTCCGTCATTAAGTGGGACGAGGTAAATTTCGTTAACTTCCATAGTTATCAACTTCTCTCTTCCATCATTTTCGCCCTCTTGGACGACGGAGATGGCATTAACACATTTAGTGTTGGGAACTTCAACGTCTTTTCGCACTAACACATTTTCAGGAGCTTTTGTTTTTGTGTATTCTTTCAAAAGGCCCATCATCTCAGCCATCTTTTCTTCCATCTCCTCCTTTTGTTTGTAGATAGCTTCCTCAAATTTTGCCAACCGTTCGGAGTGTTTTGACATGTATTCTCTCATTCGAGCTTCGAATGTTGGACTAAGTTCCTGAGGTGGTGAGTTGGGTTGAGCGTGCTTATGGAAGGGTTTAGTATTTTCCCTCCGGGGTGATTCGGACAATGGTATTTGCTTAATGCTTGAGACCGAGTTAACTGTTGCTTTTTGTGGACTTAAGGGTCTCTTTTGCTTTTCCATAAGATATGCAACCCTCTTCTCAAGTTCACTAACGCTTTCCTCGGTGATTTGATTGGCTTTATCGGGCGATGAGTATGTCTTGACCGCCGAGCGTACGTCGTGGGAAACTTGCCACAATTCATCATCGTCGGATGCAAGCTCATCAATGATTTCCCATGATTCCTCGGCGCTTCTGTCACGCAATCTGCCTCCGGCGGCTCGATCGATGGCACGCTTGGTGTGGTAATCAACATGGTCATAGAAGATTTGGATTTGAAGCCAGAGATCTATGCCATGATGAGGGACTTTTTGGAGTAAGTCCTTGAATCGAATCCATGCCCCATACAGGGTTTCGCCTCGACGTTGTTCGAACATCAAGATATCCTTCCTTAGCTTGGTAGTTCTTCCTGGTGGGAAAAACTGAGCAAGGAAACGAGTGGTGAGATCATCCCAAGAGGTGATGGATCCTGCGGGTCGACGCTCTAGCCATTGACTAGCTTGGTCCCGCAGAGAGAATTGAAAGAGACGCAGTCGGGTCGTCTCTCGAGTGGCAACATCAAGGTCTATGGAATCAACGATTTTGAGAAAGTCCTTGAGATGTTGATTAGGATCTTCGGAACGAAGTCCATGGAATGCGCATCCACTTTGCACCAACCGGATGGTGTCGGATCGCAAGGGAGTGACATTGGCTCCTTAAGTGAGCTCAATGGTGTTTCGATAGCCATGGTGGCTAGGACGGGAGTAGTCTCCTAAGGTACGGGCTCTAGGAGGTGGGTGTTGTTGTGGTGGTGGGTTGTTGGGATCAAGGATATTACCACCTTCCATGATGTCGGATGGTAATGGTTACGAACAAAGAAACGAAGAAAAAAGATAGACTAAAGAAAACCTAGAAAAATAAAATAAAAATCTCACTAGAAAGGAATCTAGTGAGTAGACCTAATAAAATAAAAATTCAACCTAAACAATAACTATTCCCCGGCAGCGGCGCCAAAAACTTGATGCGTGGTTTTGCGACCTTACAACAGGTTTTACCTCTCGAGGGATCTCAAGAGGCTTGCAATCCCCACCAGCCAGTGTACCTGACCGATGTAGTATAGTGTAGTGGCAAGTACCGGGGGATTGATCGTTCTCTAGGGGAATAGTGTCGTTAGGATTGAAAAAACTACTCTAATAGGTCTATGGGTGAGGGAAGATTCTTTTTGTATTTTTATATTTTTTTTAAAAGCAAGTAAAATCTCGGGTTTGAAGGAGTGGGCGGAATTAGTTGCTAGTCAACTAACCCAAATAACTACAATTGCAAATAAAATAAAATAACTGAAAATGAAAAGGTTGTGGAACTTATATGGAGAGAAATGTGTTTACTTAGATTTCCTTACTCCCTAACTATCTTTTACCGGTTGATTAGTGTGTATTAATTGCGTGGATAACGGGTGTATTCCTTAATACCAATCATGGGGTGGCGTACGTACTTCCCCAACTCTACAAGCTCCTACTTCACTCCTATGTCGAGCCGGCTAAGAAGCTCCTAACATGGGATCACTAGAATTCGCTCATGCATTAAATACAACCATAAAAACCTTAGTACGCATTGGTTCATGTTTCTTAAGACGTTCAAGCAAGTTACCGTATAGGAGGTTAGCCAGTTTTCTTAAGCCTAACATCGATAAACAATCATCCAATACAATTAATAACACACCAACAACCAATAATCATTAGTTAGGTTTCATTAGATCTAAGCAAACACAAGATAAATCTAGCCTAGCATGTTAATTAAAAGACAAGAACAAGATATAATCAAACAACACATAGACATATTGAATGATTAATTGATTACTTATCTTCAGTTAAACATGGGAGATCCAAGGGTATAAAACCCTTAAAAATGGCAGAAAATTCGTCTTAGGGTTTCTCCTCACAAAGTTGCACACTAATGACTAAAAATTGCAAAACTATATATAGAATTTAGGGGCTGACGGCGTCACGTTGTAGGAGGTGACGCCGTCACCTCGCCGCGGCTAGGGTTCCCGGATGGTTGTTGGGAATAAAATGTTCAAGTCAAAGAGCCTGCCAAAGATGTTAAAGAGCCTGCTAGTTGATTTTGAAGAGTACGAAGATGTTCTACCTGTACCTTCTGGGTAGAAGGTACTGCTAGCTGATGAAGAGCCTGCCAAGCTTATGTCAAGTCGATTAGATATTTTGTAATAGATATTTAGTTGAATTATTAGTCTTTGTACATTGTTATACGTTATGTAGAAGTAGTGTAGTCCTCTGTGGTTCACAGAAGAATATGGCAGAGTTGTACATTGGTAGTTGTATTTAATTGTAGGCGCCAATATAGTCAAAGTATAGTTTTATATTCAACCACTTGACAATCTTGTAATAAGATATCCTTATCTTATAAAAGGATATCTTAGTCACCACTTCATGCATGCATCTTTACCAACTTATAACCAAAAACAAACTATCTCTCAAGTAACTTAGTTACTTCAATTCACAAATCCTTTTTTACAATCTTAGATTCAAGATTACTTTGTAATCCCGGTGATACTTAGATCATCCGTATTATTTCATCAATAATATTGAATCGTTTTGTGTTAACCAAAGTTGTGTTCTTTGTTCATTGCATTCTCACGTTTACTTAAACTCACCACCTTGTGTTCTTTTAAGTGTGTTGTAGTAGATTCCGCATGCTAAACACATTCAATACATAAATATCTCAAACAAATAGAACAAAAACGTTCCACAAGTGGTATTAGAGCTAGGCTTGATATTTACTAATTTAAAAGAACAATGGATGTTGAACATATTCAAACAAATGTTGCAGCTAAAGTTCCATTACTTAAGCAAAATGAGTTTGAAATGTGGAGACTAAGGGTTGAACAATACTTTCAAGTGCAGGACTATGCACTTTGGGAGATCATTGAACAAGGCAATTCATTTAAACCCCAAATCACCACTACAACAGTAAATGATGCTCTTGTAACAAGAATACAAGACCAACCATCAAATGCAGATGAAAAGATTCAGAAGAGAAATGATCTAAAAGCAAGGAGTATGTTACTGATGACTATTCCAAATGATCAACTTCTGATCTTTAACAAATACAAAGATGCCAAAACCCTTTTTGAAGCTATTGTGGCTAGGTTTGGTGGTAATGATGCTACCAAGAAAACACAAAAAATACTTCTCAAACAACAATTTGAGAACTTTACAACCACAACCAATGAGTCTTTGGACAGTATGTTCAATAGACTTCAGAAGCTTGCAAGTCAGTTAGCCATCCATGAAGTGATAATAACTCAAGAAGACCTAAACTCTAAATTTCTTAGGAGTTTACCTTTAGAATGGTCTATGCATGTCATTGTCTGGAAGAACAAGCCAGATATTGACCAGATGAGTCTCAATGATCTCTACAACAATTTCAAAATTGTAGAACATGAAGTAAAGAAGACTACTGGGTCAAGTTCAGGAAATATGGCTTTTGTTTCATCCCCAAGCATCTCAAAGGTTGATAATGAAGAAAAAGGTGGCAGAGAAGAAGGTACTGCCAGTACAACCTTTGGTACTGCTAGTACTTCTAGTAGTACCAAATCCATTTTAGATGAAACAATTGGGTGTGCTTTTCTTACATCTCAACACAATGGGTCCGTATTAACTTTTGAAGACCTTCAAGAGATTCATCCTGATGATCTTGAAGTGATGGACATAAAGTGGCAACTTTCACTTTTAAGCATTAGAGCTAAGAAGTTGTTGATGAGGACTGGCAAGAAGATAATGATACATGGAAATGAGCCTGCTGGCTATGATAAGTCAAAAGTGGAGTGTTACAACTGCCATATGATGGGTCACTACTCTAGAGAGTGTAGAAGACCTAAGAAGCAGGATGACAAGGGTAGAGGGTTTGACAACAGGAATAAAGGAAGCTTTGAGAAGAAAGGAAGCTTTGAAAGCAAGAGTAAGGTTGTTGAAGTTGCTGAGCCAAAAGCAATGGTTGCTATTGATGGCATGGGTTTTGATTGGAGTTTCATGGGTGAAGATGAGTCAACTTCTGATGAATTGGCTCTGATGGTATTCTCCACTCCTGAGGTACAAACTATCAAATGTTCTAATAATTGTGAATTTCTTAAAGAATTAGAAATTATAAGAAAATTTTATGATACAGAAATATTAGAACACAGAAAAACCCAACAAACCTTATTTAACCATCAGTGTGGTATGGCCAAACTAGAAAAACAAATCATTCACTATAGAGAAAATGAACTCACATTTTCTGATGCTAAAGCTGCTCTTAATAGACAAATATTTTTGAAAGATTCAGAAATAGAAATGGTAAGGAATGAGTGTACTAAAGTTACATTGGCTAGAGATAATATTCAACTGACTGTTACTAAATTGGAAAATGCTTCTGAGTGTACTAGGAGCATAGTAGAGAATCAGATGAATAAGAGAATAAAATCAGGGATAGGATACAATGAATGTCCACCTCCTTATAGAGGAATTCCTTGTCCTCCAGGATCAGATCTTGCTGAATCAGGTGTGCATGAAGTCATTAAACCATTGGCTAAACCTGTAGTGATAAGTGAACTTTCTGAGAGTGCTAAGAATGCCTCACTCTCTAAGGTGCTCACTGATAAGAGACCAGATGTCCTAATTATTGAAGATTGGGTATCTGATGATGATGAAGTTGAAACTATTCCTATCAAGGGAATCAAAGTAGGACCAAACAGTCCTAAGAAAGTAGAAGTTAAAGCTAAGGCTAAAACTGTTTTGAAAACAGTTGAAAGTTGTAAAAATTGTAATAACAAACCTAGGGGAAGCCAAAGAAATTGGAACAACCTTAAGTCACAACAACTAGGTGATGACTTTGTTATGTTCAATAAGGCTTGTTATTATTGTGGTAGCTTTAATCATCTTCATGCTTATTGTAATAAATGGGTTTCTGGGAGTAAATCAAAGTCTAAAACAAATATTACTCACCCCAGAAAAAATTTTGTTAAGTCTAACACCACAAATGTTAAACATACTGTTAGACAAAATAAGCCTGTTATTGCAAAACCAACTAATAAGGGTACAAGAAACACTTTCAAATGTGTGCCAAAAGTTGTGAATAGTCCTATTCAAAGGAAATCTGTGGTCAAAACACAAATTTGGAAACCAA
The DNA here is from genome assembly GCA_021014915.2 of Artemisia tridentata subsp. tridentata. Lineage (NCBI taxonomy): Eukaryota > Viridiplantae > Streptophyta > Magnoliopsida > Asterales > Asteraceae > Artemisia > Artemisia tridentata. The sequence continues at coordinate 83,297,351 of CP139502.1, read as the reverse complement.
AAACCAAAGGTCCTGCTAGACCAAAAGGTCCTGCTAGACCAAATGGTACTGCCAAGATTGGTATTACCAAAATTGGTACTGATAGACCAAAGACCACACAATGGATTAAAAGGGAAAGTGCTGTTAAGTCCTCAGCATATTGGATTTGGAAACCAATACAATCTAAAGGTGCATCAACAATCCTGAAAAGGTTTGATTTCATTGATGCAAGAGGCAAACCCAAGTCTGTCATGGCTTGGGTACCCCAAGGAAACTAATATGTTTATTCATGTGCAGGAACATTCAACTGATATTGAAGATCAAGGATATGTTGATAGTGGATGTTCAAGGCACATGACAGGCAACATGTCATTCCTCTCAGACTTCAAAACTTTTGATGGAGGATATGTTACCTTTGGGGGAGGAATAAAAGGAAAGATCACTGGTAAAGGTACCATCAAAACCAGTAAACTAGATTTTGAAAATGTGTATTTTGTGAAAGAACTTCAGTTTAATCTTCTTAGTGTCTCACAAATGTGTGACAAAAAGAACAATGTTCTCTTTACTGACAATGAATGTATGGTTCTTTCTTCTGATTTTAAGATGCCTGATGAGAGTCAGATCCTTCTTAAAATTCCAAAAAGGAACAATATGTATAGTGTCAATTTAAAGAACATTGATCCTAAGGAGAGTCTAACTTGTTTGGTAGCAAAGGCCTCATTGGATGAATCTATGCTTTGGCATAGAAGGCTTGGTCATGTAAACTTTAAAACAATCAACACTATTGCAAAATATGATTTAGTAAGAGGTTTACCCAAAAAGATTTTCCAAAACGACCAATCCTGTGTTGATTGTCTAAAAGGCAAACAACATAGAGCTTCTTGTAAGCCCAAGACCCAAAACTCTATTTCTCAGGCTTTACATATGCTTCATATGGATCTCTTTGGTCCTACTAATGTGTGCAGCTTGAATGGAAAAAGACATTGTCTGGTTGTTACTGATGATTATAGCAGATTTTCATGGGTTTTCTTCTTAAGATCTAAACATGAAACTAGTGAGATACTTAAAACATATATCACTGAGGTAGAAAACCAATCTGATAAGAAGGTCAAAGTCATCAGGTGTGACAATGGGACAGAGTTCAAGAATAGAGTTATGGATGAAATTTGCAAGGAAAAAGGCATAAAAAGAGAGTTTAGTGTTGCTAGAACACCTCAGCAAAATGGAGTAGCAGAAAGAAAGAATAGAACACTTATAGAGGCTGCTAGAACTATGTTAGTAGACTCTAAGTTGCCTATTTCATTTTGGGCTGAAGCAGTTGGTACTGCTTGTTATGTACAAAACAGGGTTCTTGTGACAAAGCCACATAGAAAGACACCTTATGAACTTTTCTTTGGTAGAAAACCATCTTTAAGTTTTATGAGACCTTTTGGTTGTCATGTCACTATTCTAAATACCAAAGATCATTTAGGCAAATTTGATGGAAAAGCAGATGTTGGCTATTTGATAGGGTATTCCTTGCAGAGTAAGGCCTATAGAGTGTTTAACACTTGCACTAGGCTAGCAGAAGAAAATCTTCACATAGAGTTTCAAGAGAAACTAACAAATGTGAAAGGAATTGGACCAGATTGGATGTTTGATGTTGATAGGCTTTCAGAATCTATGAATTATGTGCCTGTTTCAGGTACAAATACTAATGATGATGCAGGTTTTGAAGACAATGTTGAAACTCCTAAAGATCAAGATTACATCTGGATGCCAATTTGGAAAAGTATGGATCTATCTTCAAGTCAAGAAGGACCTTCAAACACAACAAATGAAGGCAATGAAGAAGATCAAGGAACTCAGAATCAAGAGAATCAAGAAAGTGGTGCTAATGACAATGGTACTGCTAGTTCTTCAGATGGTCCTGCTAGTTCAAGTATTGGTACTGCCGAGCCATTGAATGTTCAAATAGATGATTCTTTTCAAGAAGAAGTGGGGATTAGCAATCTACCAACTACTTATGAAGTTCCTAAAACACCAAACACTAGAATTCTCAAAGATCACTCAACTGATGATGTGATTGGAAGCATAACTTCTGGTGTTAGAACAAGATCTCAAGTTGGTTTATCTCAAGTCTTATCTTCAGATGAAGAAGGATTTATCTCCTCTATTTATGAAGAAAAGAATAATGATACTTCCAATATATGCCTGTTTTCATGTTTTCTATCTCAGGCTGAACCCAAAAACATAAACAAAGCTTTAGATGATGCAAGTTGGGTGGAAGCTATGCAAGAAGAGCTTCTCCAATTCAAGATTCAGAAGGTTTGGATATTGGTTGATTTGCCCAGAGGTCATAGGGCAATTGGAACCAAATGGGTATTCAAAAACAAGAAAGATGAAAGGGGTATAGTGATCAGAAACAAGGCTAGATTGGTAGCACAAGGATATACTCAAGAAGAAGGGGTAGATTATGAAGAAGTGTTTGCTCCAGTTGCAAGACTTGAAGAAATTAGGCTTTTCTTGGCCTATGCTTCATTCATAGGCTTCACTGTCTATCAAATGGACATTAAGAGTGCATTTTTATATGGTGAAATTGAAGAACCAGTATATGTATCTCAACCTCCAGGCTTCATAGATGCAGAGTATCCAGACAAGGTTTACAAGGTTACCAAGGCTTTGTATGGCCTACACCAAGCTCCTAGGGCATGGTATGAAACATTGGCTTGTTTTCTACTAGAAAGTGGATTCCAAAGAGGCAGGATTGATCCAACTTTGTTCATCAAAAGAACAAAGAAAGACATCTTGCTAGTGCAGATTTATGTTGATGACATTATCTTTGGATCAACAAACCAAGACTTGTGTGTACAATTTGAAAAGCTTATGCATAGTAAGTTTGAAATGAGTTCCATGGGGGAACTTACTTTCTTTTTGGGTCTCCAAGTGAAACAATCAAAAGAAGGCATATTTATCAGCCAAGATAAGTATGTAGCAGAGATCCTAAGGAAATTTAATTTTACTGATTCTAAAGTTGTAAGTACACCAATGGATCCAGACAAAGGGCTACTCAAGGATGCTGAAGGAGAAGATATGGATTTGCACAATTATAGATCAATGATTGGGTCTTTGATGTATCTTACATCATCAAGACCAGATATCATGTTCTCAGTATGTGTATGTGCAAGGTTTCAAATACATCCCAAGATTTCTCACCTCACAGCAGTCAAAAGAATCTTTAGATATCTTAAGGGTCAACCTAGGTTGGGTCTTTGGTATCCAAGAGAATCATCTTTTGAATTGGTGGCTTATTCGGATAGTGACTATGCTGGTGCAACTCTAGACAGAAAATCCACAACTGGTGGATGTCAATTTCTTGGTTGCAGACTAATCTCTTGGCAATGCAAGAAACAAACAATGGTGGCCAATTCTACAACTGAAGCAGAATATGTTGCTGGTGCAAGTTGTTGTGGGCAAGTTCTTTGGATCCAAAATCAGATGCTTGACTATGGGTACAATTTTCTTAACACCATTATTTATATTGACAATAGCAGTACTATTTGTATCATTAAAAACCCAGTTCAACACTCAAAAACAAAACATATTGAAATCAGACACCATTTCATAAGGGATTGCAATGAGAAAAGGTTAATTCAAGTAGTTAAAATTGATTCTGAAAAGAATTATGCAGACCTTCTCACCAAAGCTTTTGATTTAGGTAGATTCAAATATCTTGTAGGAGGTATTGGAATGATAAATCTTTGAATGACATGTGTTTTTGTTCATAAACTTAACTGGTATTGGCTTTTAAACAAGGTACTGCTAGTTAGTCAAAAGGTCCTGTTAGTTCATAATTGGTCCTGTTGATATAAAATTGCTATGTTTTGTTTATATAAAGGCTTGAATGTTTAAAATGCTATAGATCAAGTGCTTTGCACTTTGTTCTTTTGGTTTGCAACTAACACATTTCAGGTTAATAACAAAACAAGAGTTCTTCCAAACAAAAAGGAGCAACAAAAGTTACATTCATTTCAGGAGAGATAACAATCTCAGGGGAGGAATTGATAGCCCAGAATGGAAGAAAAACCAATTTATGAAAGGAAAGACAAGAGCATACAAGATGATGCAAAGTTGAAAAAGAGAGAGTTAGATCACATATCTAGAAGGGATGAAGCATTTCTCAAGGAGAAAGTTCTATCTAGATCAAACTAAGGAAAGTTTCAACTCAAAGGCATGACATTAGATGATTTCAATTGTTGAACCAATCATCCAAGATACACAGCATCATTGCCTTTTTAATTTCCTCCATCCAAGGAAATTGCACCATCTTTGGGCCATCATGGCTTTTGGTATTCCACTCACCAAGTTTTTACAAACTAAAGAGTTGGCTAGTCCTTAAGCAAACGGCTTTTGGTAAAGACAAATCAAATCCGTTGATGGTTGATAGTTTACCAAAAACTATATGGTTGTTAACTAACCATACTTAATTGTAAATAGTTAGCTAGTCCTTAAGCAAACGGCTTTTGGTAAAGACAACTCAAATCCGTTGATAGCTGGTAGTTTGCTAAAAACTATAAGGGATTTTTATAAAACTTTCAAAGGTACTGGTAGTTCAAAATTGGTACTGCTAGTATAAAAAGGTACTGCTATATAGCCGTTGAGCCTGTCAGAAAAAGTTTTAGCCATTAGGCCTGGTAGTTAAAATTAGCCGTTGGGGTAGTTATGTAAATTACTGATGATTATATTATATTATATTTCACGTATAAAAGATCTTTTTAACCGCCTATACATTTACTTATTATAATCTTTCTTATTGTCGGTTAAAAGTAATTCTCTCATATCTTCTTTCATCAGTCATTATCATAATTCACATACACCTTTCATCTTCTACCAGTACTACCAACAAATCCCACCATCATTTTCAAAATTTTCATTATGGCTTCCACAGTTGTTCTAGATTTTGTCCAACGTCACAATCAGTTAGCATTTTTGGAAAAGTCAGAGGATAATGCCTCATTTCATCAAGTAGTGGACTTTTTAAACAACTCCTACATCAGGTTTGCTTTGCTAGTCAATCCCACTATTTATGAAACACAAATTTTGCAATTTTGGAAATCTGCTAAAATTAAAACTTCTGAAAATGGGGAACAAAAAATTAAGGCCAAAGTGGATGGTAAACATTTGACTCTTACTGAGTCATCCATAAGAAGACATCTTCATTTGGATGATTCTGATGGTATTAGTCAGTTACCAGATACTGAAATTTTTGAAAATTTACAAAGAATGGGGTATCATGCTGAGTCTAACAAACTCACTTTTCTGAAAAAGCATCTTACTCCACAATGGAGATTTTTGATTCACACAATCCTTCACTGTTTGAGCCAGAAGAAAACCTCTTGGGAGCAATTTAGTGGAAACATGGCTTCTGCTCTCATTTGCTTAGCCACAAACAGAAAATACAATTTTTCAAAACATATTTTTGAAGGATTGATTAAAAATGTGAAAAGTGAAACAAAGTTTTTGATGTATCCAAGATTTATTGGGTGCATCATTGCAAAATTAAAACATTTGTTACTTCCCACAGACTCAATTTATGACACACCAAAACTTTCTCACAAAGTATTTGCAAATATGAGAATTGGTTTTAGAGGGGAAGAAATACCACTTTTTGATGAAATGTTACCACAACATCCAGAAGAACCAACACCATCAGTAGATACACCATCATCTAGTTCTTCACATGGTTACATTTCCCCAACACATCAAACATCACCAATACCATCTCCAGCACCATCAGCAACACCACCAACATCATCACATCATGTATCACAAACCCAATCACCTCAGACAATGCAAGAACTGAAAGACAAGGTGAAGTTCTTAGAAGATGCTCTTAAAAGTCAAAGCAAGAAATTTTCTGAGATCAACATCAAATTAGTAAAGAGGGTAAAGAGATTGGAGGGTGAAGTGAAGAAGCTAAAGGGTAAAAAGTCTGCAAAGGTTGTTTTATCTAGTTCTTCACAGTCAGATGCTGATAGGATAGGTCACTCTTCCAAAAAGGGGAGGAAGGATAGTTCTGAAGATGAGGAAGAGGCTCAATTTGAATTCCATGATGGAACTCAAGTTTATGATGAAGAGCCTGTTGGAGCAGGGTAAGAGCCTGCTAGGCCAGAAGAAGAGCCTGCTAGGATAGAAAGGCTATTGGCTATGGGGTACAAAGGGTCTGTTGAGAAAGTGTACAAGAGAAAGAGGGATTTAATAGCTGATGAGCAATCTTCTGCTCCATCACAAGCACCAACTCCAAAGGATAAGGGCAAAGGCATTATGATTGAAGATGAGCCAAAGTCCAAAAAGTTGAAAAGAACTCAGCAAATTCAGATGGCTTTAGGAGAAGAAGAAGCCAAAAGGGTTCATGAAGAAGAGCTAAAAGCACTTGAAGCCTCAAGAATGCTTGCAGTAATGAAAGAGCAGAAAGATGCTGAAGATGTTGCTCAGACTCTTTTTGATACTCAAATTGCTCAAGAAACCTTTGATGCACAGATGCTATGGATTATCAATAATGATCCAATTGTGAAAGGTCAAGCAGCAATTATAGTAAATGACAAGAATCTCAATTCTGATGAGAAAACAGAAGCACTTGAATCATTCATCAACAAGAAGTATAAAGAAGCAGCTTTGGCTGACATTTTTGAGAAGATAAAGGAAAGTCAGAAGAGAGGTTTTAAGGTAGGACAAGCTCAGAAAGATCAGGTGATTTTTATGAAAAGGTTTTTGAAAGGTCAGGCAAATTGGACTGACTATCAACTAAAGAAGAAATCTGCTGATGAAATCTTCTTCCTGTATCTTCAAGCCTATAAAAGTCTTTACTACAATGTTCCATCTGATGTACACCCCTCAATGAAGAAGAAGGATGCTCAGAAGAAAGAAGTAGCAAAATTGGACACAGAGCAAGTAAGTAAAATGTTGATTACTTTGCCTACTATCATACATGCTGATCCAATTAGCTGTAGAAGACCTATTATTGATTGGGAGATCAACCATGATAGATTAGGAAAATCATGGAAAATAACAAGGGTTGGGGGTCAGTTTGCTATCTTCAAGAATTTTGAAAATTTAGTTAGAGCATGTGACAGAGCAGACTTGGAAGAATTGTGGAATCTAGTGCAGATTATACTAGACACAACTTCTAGTACAGATGCTAAGGAACAAGAACTTTGGGTAGAATTCAATAGGATGTTTGATCCTAATCCCAAAGATGTTCATTGGAAATTTCCCTATTATGATCCTTCAACAACTTGGGAATTTCTAAGCCATAGCAATATTCATCACCTTTTCACACAGAGTGGGATAGAACTCTTTATGTTGGCTGAGAAAGAGTATCCACTTAGTTATGAAGTGCTTAAAACCATGATCTCCAAGAGATTAAGGTGTGACAAAGATGATGAGAACTCAGAAATTGTTCAGAGTTTGCTGAGGAGCATATCTGAGCAATATGAAAGAAAAAGGAAGAACAGAGAGTGAAGGTTATTGGAAGAGTTTCTCCAAATCCTCAAGGTATGTATTTTATTCATCAGAAACTTGTGTATTTTAATGGAAATAACAAGTTTAGGGGAGGATTGTTGGGAATAAAATGTTCAAGTCAAAGAGCCTGCCAAAGATGTTAAAGAGCCTGCTAGTTGATTTTGAAGAGTACGAAGATGTTCTACCAGTACCTTCTGGGTAGAAGGTACTGCTAGCTGATGAAGAGCCTGCCAAGCTTATGTCAAGTCGATTAGATATTTTGTAATAGATATTTAGTTGAATTATTAGTCTTTGTACATTGTTATACGTTATGTAGAAGTAGTGTAGTCCTCTGTGGTTCACAGAAGAATATGGCAGAGTTGTACATTGGTAGTTGTATTTAATTGTAGGCGCCAATATAGTCAAAGTATAGTTTTATATTCAACCACTTGACAATCTTGTAATAAGATATCCTTATCTTATAAAAGGATATCTTAGTCACCACTTCATGCATGCATCTTTACCAACTTATAACCAAAAACAAACTATCTCTCAAGTAACTTAGTTACTTCAATTCACAAATCCTTTTTTACAATCTTAGATTCAAGATTACTTTGTAATCCCGGTGATACTTAGATCATCCGTATTATTTCATCAATAATATTGAATCATTTTGTGTTAACCAAAGTTGTGTTCTTTGTTCATTGCATTCTCACGTTTACTTAAACTCACCACCTTGTGTTCTTTTAAGTGTGTTGTAGTAGATTCCGCATGCTAAACACATTCAATACATAAATATCTCAAACAAATAGAACAAAAACGTTCCACAATGGTCTTCCTGACGCCGTCCCTCTTTAATCCTCCAAAATCCACTCTGGCGCGTCAAGAGTTGACGCCGTCACAATTATGCTTGACGCCGTCTCTCTTTAACTTAAACCGTGATGGCCTTGATCACCTTAAAGGGTGACGCCGTCAGACTTCCTTTGTAAAACTTTCTGGCGCGTCACGTGTATTTGTCATATCCACCTCTTTTGCCAAGCCGTGACGCCATCAGGAGCAATCCTTGACGCCGTCACGTGTACTTTTCTAGCTGCTTTGGAGACTTTGTCGTTTTCTTCACTTTTATGCTCCAAAAACGTCCAAAATGCTTCCTTTTCCAGATTTCTTCTCCAAAGTACCTAAAATGACAAAAGGAACGATTTAGGGCAATATTTGATCAAATAAATACGATTTAGGGCTTAAATGACCCCCTAAAAGCGGTACACTTTTCGCTTCATCAGCACCCCCTCATCTTTCGTCACCCTTACACATTAATTTGTAACTTTTTTTTAGTATATAAAGAAAAGCTATTTGGGTTATAAGAGATATCACACATACACTCTTGTGCCTCTCTCTCAAGAGATCCGGCCACCCATTTTCTACCGTCACCTTTTTCCGGCCATCACCACCGTGTCACGCCACAACCGCCAATATCTACATCAAGGAAGCAAGGAGGAGTAGTGTTTGGTTCGGGTTAGTGTGACGTGGGTCGCGTTAGGATTTCAACCAGACTTTGTTGTGCTCGTGAGTCACCAAACCGCCACCACCACCATCTTTTCTCTCTTTCTTCTATCCCCCTGTTGGTATGTCGCAACCCAAGCCACTTTTATTATTTTTCTTTCATTTGAAACCGATTATTAAAACGAATATACAAGTTCTCGTGCGTAAAAGTGGATTAAACCTTTTTTAGAAATGGTCTCGTGTGGTGTTAAATTTTAAATGGTGTTTGTTCAATTTGGTCTTGCAACGAGTTGGGTTAGGACCTGTACGGGTCGGGTCGACCCAGTTTGGGTCTCTGTTTGAGATTGATTTGCTTATTCTTTTTGCGAAGCTTGTGAAGTGTTTGATTTATTGATACGCTCATAGAACTTATTTTGGTCGTGTTTGGTCTCGGTTCAATCGAGACAGGAAAATAAGGGGCGTTTGTTTTGAACTCATATTTCCGACTTATATTTCTTAGCTTATTCTTGGACTTATTTTGAAACTTATAGCTTATTTGGTCTTGGTCTCGGCTACGATTTGGATTTTCTTTTCATTTCTATGCGATTTAATTTTTTATTACATAATATAGCTTGATTGAGGTTGGTAATATCTAAATTTTAGAGTTCACGTATTGATCATTTTTGTTATAGCAATTTAATTAGCTAGATTATAATTGTCATAAGCTAACTTTGCAATTGGTATATCAGTTTATAAAAATGTTGTAGGACCCTTAGACTCTAGTCCTATCGCATGATGTTAGTCGTTTGGGGTCGACTTGTAAACACAAAGGCGTATTTGATTTTTTTTGTGTTAGTTATGTTGTGTAAATGTTTGGTTTTTGTGTTATGAATTTCTGTTGAGTGTTTGTGATTGAAATTGCGTTTTGAAATGTGAAAGTGTATGAGTTTATGTGTGCGTTGGTATTAACAGGCCGAAGCCACATAGCCTCAAGCCCATAGTGTTACTAAAGGTGTGTTTGGTTTGTCATGGGCCAAGCCCACAATAAGAACTAAGGGTGTGTTAGTATTTTTGTTGTGTCAAAATTTTACTTAAGTTGTAATATATATCGAACTAACGTCTCTTAATTGTTTTGACATTGGTGTTCTATTGGTACGTTTCGGACTTTTGGGGATTTATAATTGATATTGGTCATTACGAATACTAAACGGATTAAATACTTGGATTCTGACTATTATTATTGGACTATACCGGATTATGACTTGATATTGGGACATTGGATTTATCGGACATTTTTGACTTGAAACGGTGTAATATGTTAGACTCAGAATGAATTTAATATATTATACTCGGAATAGGCCTAAAATATTCAATAAACTCAACGTAATACTTAATATATACATAAAATTTATAAATATTGTAAATACAACTATTTGATTTATTTAAAGTCACGATAACTTGGGAACGTCGTATAAACGGACGCGTCATGCATAAATTTATAAGACCTTCTAAATTTATATTTTTATTTCGAAACCTTTTTATTCTACTAAAACCCTACAAGGATCTAAACACATGTTTTCTTAAGTTGTGGAACATTTATTATTAACTAAGGTTTTATTATAAAACCTAAATGAGTTTTCAAAACATAAATTAGTTTTCTAAACTAGATTGACATTTCTAGACTATTGGTGATTATTGGGTAAACACCGAAACATACCATTGACTTGTTCTCTTCTTATTTTTCTTACTTATTTTCCTCTATTCATTTTCCCTTGTTTATTCTTTCATTGATTCTTCTTTGCCGTGAGTTGTATTTCGAGTCTATGTTTTCATACCACCACACGAACAATGATACTAGGCTTTTTCAACAATAATACTGGATTTTTTACAAATTTGATATGAGTATTCCGCGAAAACTAAGACATGTTGTCTTTTGAAACTTAATTATTTTACGGGACGTATTCTGAGTTGACTATAAATTCATTAGGTTGTGCCGATCGTGTACCGTTGTGCCTTACTTCTTGATACTGTTGTGATATTGCATGCTAAGGTGAGTTCTCGTAGCCCCACTTTTTAATATGTTTTACCTTGGGGTGGAAATGGTACTCTACGCTTTGCAAATGTTTTCATGCTGTGATTCTACTGTTTTCATGATTTTTGGACATTATGTGTGTTGATACGATTATGTGCTACGAAATGTTTTGCTTGTGTGTATATGAATGCACAACTGTTAACTCTTTTGAGAGTCGAAGCATTATGATAGATCTATCGGGGTAGCTCCCCACAGTGTATGTTTATGTATGCAACGATCATGGTAGGTTTAGTTGGCGCGACACTATTTTGTTTTGACTTGTGCTATAATTAGTTATCATGCTCACTTTGTCCTACACTATGCTATCACAGCTCAGCGGTTTTACTCGTAAACCTATGAGCTCACCAACATTATGTTGACATTTTCTAGTACCATTTTCAGGTGGTCATTTTTAAAGTATTTGGGGGCACGTTTATTGGAGTCAGACTAGTTGGTACCTTGCTACCATGTTTTCAAGACAATAAGATTTCAAAAAGAGACACTTTTACTATCAGGAGTTATACAAGAATGTTTTGTAATGATGTAAACTATTATTGATGTTAACGTATGGTGTGAACTATAATGTTATGCAATGTGCCTTCTTCGTTACATCTCGTGTTTCCGCCATTGTTGGGGTGTGATAGAATGGTATCAGAGCCTAAGGTTATAGAGAATGCCGGTTTTTCAAAAATAAAAACCTCAACTATAACCAGACTAAAGTTTTTATAAAACCCCAAAGATGGTACTATTTTGAAAACGTTATTTCGGGTAGACTATTTTGGATACACTGTTTTGGATATACTATTTTGGATATACTATTTTGGAAACACTATTTTGGAATACACTGTTTTTGGGTATACGGTTTTGGAAAACACTATTTTGAAAATACTATCTTGGATATTGATTTGGATACTTGAACACGCAAATATTGCCCTATGCCATTACGACACATGCCTTGTTTCCCCTACCCCTCAATTTGTGAGAAGCCTGGATACACCGCATAATAAGCCGATGAGTCGGATGACATCATTAGTTTCCTTAGGAAGCAACCCACCAATCAAAATGGATACATTAATGGTTTAGTAGGACTCATACGATTTGGACCTTGGATACGGCAATGAGATAGTAGGACTCATGAGAAACAGTGACCTTAAGTTTGTTAATTGAGTTGTTTGTGTTGACCATGATAGCGATGTTCTCCCTAGTGTTCATGTTCCGGAGATGGTGCTGATTTAGATAATTCGAATTCTGTTGGTCAAAATTTTTGTACAAATGCAAGATCTTCTTGCAAACTTTATAAAGTATGATGAATTGGTAATCCTCATTAATCGGACCGTGTTGTAATGTTTCTTCAAAACAAAATTTGGTTGATAGTCGAAATCGTTTTAAAATGTTTTAAAATAAATTTGTGATTCTAAACGGTAGGATTGCTTTAGTATGAAAATCGTATCAAGTGTTGTCCAAACGTCAATTTTCTTAAAAATAAAAATTCCAAACCATATATGAAAAATCGCTATTTCAAATTTCAAATTTTTGCAGACATATCTTTTCATATGACTATAACCATCAAAAAAAATTCAAATAAAGTTGCTCCAAAATACATCCAGGGTCAAAAAATTTATAATAAATGCTGATAACAATTTCAAAAACCATGCCTCCAAGAGAGAACACACACTATTCATGGACAAACCTCGGGAACAATCACAATGCCTACTGATGCTACACGACCTTAGAAGTGAACCGAACACCTCTGACCGAGACTGTCAGTAGCAGTGTGCCGTGCATTAACACTATTCCTTCGAAGTGCAACCTTCCTCCTCATCCCAGAAGATAAGACCCTCGTGATGACCGAAGCACGTTGGGCTAAACAATCAGTGTGCGATTACTTAAGAGACAACGTGGTTTTTCGAAGTCTTAGATAACTTAGTCACATTGGAGCATGATTACACTTTTACATTTGGATATCGAGAAGTTGCACCGGACCATAAGACTTTTGGCTTTCACTTGTATCAAGACAAACATCTCTCGACGTAGTATCCACTTGGCAACAATTTTGAGTCATCATACATCCTGGTTCGGTCTAGACGAATTGAGCACTTGGACTTAAGAGTTTCACCTAATAACGATTTTTGGACGTTCCAGATTGTTGATGCTAGGTTTTGTCCTTAGATCTTTTGATTCGCGGACCATCTTCTTCAGCTATTCATGCATACCTGGCGACACGTTCTTACCTGATGTTTTCACACCTAGGGCTTTTCCCTCAAAAGCTTTTTATCCGATATGAGGTTATTAATAATCTCTATCCTCTTTGATCGAACTCCGTTTGATTATACTCCTTTCTTTCGGATGATTACATCAAAAAATCTTTCCTACATGGTAAGGACACAAACATCGAAACTCTTTGCTAACCTCGTTCACACTTTTGCTTGAGTATGAGAACCTCCTTACGAAACATATACATAAGACTCTTGTGATCTGTGCGAATAAGACACTGCGTACCATATTAACATCGCCTTTATGATATTACTCCTAATGCTACAAATGCCAACTTTGTGCCATGAGTTGGATATTCCTCCTCGTTTCCTTCATTTGCCTTGGGACAAACTTTCTTTACATTAGGAAGCCTTCATTCTTACTTCTTCAATCTTCGTAGGAGACAATCAGTCTTTCATTCGGAGACGCAACCTTGATAATTTTTCTATCACATATAATTCTCCACCCCTCGATTTTAGTCAATAATTCCCTCCCCATAGCCACAACAAAATCCACCTAACTACACCGTAATCTATCTCACTAGATTCTTCTCCCCATCAATGCTACTGAGAATATCATCAATAATTTCTTCGGTAATAAATTTTTTTCTCCATCTGCAAATTCTACAACTAACACTCTACTTGATTTCATTGATTCGCAATTTACACGATAGTATGGAGTCACCAAATGTTGGGAATTAAATGTTCTGACTTAGTACTGCTGGGTGAATTACACTAACAGTACAAACTGTTAGTGTATAACTGAAGACTGCTGAAGAAACAACTAACAGTACAAACTGTCAAGTTAGTATTGCTAGTTATAATGAAGGTACTGCTGCATGGATAACTGCTTTAGACGATATTGTAGAGGATAAGTATGGAATAGATCTTTTGTATATCACAATTAGTTAGAAATATACGGTAGAATACTTATCTTGTAAAGGACTCCTTAAGTCTATAAAAGTAGGTCCGGGGTTAGATGTTATATACATCAGTCGAATACATTGTTAAGATTCAAGGCCTTTGTAACCCTAGTGATATCAAGATCACCCGTATTATTGTTTAATAATATTGAATCGTTTGAAGTTAAACTTTCTGTGTTCATTGTTCGTACAAAGCATTACTGTTCCATCAAGCAAACCAAAACTCTTCTAAGTATTGTTAAGTAGATTCCGCATACTTAACAGTATAACCTCAAAGTATCACAAACACATCATAAGGGAGTAACATCCTAAGTGTTTTATAATCCTCTCAATTTGTATCAGAGCCAGGTTACTGATACTTTAAATTTAGAAGAACTCTTTCTGAAGATTATGGACATGGAGACTACCCAGACTAACATGGCTGCTAAATTGCCAATGTTAAAGCAAAACGACTTCGAGATGTGGAGGCTGCGTATAGAACAGTACTTCCAGGTGCAAGACTATGGACTCTGGGAGATTATTGAAGAAGGAAACTCCTTTAAACCTACCACATCTGTATCAACAGTTGATGGTAAAGAAGTAACTGTTGTGCAAACCTCTCCAGTGACTGCTGAAGAGAGGCTACAAAAGAAAAACGATGTCAAGGCTAGGAGCTTGCTGATGATGACAATTCCGAATGATCAACTCTTAAACTTCAGCAAGTACAAGGATGCAAAATCCTTGTTTGAGGCAATCATTGCTAGGTATGGTGGGAATGAAGCCACCAAGAAGACTCTACTAAAGCAGAACTTTGAAAACTTCAGTGCAACCAGTAATGAGTCTTTGGATCACATGTTCAATAGGCTACAAAAGATTGTTAGCCAACTTGCTGTTCTTGTTGTTGATATACCTCAGGAAGACCTGAACTCCAAGTTCTTGAGGAGTTTACCTGCAGAGTGGGCTATGCATGTGGTGGTCTGGAAGAATAAGCCAGATATTGATACTTTGAGCCTCAATGATTTATACAGCAATTTCAAGATTGTTGAGCAGGATATGAAGAAAGCTGGAGGTGCTAGTTCAAGCACTGGGAACATGGCCTTTGTGTCATCTCCTAGTAATTTAAGTCCTGAAGAAGAAAAGGTTGTTGTAGGAGTTAGTACTACTAACCCTAGTGTTAGTACTGCTAGTTCATCAAGCAGTACTACTGGTATCCTGAATGATTCTACCTATTGTGCTTTCCTGACAAGCCAGAATGATGGATCAATGCTGACACATGAAGATCTCCAAGAGATTAATGATGATGACTTAGAAGAGATGGATCTCAAATGGTAGATTTCCCTTCTTAGCATGAGGGCTAAGAAATTCTACCAAAGAACTGGCAAGAAGATCACCATCAGCAGCAATGATACTGCTGGTTTTGATAAGTCCAAGGTAGAATGCTACAACCGTCACAAGTTGGGGCATTTTTCAAGGGAATGCAGCCTAGGCAGCAGGATAGCAGGAACAAGGGTTATAGAAGCAAGCCCAAGGCTATGGAAGATGCTGAGCCAACCTCAAAGGCTATGGTGGCTATTGATGGCTTAGGCTTTGATTGGAGTTTTATGGCAGATGATGAGGAAGCACCTACTGAGATGGCACTTATGGCCTTCTCTGACTCTGAGGTACAATCTGCTAAAAGTTGTTCTAAAACATGCAATGCTCTAAAAGAATATGAAACCTTAAAGAAACACTATGATGAGCAGAGGATTGAATTAAACAAAACTAATTACAATTTGTCTAATCATAAGAGAGGTTTAGCAGTCCTAGAAGAAAAAATAGTGCATTATAAGAACAATGAGTCTGCTTTTGCTGAGGATATAGCTGTTCTTAAGAGAGATTTGTCACTTAAGAATGCTGAGATTAACTTGCTAAAATCTGAATTAGATAGAATCACTAAGGAAAAAGATAATATCCAGTTAACTGTAGACACTTTAGAATATGTATCAAAAGGTGTGAACAAAATCATAGAGTGTCAGATAGTTAATAAGGCTAAGTCTGGGTTGGGGTATAAAACATGTCCACCTCCTCACAGAGGAATTCCTGCATCCTGGTATGTGCTTAAACACATACCTTTTATTGAGCAAAACCGGACCCAAAAAGACCAAAAACCCGACCAATTATGCCAAATATTTCATGTTTTTGTGTTTATGATTGTACAGGGATGGATATCGAAAAAGGACAAGAAAATCGAGCAAAAACCGGGAAACCGAGCACGAGATTTGGAAGAGTGTCAAAAGCCGAAGCCGGGATGCAAAAAGTCAAAGTCTATCCCCTGAAGAATCATCAGTTGTCAATTCAGACCCTTAGATCAACTTTGGAAAATAGGCAATTATAGTCCCTTGAAATGCAGATATTACAACTTTGGTCCTTGCATTCTTGTTAAACCAAAAATCTTTAAAAAACCCACTAACCGGATTCCTTTTATAAACCAAATCCAATCCCACTATCTTAACCCAACCAACCTTACAACCAAGCCCAACCCAACTCCTTAAACCATACCCGACCCACCAATGTTACCCAGTCAACCCACACTCAAAATAAAATAAAAAAAATCTATCTCTCATCCTCTCTCACACGCGCCAAACCAATTCACCCCCAAATATTTTACCACAAACCCTAAAATGACCGTACGCCCCAAATTACCTCGTACGCATAATTATCTCATGATTGGTAATTTCTGGAAGGTCCTGACACTGCCAGGGACACGTGGGGCTAGCTGAGTGGAGAAGCCACATCACCAACTTAATCCTACGGCTGCGATCAAAGCTTGGAGAGCAAGGGTAATCTAAGGGTTGATAGAGAGCTGAGGAGCACACGGATTGATGAGCTGGAAGGCCCAGAAGCTTCTCCAGTAGGCTATAAATAGTTGAGCTCTCTTCGTTAGTTGTTTTTGTCCAATTTTCACGTCTTTAGAAAATTGTAACCATTTTAATTTCTCTGTCATTTAATGTTTTTCGTAGTGTAATTTTCTTAAATTCGAGTTGTAATTTACATTTTCAGACAAATTTGTACTCAGTTCTTCATTTTAATGAAAGTTAATTTTGGTCAACAAAACTGTTCATCAGCTTAATTTTCATGTTAGTACTTATATTTTTTGAATGTTTTTGCTTCTTAGGTATAGTTTTGATATCATGTGTTGGTTATGAGCTTCTGCTGCTGATATCTCATTTATTGCTTTTGGTCAAAGATAAAAAGTCAAATTAGCTCATCCTGCTTAATCAGCTTATTTACTTTTGAAAACTTGTTTTCTAGATTAAAACTAGTCTAGTGGTTTTTGGAATTCTGTTTTTCAACTTTTAAAAGGTCCATCTGTATTTAATAGCAAATTCAGATCAGTAAGGGTGTTTTGTTGAAATCAGCTTATGGGTTAAAATGGGTATGAATTGAGATATACTGTTCATATACCAGGTTTCTGAGAATTTTTGAGCTGATTCATAGGTATTGTAGCTGTTTTCATTAGAAGATAGGTTAGTTTGAGGTTATTTGAAGATTTGAGGTTGTTAGTGCAAAATTAGAGTAGCCCACTGCCTTAATAAGTTTCAACTTAAGCTGAGCTTGTTGGGTAAAAGTTTTGTCATTTTTGTGTTCAAATATAAGGTTAAAGTAATAGTACAAGTTGTGGTTTAGTTTCATGAAAATTTGCTTAAGCTTTGTTCAAAGTTAGCCTGCTGCTGCACCAGGGCATTAGTTTATGCAGATCTGTTCTTTAGCTGCTGTTCTAGGTTCTATTATAGCTAATTAGATTAGCCTTAGGTCCTAGTAATTGGCATTCAGATAGTTTAGGTAGTGTTCTTTCAGGAAAATATCTGGTAGTTGCATTTTGAGCTTATCTAATAGCTTAATAGAGGTCTGAAATTAGCCCCTTTGTCTGTTCTGTGCCTGCATTATTGCCTCAGTCCCCAGACCTACCTGTTCTCAGCTTCAATTAGAGCATCAATTGAGAGATTGTGATAGGGCTTTTAGTATTTTTAGATACTCAGTAGTGTAGTTGAGCTTTTGCCCCCTTAAGGTTTCACTTTAGAGCTGATTTGAGTGCTTATTTGGCTGTGGAAAGTTGCTTGTTTTTCTGCCTTAATTTCACCATAAGTTCAGTCTAAAATGCTTAAAACTTGTGCTTATTTGGTCATTTTCAATTCTTCTGAGCTGATATAAGTCTGTTGCATCATATATGAGCTTTTTGTTATTCTTGGTTCTCTTTTGCTTATTTTTGGCTTATTTCATACTGCTTATTTTAACTGTTCTGCTTATTAAGGTTAATTCAGTTCTTGAATTTATTTTTCCTAGATTTAGAATTAAATTTTAGATTTACTCAAATTTTTCCAGATTTTTCCAAACTGTTTTACTATTTTTAAATCAATTAAATAGTTTTAATTAGTTTTTAATTCATAAAAAATTATTAAAAAGTCAAAAAAATATTTTTCTTTTTCCAAATATTTTCTTTTATCAGTTTTAATATAGGAAAATTATTTTTATATTTTTAGGTTTTAAATTTTAGAAAATCACTTTTTAATTACGTTTTATAATTCGTCGCGTAACATTTTTAAATTCTAATTTTCGTTTTTATGTTCGTATGCTTAGCTTAGTTGTACCATTAGCTTAATTAGTTGTTTACTTTTATTATTTCATTGCTCGTAGTAATCACAAATCACCACTCTTTTACACTCATTCACCACACGTATTCGACAACGTCACGACAACTCGATATTCGACCTTCGTTGGGACACGACCCGGGGAAAACGCATACGTTGCCTTTTCCTTTGGAAATATAAAAACGACAAATCAGAAAATGGCGCCGCTGCCGGGGAAGGCTTGAGAAGAGTTTGAATTTCGTTCGTTGGATCGTGTTTTGAAGACCCTTCCTCGGAAGTTTTTTTCATAAAAATAAAAAATACAAAAATATAATAATTAAAAAACACTTTTCCTAAAGTGTTTTCACCATTAATAATAAATCCTCGCTCTCGAGAGGGCGTTGTAAACCATTCCGAATAACAACAAAAGAGATCGTGAAATTAAACGTTTCTTGGATTATTTCTTTACTACAACCTAATTACGGGGTTTAAGGAGGTCTTGACATTAAATTGCAGACCGAAGAGAGATCCATTCTTCTCTCCCGCCACGCTGCGCGTAGTTTTGAAAGAAACGAGTACGGTTGATCAACGATCACCAAAAAGATAATAATTCTAATTTTTTATTAAATATAAAAATCCAAAAATATTCTTCTTCATCCTCTTATCCATTTAATTCTTTTCTTAACCCTCTATATGTTTAATTCTGATGGAATCATTTATTTCTTGTGTCGGTTGTGGAGAACCGCTTTTTGGATTACCGTGTCGGCGGTGTACTTGCGAGAGGTGTGGTAGAAATTTGATCAATGGGTTTTGTTCGTTTTGTGCTTCGGAAGCTGAAAATTCATACTCTTATGATTTTAATCCGAACATTTCCAATTATCCTCAAAACAATTTCTATCACCCTCCTCAAAATTTTTATGAGCAAGAACCGTATTTCAATGATACGCCGAACTTTTCTTGTACAAATTGTGGGGGACCTCATAATGATTATCAATGTCAACCGTGGAATCAAAACTACTATGAACCTAATCCTTGCTATAATACTTCCGGTTTTGACAATTTCCAACCCCCACAAAATCCCGTCAATTATCCAAATCAAGTTGGAATGCGCGAAATTGAAAAACTTGTGGTTCGACATCGAGAGCAAGCGGCTAGTCTTAATACTCCCGGGAAGTCCATGGAAGAATTACTTGCCGAGGAAAGAGCAGCTAAATTTCAAAAGAGCTTAATTTATTATGACGATGATTCCGATGATGACGAGGAGAGATTTGTTCCGGTAACCTTCCCTCAAATAGCACCCGTCTTTCCTACCATAGAAACCGAGGACTCTCTAAAAATGGGGAACGAGCATCTCGACACTATTCCGGCAACGGAATCAGACAATGTTGAGAACCTCGTCCCAATCCCAAGTGAGTCCGGGGAAATTTCTAACGATAATTGTGAAATTGTTGATACGGATGCTATGCCGTTTGATGATAATCGCGTTGAGAAAGATGAAGTTGAAGTTTATTCCGATTCTCACAATGAGTATACTCCGAGTATTGAAGACTCTTGTGGAGATATCGATGATGTTGAGGAATCGCGTTCCGATTATGAGTTCATTAGCTTAGAGGAGATAAAGGATTTCGACCTAGATGATGATGAGATCAAAGATGATTTACTTCGTGACAAATTGTCCAAAATTAATCTTCTTATTTCAAAAATCAAAGCTTTAAATAATCCGACTCCGTCTACTAATGCCGTGATCACCTCTTCATTTCCTATCCTCGATATGGATAGTGATTTCTTACCCGAGCTTGAAATTTTTTGATTTGAAGAGAAGAGTAGTGGCAGTCCCACTATTCATGCTGATATTTCTCTTCCGGATTATGAGCATTTTGACTTTGAGATCGACTCAGAACTTATTTTGAGCAATATCTCCAATAATCCGTCACGTGACTCTCTTTTAGAGGAGGTCGATCTATTTCTTGCTTCGGATGACTCGATACCACCGGGTATTAAGAATGACAAGAATGAATCATTTCTCTTTGATTTACCATCTTCTCGTCCACCCGCGAAACCACCAGACGTAGATTTTGAATCCAATACAGATGAGGATATTTTTGGAGTGGTGAAGGAGATTTCTGAACATGATGTTCCGGTGCTTGATATTTTCCCCACCCTACCCACCCGTGATTCAGAATTTGACTTTGCTTTCGTCCTCCGTGTGTTTCACCTATTCTTCACTTATCCCATCATTTCTCCTATCCTTCACTCCGTCGGGAGTGAGGATACCATCTTTGATCCCGGTATTACCATTTCTGGTTATTCTTTCTAAAAATACCGCGGGTATCTCATCGGAGTGGAACTTTCATGTGCTTCAGTGTTTATCCAAACATCTTGAACGAAAGTCCGATGGAGATTATTTTTTCCACTTGCTCCCCCATGGACAATTAAATTCGGGGTCGAGTCAAGCTCATGTGACTCGGTTACCAAAAACAAGCGCTTCGTGGGAGGCACCCCATGCATATCCATCTATCTTCTTTCTATTTTCTTAATAAGTATGAAGAGGTCTCCTCTTCCATATCTTGTGTTTCGTGTTTTCTGTGGTATGTCCAGGTTTGCCCGATTGATGAAGACTCTCGTGCTCGTAGTTTCCTTCACGCTACTCGAGTTTCATCATTCGTTGCTTATCCGATAACCTAAAATCTTATCGTTTTACATTTATCTTTTGGCATAATTAATAAACGGCCTTAGATTTTTGTAGGATACCCTTACCTTTAAGACATTGAGGACAATGTCTCATTTTAGTCTGGGGGGGTGATCTGTCGATTTGATTTTTGCCTTGCATTTTTGCCATTTTCTCATGCAACCCCATTTTTCCTCCAAAAATTGAAAAAATCCAAAAAAATGAGAAAAATTTAAAATTTTTTGCAAAAATATAATAAATTTTGACATTTTTGTTGATTTTCCGCTGGAGAAAGTAGGAATAAAATTCTGACTTGACCGGGCGTGTTGAGCCCTAGCTTGTTCCCTTAACCATTTATAATCTATAAGCTCGTGCTAGTCTTTTACACAAGGAGCTAGAAAACGCGAATTATTTTTAAGAGTTTGCAAGTTCCCGTATTTGACTTTATATATGCATAGCTTGTTTATAAGGCTAAGCATTCGCAGATCTTATTATTTAAGATTTTAAATTTGCGAAGAGCGAGAAATGATAGAGTTGTTTATAAGTTAGATTGCTAAACGTGGAGTAGTTGGATCTCTTTAAAGCTCATCGAAGTTATTTGTGGCTTTTTGTTCCCATAAGCTTGTTTCACCTTAAAAATAGAAATCTAGGAATAATTAAAGCTATTTTAGTTTTGGCGATAATTAGTTTTTATTTCTTCCTTAGAGGATTCTTGCTTATGAAAGTTGGGTACACATCAAGGTACTGTCAGTGTTACGGTGTAATAGACTATTCCATCTTGCCGGCTCGCAACCGATGTTGGGATTGTTATAAAAGCCGTAGGACTTGGGGTTTGGCAAATAATTAATTAATATGATAATGTATAATAATAATCCAAAGCCATAAAAAGTTTTCTGCATCTTGCCGGTTCGCAGCCGATGTTGTAGACTTCTAATAAAGGCAGAGGAAAAATTCCAAGGTCATAATAGACTATAACATCTTGCCGGTTCGCAGCCGATGTTGTGATTGTTATAAAGGGCCAAGGACTAAATACGTTAATGTGCTTAATAATGTCTAAAAATGCCAAACTTCGACTCCGGGGGTGTCCTAATAAAGGCTTCCGTCTCTGGACTCGTAGATGAGTTGTTTCGGTCGCAAATAAAAGGGATATCCTCAAAATCGTGTTAAATCAGAGACCTTGATGTGGACCTCATTTTTGTATGCAACGGTTTTCGAGGGAAGGTTTGGAAACTACTTAGCGTCTAAACTAAGGTATCTTTATCGGCTTAAAAATTATCGAAACGAAAATTTGAAGAAATTCATTTCTCACCAAAAATAAAATAAATAGAGGAAAATAGGAATTTGGGAACAAGGAGTCCACAATTAGCTTTCTGGGTAGTGTTGGCAATCTATCTTGTAAATGACAATGATTTCGTTTTTAAGCTTAGTTTGGGGACTCGTGAAAAATCAGGAACGACGAATTTTATCCGTATAGTCACTTCTTTATGAGTCGTGTTTCCTGCTCCGTGATCCTAAAAGTTATCGAAAGATAATGATTGTCAACAAAGCCGTTACATGAATAATAAAGAAAAATACAAAAATAGAATAAAAAGGAAAATCGGGGAGTTTTTAGAACTTAAGATTTCTTAATCTCTTTTGAAAGTTTTGCTACTTCTCAAAGTTAGTAAAAAGAGATTGGAAATTTTCGGTTTCAAAAACGTGTTTTTATAACATTGCATGAGCACATTGCAATAGCTTAGTCTGGGGGAATTTTGGTATGTGCTTAAACACATACCTTTTATTGACCAAAACCGGACCCAAAAAGACCAAAAACCCGACCAATTATGCCAAATATTTCGTGTTTTTGTGTTTATGATTGTGCAGGGATGGATATCGAAAAAGGACAAGAAAATCGAGCAAAAACCGGGAAACCGAGCACGAGATTTGGAAGAGTGTCAAAAGCCGAAGCCGGGATGCAAAAAGTCAAAGTCTATCCCCTGAAGAATCATCAGTTGTCAATTCAGACCCTTAGATCAACTTTGGAAAATAGGCAATTATAGTCCCTTGAAATGCAGATATTACAACTTTGGTCCTTGCATTCTTGTTAAACCAAAAATCTTTAAAAAAAACCCACTAACCGGATTCCTTTTATAAACCAAATCCAATCCCACTATCTTAACCCAACCAACCTTACAACCAAGCCCAGCCCAACTCCTTAAACCATACCCGACCCACCAATGTTACCCAGTCAACCCACACTCAAAATAAAATAAAAAAAATCTATCTCTCATCCTCTCTCACACGCGCCAAACCAATTCACCCCCAAATATTTTACCACAAACCCTAAAATGACCGTACGCCCCAAATTACCTAGTACGCATAATTATCTCATGATTGGTAATTTCTGGAAGGTCCTGACACTGCCAGGGACACGTGGGGCTAGCTGAGTGGAGAAGCCACATCACCAACTTAATCCTACGTCTGTGATCAAAGCTTGGAGAGCAAGGGTAATCTAAGGGTTGATAGAGAGCTGAGGAGCACACGGATTGATGAGCTGGAAGGCCCAGAAGCTTCTCCAGTAGGCTATAAATAGTTGAGCTCTGTTCGTTAGTTGTTTTTGTCCAATTTTCACGTCTTTAGAAATTGTAACCATTTTAATTTCTTTGTCATTTAATGTTTTTCGTAGTGTAATTTTCTTAAATTCGAGTTGTAATTTACATTTTCAGACAAATTTGTACTCAGTTCTTCATTTTAATGAAAGTCAATTTTGGTCAACAAAACTGTTCATCAGCTTAATTTTCATGTTAGTACTTATATTTTTTGAATGTTTCTGCTTCTTAGGTATAGTTTTGATATCATGTGTTGGTTATGAGCTTCTGCTGCTGATTTCTCATTTATTGCTTTTGGTCAAAGATAAAAAGTCAAATTAGCTCATCCTGCTTAATCAGCTTATTTACTTTTGAAAACTTGTTTTCTAGATTAAAACTAGTCTAGTGGTTTTTGGAATTCTGTTTTTCAACTTTTAAAAGGTCCATCTGTATTTAATAGCAAATTCAGATCAGTAAGGGCGTTTCGTTGAAATCAGCTTATGGGTTAAAATGGGTATGAATTGAGATATATTTTTCATATGCCAGGTTTCTGAGAATTTTTGAGCTGATTCATAGGTATTGTAGCTGTTTTCATTAGAAGATAGGTTAGTTTGAGGTTATTTGAAGATTTGAGGTTGTTAGTGCAAAATTAGAGTAGCCTACTGCCTTAATAAGTTTCAACTTAAGCTGAGCTTGTTGGGTAAAAGTTTTGTCATTTTTGTGTTCAAATATAAGGTTAAAGTAATAGTACAAGTTGTGGTTTAGTTTCATGAAAATTTGCTTAAGCTTTGTTCAAAGTTAGCCTGCTGCTGCACCAGGGCATTAGTTTATGCAGATCTGTTCTTTAGCTGCTGTTCTAGGTTCTATTATAGCTAATTAGATTAGCCTTAGGTCCTAGTAATTGGCATTCAGATAGTTTAGGTAGTGTTCTTTCAGGAAAATATCTGGTAGTTGCATTTTGAGCTTATCTAATAGCTTAATAGAGGTCTGAAATTAGCCCCTTTGTCTGTTCTGTGCCTGCATTATTGCCTCAGTCCCCAGACCTACCTGTTCTCAGCTTCAATTAGAGCATCAATTGAGAGATTGTGATAGGGCTTTTAGTATTTTTAGATACTCAGTAGTGTAGTTGAGCTTTTGCCCCCTTAAGGTTTCACTTTAGAGCTGATTTGAGTGCTTATTTGGCTGTGGAAAGTTGCTTGTTTTTCTGCCTTAATTTCACCATAAGTTCAGTCTAAAATGCTTAAAACTTGTGCTTATTTGGTCATTTTCAATTCTTCTGAGTTGATATAAGTCTGTTGCATCATATATGAGCTTTTTGTTATTCTTGGTTCTCTTTTGCTTATTTTTGGCTTATTTCATACTGCTTATTTTAACTGTTCTGCTTATTAAGGTTAATTCAGTTCTTGAATTTATTTTTCCTAGATTTAGAATTAAATTTTAGATTTACTCAAATTTTTCCAGATTTTTCCAAACTGTTTTACTATTTTTAAATCAATTAAATAGTTTTAATTAGTTTTTAATTCATAAAAAATTATTAAAAAGTCAAAAAAATATTTTTCTTTTTCCAAATATTTTCTTTTATCATTTTTAATATAGGAAAATTATTTTTATATTTTTAGGTTTTAAATTTTAGAAAATCACTTTTTAATTATGTTTTATAATTCGTCGCGTAACATTTTTAAATTCTAATTTTCGTTTTTATGTTCGTATGCTCAAATCACCACTCTTTTACACTCATTCACCACACGTATTCGACAACGTCACGACAAGTCGATATTCGACCTTCGTTGGGACACGACCCGGGGAAAACGCATACGTTGCCTTTTCCTTTGGAAATATAAAAACGACAAATCACACCCCCAGGAATTGACCTGGAGCATGTATGTTTACCTGAGTTTCAACAACCTAAGTTAGAGTATGGTTGAAAGCCTAAAGAAAACATAATTGCTGATAAGCCTGTAGAATCCAATGAGCATTTTGAGAGTGCAAGTGACACCTCTCTTGCTGAAGATAAGGTGTCAACTGATAGGAGTTCAGATGCTCCAATTATTGAGGATTGGACATCTGATGATGATGAAGATCAGGTTGAAACTAAACCTGATGTGGTAAAGGTAGAAGGAACAAATGTTCCTAAGGTGGTTAATAATGAAACTGTTAAGCCTAAATCAAATGTCAAACCAGTTAGGAAAATAGTTAGGTACTGTGAGATGTATAGGTCCACAGACAAGCCAAGAAGTAACCAAAGGAACTGGAATGACCTCAAGTCACATCAGCTAGGAAGTGACTTTTTGTTGTACAAAAAGGCTTGTTTTGCTTGTGGTAGTTTTGACCACCTAGAGGCTTTCTATCCTAACCATCAAGGGAAAAAGATGGTTACTGGGAACAACAGGGTAACTAGGAACACAAGTCATAGGGTGAACACAAACAAGTCTCAGTCTCACCCAAACTCCAATAGAATGACTCCCAGGACACTTTTATTGAAGTCTGGCCCAAAACCAATTAGTACTGCTCGACCAACAGTTAGTACTGCTAGACCTTTTTAGACTGTTTACCATAGACCAGCAGTTACAAGGGAAAAACCAACTTTCAAACATGCATAACAAACTGTTAAAAGGCCTTTTCATAATAAAGCAATGGTTCAAAAATAATTTTGGAAACCAAAGGCTAAAACTGCAAAGCCAGCAGTTAGTACTGCTAGCCAAGCAGTTAGTACTGGTAACTCTGCAAACACTGCTAGGGATAAGAGGGTTAATGCTATTAAGGCCTCAGCATGTTGAGTATGGAGGCCAATCAAACCCAATGGTGCATCAATTGTATTGAAAAGATTTGACTATATTGATGCACGAGGAAAACCCAAGTCAGTGATGGCTTGGGTACCCCAAGGAAACTAATTTCCTTATTTTATGTGCAGGGACATTCACAGGATGATGATGAAGATCAAGGTTATTCAGACAGTGGATGTTCCAGGCACATGACAGGCAACATGTCCTATCTTTCAGACTTTCAACCAATGGATGGAGGATATGTTACCTTTGGGGGAGGAATAGGAGGTAGAATTACCGGTAAAGGCACTTTGAAAACTGGTAAATTAGATTTTGAAGATGTGTACTTTGTGCAAGATCTTAAGTATAACCTGTTTAGTGTCTCACAAATGTGTAACAAAAAGAACAAGGTTCTTTTTACTAACACTGAATGTCTTGTGCTTTCTTCAGACTTTAAGCTTCCTGATGAAAGTTAGGTTCTTCTTAAAGTTCCAAGAAAGGGCAACATATACAGTGTTGATATGAAGAAAATTGTTCCTAAAGAGGCCTTTACTTGTCTTGTTGCAAAGGCCACATTGGATGAGTCCATGTTATGGCATTGAAGACTTGGTCACATAAATTTTAAAACCATTAATAAAATTGTTAAGGATGGTTTGGTAAGAGGCTTGCCTCAGAAAAGATTTGAAAATAACCAGACTTGTGTTGCCTGTCTCAAAGGCAAACAACACAAGGCTTCTTGTAAGCCCAAGGTTTATAACTCTATCAATCAACCTTTGTTTATGCTACATATGGATCTGTTTGGCCCTACTTCTGTGACTAGTATTATGCATAAAAGGTACCGTCTTGTAGTTACTGATGACTATAGTAGATTCACATGGGTTTTCTTTTTAGGTTCTAAGGATGAGACACCTAACATTCTTAAAACATTCATTACTGAGATAGAAAACTTGGTGGATAAGAAATTAAAAGTCATTAGGTGTGACAATGGGACAGAGTTCAAGAATAGAGTTATGGATGAGTTTTGTAAGGAAAATGGTATTAGAAGAGAGTTTAGTGTTGCTAGAACTCCTCAGCAGAATGGAGTTGCTGAGAGGAGAAATAGAACACTGATAGAAGCTGCTAGAACAATGTTAGCTGACTCTAAGTTGCCTATCACTTTTTGGGCTGAAGCAGTTAATACTGCTTGCTATGTGCAGAACAGGGTTTTTGTAGTTAAACCTCACAACAAGACACCATATGAGCTTTTTAGAGGTAGAACTCCTGCATTAGGATTTCTAAGACCTTTTGGGTGTCATGTAACTATTCTAAATACCTTAGACAATCTTGGCAAATTTGATGGCAAATCTGATGAAGGATTCTTGGTTGGGTACTCACTAAATAGCAAAGCCTTTAGAGTATACAACACAAGAACAAGGAAAGTTGAGGAGAACCTACATGTTCAATTTCTAGAAAATAAATCTAATGTTGCAGGTGAAGGTCCAAAATGGCTGTTTGACCTTGATACTCTAACCCAATCAATGAATTATGTGCCACTTGTTGCAGGAACCTTTTCTAATGATTTTGCAGGTTCAGAAGCTGATGATGCAACAAATGAAGTAGGATTGAGAAAGGAGAAAGATCAAGATCAGATACTGATGCCAATATGGAACAGTGTGGATTCATCTTCAAATCATGGTGAACCTTCTTCTGATAAAGCCAAGGAAGGTATTGATGATGAAAACAATGTAGATGGAGCTGAAAATCAAGAGAATCAAGATAACAGTACAAATGATGATTGTACTGTTGAGCCCCAAGTTGGTACTGCTAGGCAAAATATTCATTTTGCTGGCCCATCAGATACTAATGCTGCTGATTTCTCAGAAGATGAGGTGGATATCAACAATCTCCCACATACCTATCAAGTTCTTACTACACCACACACAAGGATACACAAAGATCACTCCCTAGACAATGTGATTGGTGACATGCAGTCTGGAGTAAAGACAAGATGGCAACTCATGACTTCAGACCAAAAAGGATTTCTTAGTGCTGTTTATGAAGAAAAGAAGCATGAAGATGCCAACACAAGCTTATTTGTGTGTTTCCTCTCACAATCTGAACCCAAAAATGTTCTCAAAGCCTTAGAAGACTCAAGCTGGGTAGAAGCAATGCAAGAGGAGCTTCTCCAATTCAAGATTCAGAAGGTTTGGGTACTAGTAGACTTACCCAAGGGTATGAGGGTAATTGGCACCAAATGGGTTTTCAGAAACAAAAGGGATGAAAGGGGTATTGTGAATAGAAACAAGGCTAGACTTGTAGCCCAGGGGTATACACAAGAAGAAGGAATAGACTATGAAGAAGTTTTTGCACCAGTAACAAGGATTGAAGCAATCAGACTGTTCTTAGCCTATGCTTCTTTCATGGGCTTCACTGTTTACCAGATGGATGTTAAGAGTGCCTTCCTATTTGGTACTATTGAAGAGGAGGTATATGTTTCTCAACCTCCAGGCTTTGTTGATCCAGAACATCCTGACAAGGTGTGCAAGGTTGTAAAAGCTCTTTATGGACTACATCAGGCTCCAAGGGTATGGTATGAGACTTTGGCTTCATATTTGCTAAAGAATGGATTCCAAAGGGGCAAGATAGATCAGACTTTATTCATTAAAAAGTACAAGAAGGATATCTTGCTGGTACAGGTGTATGTGGATGATATTATTTTTGGATCCACAAAGAAGGAAATGTGTGTAGAATTTGAGAAACTTATGCATGATAAGTTTCAGATGAGTTCCATGGGGGAACTTACTTTCTTTTTGGGGTTGCAAGTAAAGCAATCAACTGAAGGCATATTTATTAGTCAAGATAAATATGTGGCAGAAATACTAAGGAAATTTTAGTTTGCTGATTCTAAAGTGGCTAGCACACCTATTGATCCATAGAAACCATTACTTAAAGATGCTGATGGAGAATGTGTGGATGTACACACTTACAGATCTATGATAGGGTCCTTGATGTATCTTACATCATCAAGACCAGATATCATGTTTGCTGTATGTGCATGTGCAAGTTTTCAAGTCACTCCAAAGGTTTCTCATTTAACTGCTGTCAAGAGGATCTTTAGATATCTTAAGGGTCAACCTAGGTTGGGTTTGTGGTATCCTAGGGAATCACCTTTTGACTTGGTAGCATATTCAGATAGTGATTATGCTGGTGCAAGCCTGGACAGGAAATCAACAACTGGTGGATGTCAATTCCTTGGTTGCAGACTTATATCATGGCAGTGTAAGAAGCAGACAATTGTGGCAACTTCTACAACTGAAGCTGAGTATGTAGCTGCTGCAAGTTGCTGTGGCCAAGTGCTTTGGATTCAAAATTAGCTGCTTGACTATGGGTATAATTTTATGAACACCATGATATATATTGACAATAGCAGTACAATTTGTATAATTAAAAATCTAGTGCAACATTCTAAAACAAAACACATAGAAATTAGGCATCATTTCATTAGAGATTGCAATGAGAAAAAGTTAATTCAAGTGGTTAAAATTGATTCTGATCATAACTTTGCAGATCTTCTCACAAAAGCCTTTGATGTTGGAAGGTTTCAATACTTGGTAGCAAGTATTGGAATGCTTAACCCTTAAAGTTTTCAAACTGTGTGTTTTTGTACGTTAAAATGGATTTGTACTGCTAGGTTTGTCAATTAGTACTGTTAAGTATATTTTTGTACTGCTAGTACAAAATTTGGACTGTTTTGTTTGAATTGTTAGTCATATATTTATACTATTATGAAGCAAGTGCTTTGCACTTTGTTTTCTTAGTTTTGGACTAACAATTACAGGTGATGAAGTTGATAATGACAAAACAATATGAAAGATGTCATCTTCCCCTTAAGCCATGCAATCTCATCAAGGATTTTCAAGCTGCAAATCTTCAATGTATTAAGAGCTCTCAAGCTTTCATGAGCAGTTTTTGGAAGTATGAGCGCAAAGGAATTACAAGTGCATTGTGTGAACAACATATGGTGGTTCAGTTGCTGACATAATAGGTTGATGATGGACAGAGCTTGGAAATCTATTAACAAAGGATTTATACCTAAGTTAACTGGTTCTTTAAAACTTCTTTCTTAAAATCTTATTATGATGTTTTGTATTGGAATTGATGGCTTAGTTAGTCAGACAGTAACTGACATAACTCACTCTCTATCATTTTATACTTTTGTATAATGAGTTAGTCTAAGGACATCTGAGAGAGAGAACAACGAGCAAACGTGAATCTAACACTTGTGTTAGAGGCAACAACTGCCACGAGCTGGAAACCCTATTAAGAAAGCTCTTTGAATGACTTTATCTGATCACAGGCAGTTTTTTATAACTGAAATCATTGGTTCTCATACAACCAGAGGTTGCATTATATCGAAATCTTGATTAGGTGTCTGTCTTTACACTTAATCCCTTCAAAATAGTTGTTAGCAGTATGGTTTTTAATTAAAATTGAGTTGATACTGCTGAGTCAATTTTTTCCAAAAAGTTTGTACTGCCAGGCTTAAAGTTAGTACTGGTAGGCTTAGTTTGTACTGCTGGATAGTCGTTAGTACTGGTGCGAAATAACAGCTTTTTGAAAATAGCCGTTGAGCGTTAGTTGAGATTTTTACTGATCATTTCCTTGTTTTAAGGGTTTTCTTTTTGGATATTTTTACTTTTAAATTATTATATTAACCTTATCTTCAATTAAATGTTATCTTTTGATTAAAGTCGGTCCAATAGAAACCCTAACAAGCCTTTCATAATATCTCAATTCACTTTCTTCTTCTACTTTCTACCCTAAAATTACTCTATTCACAGCAGTCAAATCACCTTTTACTAAAAAATAAATGGCTTCTTTATCCTTTGTTGACAAGCACAACGTGGTCGCTTATTTGCAAAAAGCAGAGGATGATACTAAATTTCATCAGATAGTGGACTTTTTAAATAGTTCCCACATAAGGTATTCTTTACTCTTAAATCCCACTATCTATGTCTCCCACATCAAACAGTTTTGGCAGACTGCAACTGTCAAAACATTTGAAAATGGTGACAAAGAGCTAAATGCAACAGTGGATGGTAAATCTATCACTATTACTGAATCATCACTCAGGAGGCATCTCCAATTGAATGATGACAATGGTATTAGTGCTATGCCAAACACTGAAATATTTGAAAATTTAACCAGGATGGGGTACAACACTCAATCACAATCTTTGACTTTTCAAAAGGGTTGTTTTGCCCCTCAATGGAGGTTTTTGATTCACACCATCCTTCACTGTCTCAGTCCTAAGAAAACCTCATGGGAACAGTTCAGTAGCAATATTGCAACTGCTCTCATTTGCTTCGCTACTGACAAAACTTATAATTTTTCTAAACTCATTTTTGAAGGATTGGTTTAAAATGTTGACAGCAAATCAAATTTTTTGATGTATCCCAGGTTCATTCAAACAATTTTGAACATGAGAAAACATCAACTTCTTCCACACAAAACTGTTTATCCAACACCCAAACTTACCCACGAACTTTTTAGTAACATGAAAATGGCTTCAAGAGGGTATAGTGGGGAAGAAGTTCAACTTTTTGATACTATGCTACAAGCACAGGGTGCAGGATCAACAAGCCCAGTTGACTCCCATCACATACCCACAACATCAGAACAATCACCTTTACAACCAACCTCATCACCAAATAGGTCATTATCCAGACAGGACTCTGATGTACCTCAGGACAGAGTTCCTACCCCTCCAAATGTAGTAGATGAGGCTGACTATGTCAGTATAGAAAGGGCTACTTCTACTGTCTCAGGCTTAGAAGCTGGGCAGGACAGAAGTAACATAGTTAAGACCCAATCCATGGCAACACCAACAGTACCTAGTACTCTTGGTGGAATACCAAGCCAAATGGGAACTATAGGTGGCTCAGAAACTCACCATATGGTGGACTATGAGTTTTTACCCCATGATGCACCTCTCCCTGAAGGTAACACATTAGGAAGTGCTGAGGGCAAACATACACTTAAGAAATTGATAGTCACTTGTACAAAATTGTCTGAAAAAGTAAATACTTTGGAAGCTGATCTGATCTCTCATAAGAAGGTGTTTGGGAAAGTATATACCAAGCTGGTGCTCAAGGTTAAGAAATTAGAGGACTAGGTCAAGATTCTTAAAAGGAAGAGGTCTGCTCATGTGGTGGAGTCAAGCAGTTCATCTTCTTCTTCAAGTTCATCAGAGGGTTTAAGTACAGATAAAGGTGAGGAATCTTCCAAACAGGGGAGGAAGATTGCCCAGTTAGATGATGATCCACATGTCACTTTGGTTCATGAAGAGTTTGATGCTCAGGGGAGGCAAACAGAGCAGATGGATCAAGGTACTAGTGACTTTACTGAAGGTACTGGTAGTGCATTTCAAGGTACTGCTAGTATTCCGGATCAAGGTACTGCTGGTTCACAAGGTACTGCTACTGCAGTATATACAAGAAGACCAAGGATTTCAAGAGCAGACAAGGGCAAGGCAATAATGATAGAAGAAGAACCATCTTCTCAAAAGCTATCCAAGAAGGAACAAGCTCAGATGGTCCTTGATGAAGAATTAGCTCAGAAGTTTCATGAAGAGGAATTAGCAAGGGTAGCAGATGAAGAAAGGATGGCAACATTTATGGTTGAATACAAGTATCAGACTGAAGAAGAACATACAGCTGCTCAGGTTCTTGCAGATCAGAAGTTAGCTGAAAAGCTACAAGAAGAAGAAAGGTCTAAGTTCACTACAGAAGTGCAAGAATCAGCACTTGATGATTTATTGTAGGAGATCAGAAAGAAGCAAACTAAAAAGAAAGCTTATCAGAGGAAACCTCCTTAAAGAAGTGAACAATTAAGGTATATAAAGAACTACTTGAAGCATCAAGACACCTAGAAAGAAGAGCATTTCAAACATAGGTCTGATGAAGAGATTCAAAGGATCTACATTGATACACATAGGAGGATGCAGATGTTTCTCAGAGGTGATCTTGAAAGGAGTAAAGGAAGAGGAGAAAAGAGACAAGCATAGCAATTGGAATTTGAGGAATCCAAGAAGCTAAAGAAAGATGAAGAAAAGCATGATGAACCAGTTGAGGAAGAATCAGCTGAGGAAGAGGAAGAAATTTTGACTGATGAACAGATCCATGGAATGATGGTGGTTATCCCAGAAACTATAAATGTTGATCCCATTCAAGCCAAGCATCCTATCATAGATTGGGAAGTGTACTCAGATGGAAGAATCAAGGGATGGAAGATCATCAGAGTAGGTGAAAATTCTAAAGTTCATAAGTTCTTTAAAGACATAATAAAAGCCTTTCACAGAGAAGATTTGGATAAGCTGTGGAGCTTAGTTCAAGAAAGGTTTAGATCTGCTGATCCTACAGATGATAAGGGCAAAGAATTATGGGTTGAGCTTAAAAGACTATATGAGCCAGATGTAAATGATTCACTGTGGAGATTCCAAGCTCATGATTTCTCTACTACTTTGAGGTTTTTTGATAACTGTGGTGTTCATCAGGTTTCTACTAAACCAGGAGTAGAAGTTTACATGCTAGTGGAGAAGGACTATCCACTTAGGGCAGGAATCTTGATTGTTATGCTAACTTCCAAACTCAAGGTAGAAGAAGACTCAGAAATGGCAAGGGAGTTAGTAAGAAAAATCTATCAGCAGGCAGAAGACACAAAGTCCAGAAGATAGTGTTTGGAAGAGTCCTCACAATCCACATTTAATTCAGAAAAACTTGGTGATTTAGGGTAAATCACAAGTTTAGGGGAGGATTGTTGGGAATTAAATGTTCTGACTTAGTACTGCTGGAAGAATTACACTAACAGTACAAACTGTTAAGTTAGTACTGCTAGTTATAATGAAGGTACTGCTGCATGGATAACTGCTTTAGACGATATTGTAGAGGATAAGTATGGAATAGATCTTTTGTATATCACAATTAGTTAGAAATATACGGTAGAATACTTATCTTATAAAGGACTCCTTAAGTCTATAAAAGGAGGTCCTAGGTTAGATGTTATATACATCAGTCGAATACATTGTTAAGATTCAAGGTCTTTGTAACCCTAGTGATATCAAGATCACTCGTATTATTGTTTAATAATATTGAATCGTTTGAAGTTAAACTTTCTGTGTTCATTGCTCATACAAAGCATTACTGTTCCATCAAGCAAACCAAAACTCTTCTAAGTATTGTTAAGTAGATTCCGCATACTTAACAGTATAACCTCAAAGTATCACAAACACATCATAAGGGAGTAATGTCCTAAGTGTTTTATAATACTCTCACCAAACATCTGTTTGGCACCAGACGTTGGAAGAAATAAAGAATGTTAAAGACGAGGAAGATACCAGACACAACACCCGGTGCTACCCTTACTTGCTTATCAATCGATTTAAAAGCTCATCCTTTTCCTTAGATTCTCCATTTTTCTTGTCATGTTGATTTTTCTGATATCGACCTGATCGACTACACTAGTATCTAGTGCTCATGCCAAATCTACGCCATCATACCCTTATCATACCCCGTTTCGTGCAAGTAAGTTCAACTTCTAGTGACGTGTTTTCATTCTTCAACATTAGCTCTCTCTACTGCGCGTACAAAATCTTTGGCACTACAAATTCTACAAACCATTTTGGATCTTGATGAAGACTGGATAGAGAACGACTAATCTTCCTTTCCTCGACGGATACTCGATATCATGCCAGGCATCATAACGGTGAAGATTCTTTACATACACCAGCACTAATTTGGTTCGTCGTTTCAAGCTTAGGAAACATCCTTCAAAGCCTACCTATGTAATCTCGTAGACAGAGTTACTTTCTCTGTCGCCTCTACCAATTTTCCTATAAGTGACACAGTTACCCCGACACAGTTACCTCGACAGTGTCTCTGATCTTCTTCCCTAAACTCGCCAAACTTAGCTACAGATACCTGATGGTGCATTTGCAATCCCAAAATTGAGCCAAATCATCAAGGACGTTAAATTTCTCTTTCTCAATAACTTGATATGCGGCCTAATCTCGTGACAGTTCTTGTCTGACGAGTTGCGAGATTGAGCTAGAATCAAGTTGTTACTTGGCTTAAGGTGGAAATTCAGCTTGCTACTTAGCTTAATCTCGTGACAGTTCTTGTCTGATGAGTTGTGAGATTAAGCTAGATGTAAGTTGACGGTCAACTCAAGCTATAGGAAAATTTGCTTATGGTTTTGATGATTTTGCTCAAGGACGAGAAAGTTTACTCCATAAAAACTAACAACTCGGTAGTTACCCTTAGACTGCGTATTTTGCTACTCTCAGAAGGGTGAGCTTGGATAGAGTTGTCATATTAGTAGTGTTTAACTTTGCCGCATAGGTAATGACCGCCATGTTGAAGACCTGATTTGACATCTAGGTTCCTTCGCTATGACATTGATCTTTGTTGAGCTCTAAGAACAAGCATTGGTCTTGTTGATTCTAATATAGGTGGCTAGATCGTTTGCACTAGACTAGCAGTTTCGTTAGCAGGAATAGGTCATATAGATTTACGAGCAACCCCTGAACTTTAGTAGTTAACGTGTGAGAAACCGTAAGTAAAGCCTAGCTGGCGATCAACTAGTTATCACCCCATAAGGTGTCAGCTTGATGATTTGTTTCGTGCTGTAGAAGTGCCAACCGAAACCCTCGTTAAGGAAGTTGAGCAACCTAGATGAGACAAGATTCTAATTATAAGTTTGTTAGAACTTAGACCGTGGACACGGGTTACTTGGGAACGAAAGGGCCATGCGAGACTTAAGTACCCAAGTCTTTTTGGGCAGTGGTACTAGCTGAATTTTAATGACAAAATTCTTTTAACGGGGGTAGACTGTAGCAAACGGTATTTTAGGGCAATACTTGTTCATTAAAACTCGAAACCATTTGTGACAAATGAGAATTTTCCAAACTTATTTTAATAATAAAATTCATTTATTATTATTTATTATACATTTTCGATATTTTGGAATTCATTTGATGCGAAAACAAGAGATTATCTCGTGAAACATGAAGACCGCACACAATGCGTACCGGCACAACCGTAAACTTACTAAACGATTTGATATGATTATTATATTTTATGTGAGATACTAGTCGTGTGAATACTCATTCTGATTGGAAAGATCATTTTAAAAACAATGGTATAAATTTCGCGTTAAAAATCGATCGTTGTCGAACTTAAACGAGTCCCGAAACTAAAATTTTTTAAAAGTTTACAAAAAGTACACAATTTGTCCCTGTGGCAGAACTTTGAGCGCACCCCCTCATCTTTCATCACCCTTACACATTAATTTGGAACTTTTTTTTAGTATATAAAGAAAAGCTATTTGGGTTATAAGAGATGTTAGGAATATAAATATTCATATGAAGGTTCGGTCACCCCGAGTATCTAATTAGCATTTATATAGCTCGTAGGCTTATATATATTCGTTTAGTATTATTAGTAATATTAGTATTAACTTTGTCGTATTTATATTTGTGGAGTGGGTCGGGGCTTTCCCCACTGTCAGCTCACTCCACAGCCCACTAGGGGCACCAATATGTAGTAGTATATAAGCCCCTTCCCACACTTGGGAAGGGTTGGAACTTCACTTCATTTCAAGCTAATATACACATAGTATTTCTCTCTCTAGAAGTTTCCACTTTCTCTCTCTAGTTCTTGTTCATTCGATCTAAATCTAGGCCTCAAACAAGTGTTTCTTGCATTGTGAATACCCTACAATTGGTATCAAGAGCCATGGTTAGGTCCATGAGAGTTGGTATTCACGGATTTGTCTAGTTTTTGAGGCTTTTTAGTTCGAATTGATAAGTTACATAAATTTCATTTTGTGCCTTGTTTAGAGATTAGAAGTTGGTATACCTTGTACTTTCTAGCTTAGGAACAGTATAAGAGTAGTATTTGGTGCTTGAATTCACAGATTTCAGATTTGTGTGGTGGTTTTGGGTGATTCGTGAGTGTTTATCCAAGTGTTCTTGGCTGCGGTTTGTGTGCTCTGGACAAGTTCTTGAACGCGGTTTGTGTCACATCGAGAACGCGGTTTGTCTTATTACTAGTTTAGGCAAAAGGACAAAAAGCATTGAAAGCGACGTGTTTGGCAGTTTGTGTCTACGCGGTTTGTCTCTAAGGCGCGTACGCGGTTTGTGTCTACGCGGTTTGTCTCTGCAGCGTGAACTCGGTTTGTGTCTACGCGGTTTGTCTCTGCAGCGTGTATTCGGTTTTTGTCTACGCGGTTTGTCTCTGCAGCGTGTACTCGGTTTGTGTCTACGCTGTTTGTCTCTGAGGAGTGCATTCGGTTTGTGTCTACGCGGTTTGTCTCTGAGTAGTGTATGCGGTTTGTGTCTACGCGGTTTGTCTCTGCAATGTGTATGCGGTTTGTGTCTACGCGGTTTGTCTCTGCAGCGTGTATGCGGTTTGTCTAGGCGGTTTGTATCCACAGAGGTGCTATTTTTACGTCAAAACTTCAAACGGCCATAACTTTTGAACCGTAACTCCGTTTTCAGCGAAACACCTGTCAAAACGACCGTGAGACCGAGGATAAGGACACGTTGAAAATATGTATTCATTCAACCCAACTTTCGAAGCCTGAAATCGCTCCAGAATGAAGTTATTGAGTTTCTAAGTTTTCAGACCAAAATTTCGCTGTAACAACTTGCATCAACCAAACCAAATCACAACTTAACAATAGTGCAACAATCCAACAGTCATCATAACACATATCAAGCATCATTTCACGGTTTATTCTTGATTTTGTAAAACCCCGCGAAAGAATCTATTTCTCGGTTTAAATCATAGAATTGTAAAATCCCGTGCACGTTAATATCATGTCAAATTCTTCAGAGTCTGCTATATCAGAGATACTCAAATTGTACAACATGATTGAAAAACAAAAGATTCCCAAAGATGTTCGACAGATAAACGTGTTTGACTATGTTGGTGCCAATAGAGACTTTGTGTGCCCGAATTCTCAAGAAAACAAGCTTCATCAGCCACAGACAAACGTTGTTGAGTCAGATACTGCTAGGAACAACGTGCAACATAAGAAACACAACGAAGCGTCGGCTGAACCTAATGGGGTATCTTCTGTCATTAATAATGATAATGTGTTGCATGAACAAAAGATTCCCGTCAAAGTACAACAGACAAACGTTGTTGAGTCAGATATTGCTAATATGGGAAATAGCGATGTTATCCCATATGAACAATATGTGAATCACAACGAAGCGTCTGTTGTACCTAGTTGTGCATCTTCTGTTCTAAATGATGATTATGTGCTGCATAAGAACAAATTGCCTATCCCTGATGATAACTTGATCACTAGACTAAACATTTATAAAGAACAAGTGGCTATGTATGAACAGCGTGCTAAGTTTGAGCTTAATGAACGTGAGCAGAAATTAGAAGGTCAAATGAGTACACTTATTAAAGAGTCTAGAGTAAGAGAAGAAACATTAAAATTAGAGTTGAGTTCTTTGAAAAGTCAGCTAGAACAGTCTGTCAAACAGAAACAGGAAGTACAAAAGTGTATAACTACACTTAAGCTAGAATTCAAAGAAAAAGAAACAACACTTTTAAATGATTTCTCTAGACTCAAGACGTTAAAAAATAAGCTTGAAGATAAGTTGTACACACAAGACCAAACCAGACAAACTGCTCAAATGATTCATAGGCACAAAAAGTTGAGTGATAAGCATAGTAAAATCATGATAGGTGAACCCAAGTCAACCATCCTTAGGGACATGAAAGCAGCTCAACCTGCCCTATATGATGGTAATGTGATGCTTATGCCTATTCATGACCCGCCTGAGCATATTTACACTAAAGAGGAGGATGAGATAAGTGAGAGAACTAGGGAAAGAATGAATGAGAAAATGAAGGATCCCAAATGCATAGCCAAGCGAATAATAGTCAAGCCCCATGATTATTATGAGGAGAATCGTTTGACTGTGTTTGCCCCTCAAAAGAAGTTAACACCTGAACAAATATTTTGGTCTCAAGATATTGAAAAACTTAAGGTAGAAAAACTTAAGGCCAACACCCCCCTCATTAGAAAAGTTGCATCCATAACGGTGTATCCTCCCAATACACCTAGGAATTTGGTGCCTTTGTCTCTTCCCACTGAATGCAAAACCTTTATTAGCTTATATGTGCTTTGGCAACTGTTTGCTGATTTCGATAAAACATGTAAGAAGAGAATCACACCCACCGGCATTACTGAGGGGGAAAGGTGTTTTGAACATGCAAAAAGGTGTTACTTAACTGAGGTCATGCCATTCTTTAAACTACTTAAAGAACATTTTGAAGGGTTGCAAACTGCCCTTAAAGCCGAAATAAAAGAAATGAAAGTAGTGTTTAAAGACATGGAAAATGAGGTGAATGAATATGCAATAGAACTTAAGAGTCGTGAGATTGAAAGAAAAAACATACTCATCACTAATGACAACTTGATTGCTAAATGTATTGCACAAGATGTATTTTACACCGCTACTGATTCTGCATTGTCTGCTTGTCAATTTAATGAGTATGCTATTGCGTTAAATGTCACCCAGAATCGTGTTGTTGAGCTTGAGGGGGAGAATTTAAAATTGCTTGAAAAAATTCAAAATGATGACCATGATAATATGGTTAAACGTTTTTCAAAATTAGAAGTTGATTATCTTAATTTGCAATTGGAACATCAACATTTAAATGAAAAACATAAAATATCAAATGACAAGACATCCTTGGATGCTCCTGAATTTGATACTTATTTTGAATTAAGCAAACGAGATGAGACAATTCAAGCTCATACGAACACGATTCGACTGCTGAGGGCCCAAATTGCCCAATTGAAATCCAACAAGTGTGAAGTGTATGGCACCAATAAACCTTCGTCTTCAGATTCTCAGAATTTTCAATATCAAAACACCATAAATAAGTTACATTATGAAAATGAGTGTTATCGAGAATAAAATTCAAAGGTCAAACAACATTTCAAAGAGTTATATGATTCTATTAAAGTTACAAGAAGCAATCACAATGATCAAATAACCTCTTTGACAAATGAAATTGAGAATCTTAAGGCTCGGGTGAAAGGTAAAATGCCATGCACCACTTGTAATTGTGTTGCATCAAAGGTATCTGCTTGTAAAATGTATGATGTTGATGTGGGGCCTATTCCATTTCCCATGAGAAAAAATAGACCTGTCCATCAAATGTATCTCTGTCACCTTAGGGATGGACTTGACACTCTTCGTGAGGTTGTGGAAGAGGACAGAATAGGAAAACCACTCGATAAGGCAGTTGGTTATGCCTGCGTCCTCAC
Organism: Artemisia tridentata subsp. tridentata; assembly: GCA_021014915.2. Lineage (NCBI taxonomy): Eukaryota > Viridiplantae > Streptophyta > Magnoliopsida > Asterales > Asteraceae > Artemisia > Artemisia tridentata. The sequence continues at coordinate 83,256,248 of CP139502.1, read as the reverse complement.
AAAAAGGATCCAGGAACAGTTAGAATATGCCATTGGCACGGGCCCTAAGTCTCACAACCAAAGAGATAGAATAGTTGCATCATCATCCACTATTAAGAACAAGCATGTAACCTTTGAGGTATCCTTGGAAACTTCAGATCCCAACACATCAAAACATGTTCAGCAACTAGAAGTGAAAAAGACTAAGATTCCCATCAGTCCTTCTACAGGAGTTAATAGTGACACTAAAGCTAGCGAGTCAAAACCTAGGAGAAACATAAAGAATTCTAGGATTTCACCAGCTAAAAGTGTTCCTAAAAGGAAAGTAGAAGACCACATGAGAAACAACAAGTCAGATTTGAACAAAAGGAATCATAATTCGAATCCAAATTCACTTTGCAAAACATGTAATGAATGCATAATTTCGTGTAATCATGATAAATGTGTTAAGAAATTTCTGAAGTTGTCCAACAAACCCCCAGTTAGGAAAGTTTGGAGAGCTAGATAAATTAAGCAATCTTGGAAACCCACAGGGAAAATGTTTACCAATGTGGGCTTTCAGTGGAAGCCCACGGGCCGAACATTCACACTAGGGGAACATTGCCCTTTAACAAGGATTACAATTCCTAGAGTAGTGCCTGTTAAGGAATGGAAGCCTACTGGTAGAGTTATCCCTTTAGATACACAATGTCCCTTAACCAGGTCCATTGCATCTACTAGTGTTGCCCCTATTGTTAAAACCAAGGCACCTATGGTTTCAGCAGCCACAAAGATTGTTTGCACTAACCAACTGGAACCCAACCTAAATTGGGGATCCGGCTCTCCAAATTCTCTTCTTTCGTCTGTTTTCAAATGCAGGTCGTACGGATCGTCCTTTGACATTTGGACACAGGCTGCTCACAACATATGAGGGGAATCATAATGACGTCTGTACACCTCAGTGCAGGCCTCGCTCTTCATCATAATGACGTCTGTACACATCAGTGCAGGCCTCGCTCTTCATCATAATGACGTCTGTACACATCAGTGCAGGCCTCGCTCTTCAACATTATGGCGTCTGCTGACATCTCTTCAGGCCCCGTTCATCAAAGAAAAGAAAAGTGTACGCTTGAGTGCACTTTATCTTCAAAAGAAGAGGAATCTTCTTACTTATGACCATTCTCATCAAGCTTCATGTTCTTCTCATGCTCATTCAGTCATCAAGTGGATCTACTTACCGCCGATGGTATTCTTATTCACCCGGTCTATCAAAAATGGCAGTTGACCGTCATATGCAATTTTTGAGGGGGAGAAAGGTGAATCAACTACATGGTGATTGAGATTTGAGAAGTGGTCATACGAGTGATTGAGATTTGAGAAGTGGTCATACGACTCTCCATGTTTCTGACTATTCTCATCAAAAGGCTTCATACTTGCTCCATGCTCATTCAGATATCAAGTGGATCTACTTCCATCCGATTGGACGTTTATTCACTCAATCAAAAATGGCATCCTCGTATGCAATCTTTGAGGGGGAGAAGTGTGAACAGTGGATCAACCTCATATACACTTGTTCAATCAAAGATGGCATCCTCATATGCAATCTTTGAGGGGGGAGAAGTGTGAACAAGTGATTCGATGTACACTTGGTTGTTGGTTCACTCACTTGTTGGGCATCAAATGGTGACTACGGAGTTGAACAGGTATCACATATTTGGGGTTGAAGTTGACTTTCTCAAAGGCGTGATCTTACTCTATCTTGAAGTCGGGGTTGGTTGGATGCATGACCTTCAATGATAACTTGCTAGTGCTTAAGATTTAAGTTGAAGACTTAGGTTATCTAGTTACCAGCAGTCGGGGTAAATATCACTTAAAGGAGTTACTCAGTGTCACACGCCGATGACGTTGTGGATAATCGTAAGAGGTGTTAATGTCTCATACCTTGGTTGGGTATTGAGTACTTAGAGATTTGCTTAGAGCACTAATTCTCTACACCGTTCTTCCAACATTAGTGCAAGCGTAAGTCACAAGAATGGGGAATTCTATCTTCAGGTTCAAAGTTGGTATATCGGGATTGCTCCATCAGTTATCACTTCGAATAGCCTACTTAAGAGTTGATAAAGATAGTCAGAGACGGTTTCGGCAGTGGTTAATTCTCACTTGATCTACTTGAGCCTAATTTGTTCTTCTCACAAGATTTCAAGAATATGTTCGTAAAATGTGTTGCTGATTCTGAGGTATCAAAACCAGCAAGGGGGAAGGAGACATACTCTGAATGCACAATGAGTACACATGATGAGCTTTATACTTCTTCTCAATTGAAGACTATTCCGGGAAGACAAATGTCATAACCGCAGAGAAAATCAGTGTTCCAACTCGTTCCTTCAGGTGTATCATTCCAACTACGTGGTGGAAGAGAATGTCAGTTTCTGATAATAAAAGAGGTACACAATTGTATGATGGTTCCTATGGTTAGTCGGTATCCTACTGAAGGAAATGTGTACATCCAGTACTCAGTAGCTGTTATGGTACTGTCTTGGTGTTATCATGTCGACTACATACGGGATAAATTGCTTACACTCGGGACTTAGCTGAATTTGGTGTAACAGTTCTCATCTGCAATGTCCTGAAAGGAGATAAGGGGATTTTCGGGTCTTAATTGATCTTGATGATGCTTTTTCGACTTCATTAATGGGATTGAGTGTGTACTTCGGGTTTTTGGGCCTCATATATCGAGACTGATTGCATCACTTCAACTACTTGGGGGAAGTGGTCTCTGGATACTCTTGGCATGCATTACTTCAGACTTCAGCGGGAAGAAATGTGAGAAGGTTAATTTAAGTGTGAGATGATTCGTTGCTTATTTATGTGATGGATCTCCGAACGGAGAATCACGATGATTATTCTTAAAAAGGAGCAGCAATACTTAATGTGGTTTGCTACGGTTTTCGCTGTACGCTTACCTTATGTAAGCTTGAAAGAGAGCTTAGAATCTGCTCAGTATGAAGATTGTCGGTTTGGGGGGAAGCTATCAAAGCTGTACATTGGGAAGGCTCAAGTTCCGTCGTCTGTTCAGGAGCCTCGACAGCTTTGGTGGTGAAAGTTTAAGAGATGATTGACCACATATTTCTACAACATACTGAACGTATCCTCATTTCGGTATTCATTTCATCATCGTCTTAAACTAAATAATATAGTTTGTACATATCTTAAAACATACTGTAAATAGAAAATTATAGAAAACCTGCAAATTGTAAATAGAGATGCGTAAAATCAGAAAAACCATAAAAATTAAAAAATTAGAAAAGACCAAAAATAGTTTCACCTAGGCATGTCTTCTGTTTGTCGATAACATTTACGGACTTAGAAATGTCATTCAATAATGGCACGGGTCTTTAAATGAAGCTCGAGCATAAGTTAAAATGGATTGTTAAAACATGTCTAAATGGCTTGCTATTACTTTAGATAGCAACCCGCGCTTCATATTGGGGAAAGCACGTCGCCAAAAAGACGGCTGTTCCTCCAACTGGGTGATGTTCACCAGGGCATGGATTACTTCATATCCATGTTTCCTGATTTGAAGTACGTTTCAGTGCATTATTTCTTGTAAAAGAAGAGAAATCTTCTTAGTATAACAAATAGTTTTCATTCTATGATTCTTCTGAAAATTATTTGTGAGACACTTGGTGAATATGTGTTGTATGAAATTTGTTTATACTTGGATTATGCATAAAATTTTTCACTCAATCAACGACTACAAAACCTCATGACAGTTCTTGTTTGATGAGTTGTGGGGTTAAGCTTGATTTTAGTTGAGGCTCAACTAGAATACGGGTCATTGATTGAGGGGGAGAGTGAATTCAAATTTTATATCATCAAACGGGTTTCTTGATTAATTCATGACTCTTAGAAAAGGTTTTGTAGTTAATGGGGTATTAGTTGAAGAGGATATTGCTTAAATATATCAAATGACCAAGTGTGTTAGTTGCTAGAAAGTTTAGGACATTATGTGCAATTTGCTTGTAGTATCCTAGCTTCATATAACTAGAAGGTTCATTTGTATCTCTTTGGAATCCTCGTTTAATCCCCTAGATACATTAAAACTTAAAATCTGAAAGAAGTTAGAAAACCCGATGTGTTTGATGCTCTTGAATGCTCCACTGACATTTGTATGAACTAAGTGAATGAGTTTCAAATGTTGTTTGTCTCTGCTGCTTAATTGTTGTTGATATTGTGCATATGTTCTCAGGATTTGCTTAGGTAGATTGCTATTATGTTAGAATCATGTTCCTAAGATCCTGAATTAAATATTGAAATCTGTGTGAATTGCCATGTTCATGATTGCTAATTGCTCTTCATGCTAGATAGTGGTTTGACGTAGTTCCTGATTGGGGTTTGATTATAAGGTGAACTTGGTATTATAATGTGGCAAGCTGCTGAAGGGTAGCTATTAAGGAATAGTGTATCTGTATGCATGTATATCTATGTTGATATTCTTATGCAGATTCCATAGCCAAAATGAATGTGCCAGTTCCCATTCTAACCATTTAATCAGACGTTCAAATTCTATTGATTGGCTCGGAATTCACCACGACAACAACATCGGCAACAACAACACCTTCACCTCCACCACCATCATTTCAACAAAGAAGTACTTACTCGGATCTCGCCAAGAGGGGATCGACAATACTTGAGAAGATTTGTTGGTGGATGGATGATTGATGTTGACCACTGACTCACTCAGAAAAGCGGGTGATTATATCGTCTGCGCAAAAAGGTCAAACTCATATGTGTCATAATAATCAAATGTGCAAAATAAGCAGTGAATCTCCCTCTTAGATTAAGGGGGAGCATAGTATGTTCTCATCATCAGAATATATTAAATCGGACACATTTTCTCTCACATTTTCTAACTTATTTAAATCAATTGGGATCACAAATCTCAAAAGGTTTGAAATTTTTGATCGGGGGAGAGAATGTGATTTAAATATGAAACCTGATGAAAATGTGATGTTTTGGACTTAAATGGTAGGCTCTCCCATATGTGCTAAACTCTTTCGTATATCGATGCACATATTGAGGGGGAGCGAATGGACAAAAAGGATTTGGCATCGCATGAGATCGTGACTCAGACTTCACCAATGAATTGACGAAACATATACTGTCATGAATCGAAAGGACATATCCTGGCCGGGTAATAATTTCAAGCTAGTCTAACTAGTGATGTAAGCGTGTCTCGAAAAGGATGTGTCTGAGTAGAGTGTACCGTTTCGAGAAACTTTCTATGGACTTGACCAGGACGGGTAATAATTTCAAGCTGGTCTAACCAGTGATGTAAGCGTGTCTCGAATCGGTCATGTTCACTGAAAGTTGATCAATTCAAAAAGTACTAGCTTCACTTGACATGTGCAAATTTATAAAACAATTATTCGAGCACATGTTGAGGGGGAGCATTTGAAAAATATAAAACTCTCAAGTGTTTGCAAAAATGTGTTTCTTAATCATGAACACTTTGAGAGATTTTTCAAGGATTTGGTTTGGCAATTGTGGAAGAACACCAAAGACCGACCATTGTATTTCATATAATGGAGTTATAAGGATGGTAAGGTTAGGTACAAGTTCCCACGATCCCGCCAGAGCCGGAGGGATCTACCCAGGGACAATCCACTAGTTAGTGTAGAAGTCCTTAGGTATGATTAAAAAGGAGAAAAGTGAATGAGGGAAGAGTGCCGACTGAGATGGAGCTAACACTGGAACAAACCCAACAAGGTGTTAGTTATGAAGTCTCAGTAAGCACTGAAGGGGTTGAAGAATGAAAAAGAATTGTAAAGAGAAAGGGTGAAAAGAAATAGCCCTCCTTACAACTTAGGCAGAAACCGGGTCAATACATATGCTGTCAGAATCACTTAGTTGATTGCTGGCATTGAAGACAAAGTATCATGGACCCAGTGATACGCTGCACAACCCTCCCTAGCCACTCAAGGTCCCTCAAAGGATTCTTGTTTCAATTGTCACAGAGTTCAATACATTCCTATCGTCTCTCTCACTCCGAGTTAGATGATATTGAAAAGGTGGCAGTCCTCTCCAGCCTCCGCTCACTAAATCAAAACGCACTATCGAGTCTAGAGCCACGAGATGCATAATAAGATCTCATAGGGACACGAATTATTTCTACACTGGTTGTTCAACATTAAGGACACCAGTTGTAAACTTATGAGTCCTACGCAGATCTTAGCAATCTGCCAGAACATTTATGAGAGAATTTACAAATGTAATTCTCAATGATTGAATGGAAATTCCTGCCAGGGTCAACATCAAACAGCCCTGAAAGCAGGTCACTTCGGTAATTCCTTGTGGATTACGCTTAGTGATCACGGCGGTTTCAAACGGTCTACAGTCGTGGAGTGATGTGCTACGGTTCGATCTTAAAAAGCCCTCTGTGGGTTTTCGATTAGGAACGGTCTTGGTAAGGATTAGAGAGAGTTTTCACACTATGCTGTTAACAATCTCGAAGTCCGAACCTGTAAGTACCGGTCGATTTGTTGCTAACTGTCGTATGCAGGAACTTCTGGCGATTGTAGCTGTGGAATGCTGTAGCTGGTTGCAGAAAAGATGCCAATCCTCTACCACATGTTCACACTACATCATCATTGTAACTCAACAAAGTCATGATCAACCTAAAAGACCTTTAACACGGCTTCTGCAAACTCTGATGCTAAAGATCATGACACCAAATAGTGTGAGCATGTCGGCTAAAAGATTTATACATCACATGGAAACATACTCCTGAAAGATGACATGGAAACAAATGTTGGATGATAAAGTCGAAGAATACTCAAAGATCATCCAAGACAATCTATCAGTCATCAAATGATCACTGCTGAATGCACTATGTTTCAAGATAATGAAGAATCGAAGACTACGAGCTATGACATCTAGTTCAGAAGACAGAATGCTAGAATTCAAATTATTATTTCCGGGGTGACCTCCCTTAGGGGGAGATTGTTAGGAATATAAATATTCATATGAAGGTTCGGTCACCCCGAGTATCTAATTAGCATTTATATAGCTCGTAGGTTTATATATATTCGTTTAGTATTATTAGTAATATTAGTATTAACTTAGTCGTATTTATATTTGTGGAGTGGGTCGGGGCTTTCCCCACTGTCAGCTCACTCCACAGCCCACTAGGGGCACCAATATGTAGTAGTATATAAGCCCCTTCCCACACTTGGGAAGGGTTGGAACTTCACTTCATTTCAAGCTAATATACACATAGTATTTCTCTCTCTAGAAGTTCCCACTTTCTCTCTCTAGTTCTTGTTCATTCGATCCATATCTAAGCCTCAAACAAGTGTTTCTTGCATTGTGAATACCCTACATAAGAGATATCACACACACACACTTTTGTGCCTCTCTCTCTCAAGAGATACGACCACCCACTTTCTGCCGCCACCTTTTTTGGCCATCACCACCTTGTCACGCCACCAACTCCAGTATCTACATCAAGGAAGCAAGGAGGAGTAGTGTTTGGTTCGGGTTATTATGACGTGGGTCGCGTTAGGATTTCAACCAGACTTTGTTGTGCTCGTGAGTCACCAAACTGCTACCACCACCATCTTTTCTCTCTTTCTTCTATCCCCCCTGTTGGTATGTCGCAACCCAAGCCACTTTTATTATTTTTCTTTCATTTGAAACTGATTATTAATACGAATATACAAGTTCTCATGGGTAAATGTAGATTAAACCTTTTTTAGAAATGGTCTCGTGTGGTGTTAAATTTTAAATGGTGTTTGTTCATTTGGTCTTGCAATGAGTCGGGTTAGGACCTGTACGGGTCGGGTCGACCCAGTTTGGGTCTCATTTTGAGATTGAATTGCTTATTCTTTTTGTGAAGCTTGTGAAGTGTTTGATTTATTGATACGCTCGTAGAACTTATTTTGGTCGTGTTTGGTCTCGGTTCAATCGAGACAGGAAAGTAAGGGGCGTTTTTTTTGAACTCATGTTTCCGACTTATATTTCTTAGCTTATTCTTGGACTTATTTTGAAACTTATAGCTTATTTGGTCTTGGTCTCGGCTACGATTTGGATTTTCTTTTCATTTCTATGCGATTTAATTTTTTATTGCATAATATAGCTTGATTGAGGTTGGTAATATCTAAATTTTAGAGTTCACGTATTGATCATTTTTGTATAGCAATTTAATTAGCTAGATTATAATTGTCTTAAGCTGACTTTGCAATTGGTATATCAGTTTATAAAAATGTTGTAGGACCCTTAGACTTTAGTCCTATCGCATGATGTTAGTCGTTTGAGGTCGACTTCTAAACACAAAGTCGTATTTGATTTTTTTTTGTTAGTTTATGTTGTGTAAATGTTTGGCTTTTGTGTTATGGATTTCTGTTGAGTGTTTGTGATTGAAATTGCGTTGTGAAATGTGAAAGTGTATAAGTTTGTGTGTACGTTGGTATTAACAGGCCGAAGCCACATAGCCTCAAGCCCATAGTGTTACTAAAGGTGTGTTTGATTTGTCATGGGCCATGCCCACAATAAGAACTAAGGGTGTGTTAGTATTTTTGTTATGTCAAAATTTTATTTAAGCTGTAATATATATCGAACTAATGTCTCTTAATTGTTTTGACATTGGTGTTCTATTGGTACGTTTCGAACTTTTGGGGATTTATAATTGATATTGGTCATTACGAATACTAAACGGATTAAATACTTGGATTGTGACTATTATTATTGGACTATACCGGATTCTGACTTGACATTGGGACATTGGATTTATTGGACATTTTGGACTTGAGACGGTGTAATATGTTAGACTCAAAATGAATTTAATATATTATACTCAGAACGGGCCTAAAATATTCAATAAACCCAACGTAATACTTAATATAAACATTGTGGAAAACTAGAAGGGGGGTTGAATAGTTTTAAGTCTTTTTAATTTTATTATGAAAACTTTATTTACTTATAAAAACTTAGATTCGAATTTATGTGAACTCAACTCTTGAACAATATGAACAAATATAACTGAATCTAAATTAACAATGCAAATAAAGTAATGAAATGAAATGCAAGATATAGATGGAAAGATCTAACCGAGAGACAAGAGATTTATAGTGGTTCGGCTACAAGGACACCTTCCTTGCCCTACTCCACTCCCCGAGCACCAAACTCTAGAGTTTTCTTCACTATGTCAACAAGCTCCCTTATGGCGGAGAAAACCTTACACAACTTTTGCTTACACTGGTTTAACGACACAAAGCTAAATGTCGAGTTCTAACGTAGCTAGAACCAATCTCACAACTTCAATCACAACTGCTTCACAACTTCTTCTTCACGACTTCTTCACAACTTCTTTACTACAACTACACACCTTCTTCACAACTTCTTCACGACTTCACACCTTCTTCACAATAGCTTCACACCTACTTCACTACCTAGCACTACTTGTATGTTCTTCTTCTTCTTCACACCTTCACTACTTACACACCTTCACTTCTTCACAACTTGACTACTTACATACTAATCTAGCCTAATCAATTATGTTCACACCTATCTAACAAATATACACAACTTATACACAAATGAATGAATGATTACACAAACAACTTAGATAGCAAGATGATACTAAGTTGTAATACTTCTTCTCTAGTGGTTGAAGGAGTATTCTTCTTTTGCACTTGGGTGGTAGAAGCTTGGATCACTTGGAAACCAATGCTTAAGAGAATATGATCAAAGGATTTTAGAAAGGATTTACAAGGATTAGAGGAGATTTAGAACAGAAGGTTTGGGGTGCAAAAGGTGAGGAAAAAGTCCAGGGAAAGTCCAGTATTTATAGGCAAATCTGGACAGCTGGAGGAGCGGGGCGGTCCCCTTAAATAGGTGGCCGGCCCCCTTAAAATTAAGGGGACCGCCTAGTAAAATTAAGGGGGCCGCCCATCTGACCGTTGCCCAAATTTGTCTTTTTGTGGGGAAGGTTTTTCTGGAACATTTTTACCATTTTTGGTTGAAAATTTGAATTCATAATTTTATAAAAGATTAAACATTTTTATTTAATACCAAAAATGATTTTCTAAAAGATATAAAATGTTTTGGGTCATTTTATAAAAAATCTAGTGATTAAGAAAATGTTCCTTTGATCATATAATGCATTAAGCATTTGTTCATTCATACCTTAAGTGATTAAGTTGTAGAAATGAATATTTCCAACTAAATACTTGTTTACTTAATAAGTTTATGTTTGATGAGTTTACATTTTGTGATCATCAAAACATAGAGATATGAATAAGTATTGATAATGTTTTTAGGCATTATTTATATCAACAATCTCCCCCTTTTTGATGATTACAAAACTTAAACTCATTAAATCCAAAACTTTATTTTTGGACAAGTATTTGTCGGGGCGAAAACTCCCCCTTGATGTGTGCTCCCCCTCGTTTGAGGGCACCAAGGAATCGAGATATGGAATACTTGCAAGAAAAATATTAGAAGCACAAGCATACATAGCAAAATATGGAATATAAAAACAACAATCATGGCAGACAACAATCATGGCAAACAAATATTAAGAACATATAGCAAGACATTAATTAGTATGCTTGAAACATATAACAAGAAAAAGGTCCTAAATTGCCAAAGAGAGCTTTCGGACTTGCTTGCGACACGAAAGCTTGGAAAATAAGCATACAGTTATGCTTAGATGGTTGATGGTAGAGTGTTTGGAATGGAATTGGTTGAGTGAGGGTAAGGATGTTAGATTAATAGAGGTATATTTTTGGAGGTGGAGAGTTTGGAGCGGAAAGCATGTGAATAGTATTTAGTTATTTGATGGTGAGGGAAATGGAGCAGATGGAGTGGATCTAACGATGTTATATCGGTTTAGAGAAGGAATAGGATGAGGACGAGTGAGTAGATATTTGATCCAAGAAATATCTTCACTCAAGTGGAGATGTTGGATGAGATCTAGTAAGAAGATACTCAATACAAGTGAAATGTTTATTTAAGGCAATGATTTGTTTTTGGAGAAGGACACAACAAGGACAATAGTTGACATAATTATCAACTTGATTCAAATTGTAAGGGTGAGGTGAGCAATTTGAGTAGGGTGAGGATGGAGGATGGAGGTTGGCCCTTGTTGTAAGGTGCATAGCAAGGAGATCACTACGGTTATGGATTTGGTTGGGAATGTGGATTTGGTCATTTGGTGGAAGTGGAAGAAATTGGGGTGTGTAGTTGGAAGTAAAGTTGGATGTTTGACCAATATGATGAGGGTTTTGAAGGGTTTCAATGAGGTTGGTTTAAGGTTGAGATGTGTAGTTTGGAACGAAGGTGGAGGTTGAGGTTATTTTGTGATGAAGGAGGACTAGAAGGGAGTTGACCCAATTGAGCAAGGTGTAAGGTAAGAAGAGCACAAAGCTCATGGGCTTCTTTAAGTTCTTCAATGAACTTCAAGTGTTTGGAAGAAGGTGATGATGGTGGAGTGTGGTTGTTATGATGGATGAATGAACACTAATGATGCAAAAGGGCTATTTATAGTGTAAGAATGGTGTGGTTTAGGAAGGTAAATTTTGGAGGGTGGTTTAGAAAGGTGATGATGGTTGAGTATGGTTGTTATCTGGGATGGATGTTTGAATATGTAACGTAGGAGTAACATGTGAGTAGGTAGGAGGTGGTGGTATACTCTTGGTGGTGGAGACATTTGTGAGCTTGGGTAATTATGATTGGATGAGGATGGAGATATGGAAGAAGGGGATATTCTAAGAGTGGTGAGTGTTTTGGATGGTACATTGGTAGGTTGAATAAGATGTGAGGTGTTGTGAATGAGATTGGAATAATTGTTTAGGGATTGATCATGCTCTTCATATGAATCATATGGAAGAGATGAATGGGTATTTTTGGGAGTAAAGATGGGTGATTGGTTATTATGATGAGGTTTGTGAAAGGGTTCATTGGAATGAGCTTGAGGATTGGGAGTATAGTTGGGAACAAATGTGGGTGGAGGTGTCGGTTGTTTAGCCACATCATTTGTTGAGATGGACTTGTTTCGGGGGTTTGGTTTTTTCTTCGGGTTTTTTGGTCATCCTTGCTAACCTTGAGGTTTTTGGCTTTGGTTTGATGGGAGATGACATGATGAGATGATGGAAGATTATGAGGAATGGGAGTGTTTATAGTGTAGGATTGATGGGATTAAGGAATGGATAAAATTTGTTGGATGGATTGGAAGTGAATTTTAGGAAGTGTAGGATGAAATGGGCTAAAAATTAGAAAAGGAGACAGCACCTTCGACCATCAGATGGCCGGTCCCCTTAAACATTAAGGGGGCCGCCTTATGATTTAAGGGGGCCGCCCATCTGGTGGTTTCCAGATTACTGGAAATGGGTTTTTGGCAGAAAATTGTAGAAAGGGTTGTGTTTTTGGGTTTAGTTTCAAGCAAGTCCAACTCTTTGAGGCAATTAAGCATGTAATAGATATCTACGCAAAACATGTTAATTAAAGAGATTAAGGAAACAAGTAATTTCATCTAGCATGTAAACATATTCATCAAGCAAGTAATATATATGGACTAGGAAACAATAAACTACACCAAGTATTTTCTAAATTATAACTAAGTGGGAAGATAAATGAACTATTAGATGGATTCTAATGTGTGCCTATGTGCAATAAATGGGAACTTAAGATAGCATGGACTTCTAGACTTGTTACAAAAAAAATCTTAATAGACAAACCATGGTCCGCTTGATTTGACTTAGTTCACTTATAAATGTCATGTACATAAATATAGATGACAAGTATGAGATCACCATGCATGATTTAAAGAAATGTTTTTAGCATTATTCAACAATGTTTGAAAGTGGGTTTTTATGTAGATGTGAAAGTTATTTGAATAAAATAGATTGGGTTTTATTTCAAAAATGTGTTTATGAAAATGGGTAAAAAGAAATTCCCAATCTTTGACTTTGATCAAAATCGAATTATGGACATAGATAAAGAAGAAAAATGAGATAGTAAAACATGTCAATAGAAAAGTGAAATAGTCATTTAAAAAATTATTTTTCCAAAATGTAAAGTTTTTGTATATTTTGAAAGATACTAGATTTTTGACAACAAATACCATTAATCCTAGATTTTAAAAATGGATGTTAAAGATCTCATGCTCAAGGGAATTGGTTGAGGCTATGGTCACATGCTACCCTTTTCTACATATCCTATGGTCATAAGGAAGTGATGACGAAATTCTATATGTTTGACGCGAGAGTGTTGAATGGGATATAACCTAACATCTATAGCTCCTTTGTTGTCACACACTTATCTAACTTGATGCAATGTTCTACGAGAGCTTGTTTCATCCATAGTTTTCTAATGCGAGAAATCTAATCTTACTTCTATGTTAATGATTAATCCACTTAACTCATTTCACTTCATCACCATGAGTTTTCTAATAGTGGACATAGAAGATTTCCATTTTAAATTTGAGAAGGCTAAATGAGTTCGACAGTGAATACATCATTTAATACTTAGGGGGCTAACTAAAGGGTTTCTAGTTTATTAAATCATAAAACGGATATAACTAAAGGTGTGAATGCAATGCAACCTATCAAACTAAGCATATCCTAAGGCAATGATTAATAAGACTATATGTATGAAGTAACTACTCATGAAATTTAAAGAGAGAACGTACCTTATGTCCAGCTTTTCTTCAAATACTTCAAGGTGATATATTGACTTATAGAAGCCAATCATAGATGAGTTTCCGAATTATTCAATGAGTGACGATTTAGCCACTTGGTCCCCATTGTCTCATTTGTCCAAAATTGTTTGAACCAAACATGGTTTGCATTTGCATGTATGGTGAAAGTATTCCCCAAGGGTTGAAACTTGGTTGAAGTGAATAATTCCACATTGGGTGATTATTATTATTAGAAAAGTTTTGCCTACCTTGATTTCTTCTAGATTCAGGGGTTTTAGACCGAGGATGAGGATTATTTGGTCTATTTGGAGGTGGAGTTTTAGATCTTTATTTCGGTTTAGAAAATCCAGTTTTGGCTTTTAATGATGGTTTATAAAAACTTTTTACTTCCTCATCACTCGCAATAGGTATTTTTCTATCTTTTATAAGTATATACTTAGGTTTTGACTCTAATGGTTTTTGTTTACTAGATTGACATTCAAACTTTATATTTTTATTTTCACTAGTTGAAACATTATTTGAGTTGAATCCTAGACTGGTTTTATCTCCCGAAGTTCCCTGACCACTTATTATTTTCTTAAGTGAGTTACTACTATTTTTAAACTTGTCAAGTTTGGAAATTTCATCTTTAAGTTTTTCGTTTTCATTTTTGACCTCTAGACATGTTTTACATTCTATAAAAACTTCTTTTCCTTTTTCTAAATGTTGTAGTTTAATTTTTAATTCGAGTACTTCATTTTTTAATCGATTATTAATACGTTTTAGTGATTTATTTTTAGCCATGACTTTTTGACCTAATTTGCACAACCTATTATATTCATTATCTAGGTCTTTTTCGTCTAATGATTGATTTTTGTCACTAAAGTATTTGGTTTCGGAAAGTACCTCATTTGATGTCTTTGCCATAAGACATTTTTCATCGTTTGCTTTGTCCGCTTCGTCTTTGTCGCTATCACTCCATGCTCCACTAACAAAGGCGTTTTGGTAATCATAACCCGGTGGCTTTGGACATTCGCCAATGAGATGGTTTGGGCTTCCACATCTAAAGCACTTTCTTTTCCCGTAGTTATCATTCCTATTTCTTTGAAGTGATCTTCTTTCATCTCGTGGTTGTCTTGTGAATCTTCCTCGTCTCTTTAGAAATTTCATGAACTCTCTTACGGCCATAGCATATTCTTTGTTATCACTCTCAGAGGTTGAGCTATCCTCTTCACTAGATTCCTTCCTAGCTTTCAATGCAATTGACTTGCTTTCCTCTCTTTTTCCTTTGACCATCTCGGATTCTTTCTTTATTATTGCTTCGTAGACTTTCAAGTTGCCGATCAACTCGTCAAGTTGAAGAGTTGACAAGTTCTTCGATTCTTCAATCACCGTAACCTTAGCCCGCCATTTTGGATGAAGTGCCCTAAGAAATTTCCTAACAAAATTCTTACTTGAAAAATTCTCATCAAGTGCTTTTAAACTTGTGATGATAGTGTTAAACCTAGCAAAAGCATTATCTATTGATTCCTCTTCCGGAATCGTAAATTATTCATATTATTGAACAAGAAGATCTATTTTATTATCTTTGACTTGACTATTACCTTGGTGAGTTATTAGTAAGGAGTTCCAAATTTCTTTTGCGGTTTCACACATAAAGATCCTTTTGTATTCTTTACGTGGTAACGCATTATAAATAACCATTTTTTCCTCATTATTTTTAGCTAGTTTCTTTTTCAAATCATCATTTTGTTTTTCAAAAGGTACAATTTCATCACTTTTAGTTAAAGGATTATTTTGAATAGGGGGAAAATCACCATAGGTAATAACATGCCAAAGATCAAGATCTTTTGATTTCACATAAGTTTCGAATCTATTTTTCCAATAAAGAAAACCATCACTTTCAAATAGCGGTGGTCTTTGCATAGATTGCCCTTCTAAATATTTTTTCGAATCCATAGATCGATTCAAGTTTTAAAATACAATATATTTTAAAAATCTTGTTTGACGTGGCTCTTGATACCAATTGTGGAAAACTAGAAGGGGGGTTGAATAGTTTTACGTCTTTTTAATTTTATTATGAAAACTTTATTTACTTATAAAAACTTAGATTTGAATTTATGTGAACTCAACTCTTGAACAATATGAACAAATATAACTAAATCTAAATTAACAATGCAAATAAAGTAATGAAATGAAATGCAAGATAGAGATGGAAAGATCTAACCGAGAGACAAGAGATTTATAGTGGTTCGGCTACAAGGACACCTTCCTTGCCCTACTCCACTCCTCGAGCACCAAACTCGAGAGTTTTCTTCACTATGTCAACAAGCTCCCTTATGGCGGAGAAAACCTTACACAACTTTCGCTTACACTGGTTTAACGACACAAAGCTAAATGTCGAGTTCTAATCGTAGCTAGAACCAATCTCACAACTTCAATCACAACTACTTCACAACTTCTTCTTCACGACTTCTTCACAACTTCTTTACTACAACTACACACCTTCTTCACAACTTCTTCACGACTTCACACCTTCTTCACAATAGCTTCACACCTACTTCACTACCTAGCACTACTTGTATGTTCTTCTTCTTCTTCACACCTTCACTACTTACACACCTTCACTTCTTCACAACTTGACTACTTACACACTAATCTAGCCTAATCAATTATGTTCACACCTATCTAACAAATATACACAACTTATACACAAATGAATGAATGATTACACAAACAACTTAGATAGCAAGATGATACTAAGTTGTAATACTTCTTCTCTAGTGGTTGAAGGAGTATTCTTCTTTTGCACTTGGGTGGTAGAAGCTTGGATCACTTGGAAACCAATGCTTAAGAGAATATGATCAAAGGATTTTAGAAAGGATTTACAAGGATTAGAGGAGATTTAGAACAGAAGGTTTGGGGTGTGGCTGCTGTAAAAAAAAATCCCTAAAGTCGATTCTCTCAATTGGCAAAAAAACGATTCCCTAAAGTTTCTTAAACACTTTCGAACGATCAATAATCATTAATATTTAATCCTATCCTTCACGTGTTACGATCAATAATCATTATTATTTAATTCTATCCTTCACGTGGGTGATCATATTACTGATTTGTTGAATTCGTGGATCGGTGCTTTCTTAAATCGTTTTTTTTTTTCTTGGCGTTGGTTATTGTTTTTTGATTGGTCCAAGATTGCATGATGGGAGCAGGTTAGCTACGATGTGCGATATATCTTAAACCCTAATCTTGCGATTAGGGTTTTATTTTCTTTAATTGGTTTTGCATGTGCTGCTGGTTATTTTTAATAGTTTACTTTGTTTACTTGTTGTGGTTGTGGGTTATTGAGAGATGGAAAAGGGGTTTCTGAAGTCGACTAGTGCAAGCAAACGTACGACTGCTGGGAATGTTATGGTCGATAAGGGGGTGAATTCTGGGGATAAGGCTGATGATGTCAATTCGATTTTAAAAAAGTTTACTGCTAAGATGTCGAACTTGGAAGGTGGTGTTGGGTGTCTAAAGAGTGGTGATGATTCTAGGGTTGTGCAACCATCCCCAATTGATGCTAGAACGGGTTTGGGTAAATCTACTCTTCATGCCACTGTTCCTAGTGTTGAATTGGGTTCGCAATCTGTTCCTATTGTTGTTTCTTATGCCGGATACCATATGGCTGATCCATCAGATCCTATATCGGATTTAGCTTATTCTAATGAACCCATTTGTGAAGTGGGTAACAAAAACGGTATAGATCAAGGGGTATTGGATGCGTGTAAGACATTTGAGAAAGCAATGGATGATGTTGCTCTCAAGAATGTGGAAAATCACCAAAGGGCTGCTTATTCTACTCCATCACATGTGTCACATCAGCCTATTGTTAATGAGAAAGCTTCTGTTGTTAATGAGAATATGGCTGCGTCTACTCATAAATCTTATGCATCACTTCTCAATAATGACATTAAGAAGAAAAAAATTAATTTTCGAACTCTTATTAATGATGAAAGTGATGACAAGGCTGATATTACATTACCTAATGACTCGGTTGAAGAGGTTAGAAACAGGTTTGCCAATACTTTATTTGGGTATTTTCTAGGGAAGCGTTTGGCCTTCCCTATAGTTGAAAATTATGTGAAGAATACATGGGCCAAATATGGTATTATGAAGGTTATGATGAATGACGGATTTTTCTTTTTCAAGTTTGCTTCTAAGACTGGTATGGAGCAGGTGTTAGAGAATGGACCTTGGTTTATCCGAACTATCCCTTTGATTTTGAACACTTGGACTCCTACTGTAACCATGAAGAAGGATGATATAACGAAGATTCCAGTTTGGGTGAAGCTCCATAAAATCCCTTTGGCTGCGTATACTGAAACTGGCCTCAGTTTGATTGGTACTAAACTTGGGAGGCCGATTATGTTGGACGCTTATACCTCTAATATGTGCCTTGATTCATGGGGTCGCACCTCCTATGCTCGAGCTTTGATTGAAGTTTCGGCTGATCAGGCTCCTTTGAAATCGTTGGTGGTTGCTATTCCATTCATTGATGTTCCTGGTAATTCGTATCACACCATTGAAGTTGAGTACGAATGGCAGCCCCCCCATTGTAAAGCTTGCAAAGTGTTTGGTCATTCTAATGATCAATGTTCTAAGCGTGTTAATGAGGTGAACTCTTCTATTGACACAAATGACGGTTTTATTGATGCTAATCGCAAGGGAGGAAAGGGTAAGCAACCTGCTAAAACTAATCCTATTTCTGGTGTTCGTCTTACTAAGCCTCCTCCTAAGTTTGTCTATCGTGCTAAAGCTAAAAAAGTGGACACTGAAGCGTCTACTTCTACTGTTTATAGTGGGAAGTCGGATGTGCAAGGGAAGTCGGATGATGTTGGTAATGCTAATAAGGTTAATGATGGTAAATAGGGTAAGGGTACCACGGGTAAGTCGAGTAAAGTGGCGGAGGTCAAAACCAAAACTTCTAATTCATTTGATGTTTTGGCCACTTTGGGACTTTGGGAGAGGAGGATGCGGTTGGGTTATCTCAGGAGGTGAAACGGTCGCATGATCAGCGTGCGAGCAATTTGAATGAGAAGGTGCAGGATACGGCTTCCAAACCGGGTCCTTCTTCTGCTCCACGTTCTTCTTCTTCTAAAGGTGTTGAGGCTTCTAAGCCTTCTATTGTCCCATCTTCTAGTATTTTTGCAGTTAAGAGTGGTAACCCATTTTCTAAGGTGGGTGATATTGTTGATTCGGAAAGTGATGAAGATGAGGTATTTGAGCCTGATGATCCTATGGGAAGTTACTTTTCATCAGCAGGTGGGGATAACGACCTTGAGGATTATTTTTCTGATGATTATGCGGCTCAGGTTTACGACTTACCGGGATAATTTCGTGATTTCATGATCCAAAGTCGTGCTAGGAAGTAATTTTTTATTTAGTTTTTCATAAGATTGGCATGTCATCTTATGTTGTTTTGTTTTGGTTGTTCTAGTTGTCGGTAGCTAGTTGTTCATTTATGGTCTATCATAAATGTCTAGTGGTTGTTCAAGCGGCTGCTTGAGGTTAATGTGGCATTTCAGCCACATTCCATTGTACTTTAATTGTTTTTTTGGTTAATATATTTTACCAAGGTGCAGGATTACTCCCCTTTACCCAAAAAAAGGTTTGGGGTGCAAAAGGTGAGGAAAAAGTCCAGGGAAAGTCCAGTATTTATAGGCAAATCTGGACAGCTGGAGGAGCGGGGCGGTCCCCTTAAATAGGTGGCCGGCCCCCTTAAAATTAAGGGGACCGCCTAGTAAAATTAAGGGGGCCGCCCATCTGACCGTTGCCCAGATTTGTCTTTTTGTGGGGAATTTTTTTTTGGAACACTTTTACCATTTTTGGTTGAAAGTTTGAATTCATAATTTTATAAAAGATTAAACATTTTTATTTAATACCAAAAATAATTTTCTAAAAGATATAAAATGTTTTGGGTCATTTTATAAAAAATCTAGTGATTAAGAAAATGTTCCTTTGATCATATAATGCATTAAGCATTTGTTCATTCATACCTTAAGTGATTAAGTTGTAGAAATGAATATTTCCAACTAAATACTTGTTTACTTAATAAGTTTATGTTTGATGAGTTTACATTTTGTGATCATCAAAACATAGAGATATGAATAAGTATTGATAATGTTTTTAGACATTATTTATATCAACAAACATAAAATTTATAAATATTGTAAATACAACTATTTTATTTATTTAAAGTCATGATGACTTGGGAACGTCGTATAAACGGACGCGTCATGCGTAAATTTATAAGACCTTCTAAATTTATATTTTTATTTCGAAACCTTTTTATTCTATTAAAACCCGACAAGGATCTAAACACATGTTTTCTTAAGTTGTGGAACATTTATTATTAACTAAGGTTTTATTATAAAACCTAAATGACTTTTCTAAACTTTAATTAGTTTTCTAAACTAGATTGACATTTCTAGACTATTGGTGATTATTGGGTAAACACCGAAACATACCATTGACTTGTTCTCTTCTTATTTTTCTTACTTATTTTTCTTTATTCATTTTCCCTTGTTTATTCTTTCATTGATTCTTCTTTGCCGTGAGTTGTATTTCGAGTCTATGTTTTCATACCACCACACGAACAATGATACTAGGCTTTTTCAACAATAATACTGGATTTTTTACAAATTTGATATGAATATTCCGCGAAAACTAAGACACGTTGTCTTTTGAAACTTAATTATTTTACGGGACGTATTCTGAGATGACTATAAATTCATTAGGTTGTGCCGATCGTGTACCGTTGTGCCTTACTTCTTGATACTGTTGTGATATTGCATGCTAAGGTGAGTTCTCGTAGCCCCACTTTTTAATATGTTTTACCTTGGGGTGGAAATGGTACTCTACGCTTTGCAAATGTTTTCATGTTGTGATTCTACTGTTTACATGATTTTTGGACATTATGTGTGTTGATACGATTATGTGCTACGAAATGTTTTGCTTGTGTGCACATGAATGCGCAACTGTTAACTCTTTTGAGAGCCGAAGCATTATGATAGATCTATCGGGGTAGCTCCCCACAGTGTATGTTTATGTGTGCAATAATCATGGTAGGTGTAACATCCGGTAATTTTCCAAACCATTTTCACTAGCCAAATATTTATTTTTGCATCACCTTAGTATTTGAACTTTTTCTGAACTTATTTGAACTTGAGAAACATGAGATATCTTGTGAAACGTGAACTTTATGCCTTTATTATGTCAGCACAACCTAGAAAGCACGAAACGAATCGAATTTGCCAAATAAATTAACTTCGAGGAACTTTATCCCTTTTTCAAGTCCTTTTGATACGTCAAATGGGTCCCACTGTGATTTTTGTAAAAGTTTCACCAAGTTAAACACATATACCTTTAGTCCCTACTCTACACACCCCTCTATTTTTAATTTTCTACCTTTAGTCCCTACTCTAGTATAAAAGCATTTTTTTATTTATTTAATTCACATAAAACACACAGCACACTATAACTCTCTCTCTCTCTCTCTCTCTCTCTCTCTCTCTCCCCCTCCACTCGTCCGATCACCGGACCACCACCACCACCGCCGTCTCCGGCCACCATCCACCGCCGTACCCCTACCACCCTCTCTCTTCTTTTTGGTAACCCACGCGCCCCCTACACCTTTCGTTTCTTTTAAAATCTGAAAACGCCAAACCCTAACTTTATATAAAAATGTTTTTATAAATAAAACTTGTTAAAACCTTTTTGTTTTAGCTAAAACCGTGTGGATCTACGTTTATACACCACGACTCGCATCGACTCGTCATTGAGTCGCATGACTCGTCTGAGTCAACTCACGAATTGAGTTGACTAGGCGTGTTTCTTTATTATTTTGAAGTATTGGTGTCAATTATTATTAACTTTGGGCCCGAAAGCTCAAAGAGAGTCCATTAGAGTGTGAGTTAAGTATTGGGCCGAAGCCCAATACCCTTGGGTAACCGTTGTTGTTGTACCGATAATAAGTAAACCTAATTATCTTATGGTAGATAGGGAAAGCGGGTATCGTATCCACGAGGAGTATGTGGTTTTAATTTAAGTTTTGAGGTGATCACTGATCAATAAAAGTTGTGGTTTTGAAAACTTAATAACTAAATACTAATTAACTAGAAAGGGAATAAGCTAATAATTAAACTACTAATTAACTTGAATGTAAATAAGAAAAAAAAAAGTAAATAAGCAAATAAAAGTAGAATTTGTAAACAATTGGGTAGAAACGCAATCCCTACCGGCTACGGATATATTGATATGACTAAGTTACGGATTGTTACTAATGTTTGCCTTCAAACCACATAGACATAGTTTGTATTAATTGAAACGGATAATTTTGGGCACAAGTTATATTAACTACATGAATCGTCTTAATCCCTAAACTAATTGGACCCGGTACAACTCGTTGACTAGCAATAACATGTCTTACAATAATCATATCAATTAATTTAATAATTACTCAAATGACAATTATGGGTACAAATTATGTTTACCATACGACCGTCTTAACCCCTATACTAATTAGGCTCGGCACAATCGTTGACTCGCAATAATATGACTTGCAATCATTCAATCAAATAATTATACTAAAACATTAAAATAAAATAAATGATAAGCATTAGAATCATATGAATTAATGTTTGACAAACAAAGTAAAATCCGCAAACATGATCAAGCAAAATATCTTTTACCGGGAGAGATCACTAAAAGGTTTAGCCGGACATCACGTTGGTAGACACCATCCTCGTTTCGCCTACCATGTTACCACGTAATTTATTCAAACCAAATGAATTAAATCCTTTATACCCCATGCACGCTCGTCGAGCAAACAAATGAATATTCAATTCATTAAAGTCGACTGTCTTCTTCTTTCGACTGAATTCACCAATTGGCGGCTGACCTCTCCCTTTGAATGGTCGAACGGGGTAGTAAAAAGGGCCTTTGTGTTTTTCTTTTCATCTTCTTCACGCCAAAAGAGCAGTCCAACAAACACAATGGACTTTTAATCCACTAATGATATAAGGCCCAAAATATTTTATAAGATAAATTAGACTAAAACCCCCAATAGCCACGAGTTGGCTGTTCCAGCTGGTAAACTCACGAGCTAACTCTAGATTTTCGGGTATTTTATCACATAAAAATAAATATCTCTTTTTTCTCTTTCCGTGGCTTTTTGAATCATCTAAAACGGAGTTCGGACGAAGAAGTTATGACCAAAACAATGCGACAATGTCCAAATCTCTCATATCTTGTAATATCACAACTTTAGCTCATTTATGTGCCAAACCTACATAACCACAAAACACCCTCAAAGTACATGTATAACAACGAATAACAATGCAACAATGCGTAATTAACATGCTATGAGGGGTATGTAAAATACACCGATCAAACCTCCCCAACTTAACCCTTACTATTCCCGAGGAAGAAATCTATTATATCTTAGCATGTTAATTACATAGTCTTTAATCATATCATTGAAATTCCATCAAAAAGATCAAATTTAACCTAGTACACTAATAACCATCCTATGTGATCAATAATCCAAAATGATTACTAATATTTTTGTCCTTCTTAAACACTTAACATAACCGTTCTCATTGGTTCCATTTACTTTATGTTTTATATAATTAACCATGTGCCCAACATACTTGGTACACCCCTATAATCAATCTAAAGATAGATCCAAAATAAGAGGTGAGAATACCTTACACCTTTTATAATACTGGAGTTTTTATACCATAGGAGCAAACTTTTTAAGAGCACATAAGCCATCATACATTAGCTTATATATTTCAATTTTTGATCAATTTTTGCACATGAATTTTACTTCATATTTCAAGCATTTTTGCTCATAACATACATAAGCTCCTTTTTAGCCATTCGGAACCATTTCTTATACATGTCATCTCAAATGCTTAATACACTCCTTTTAAGGTTGATATAAAGACCAATCATTCAGATGTATGAATATCTATCCTCTAGGTGTATACTAAGACACATCGGCACACGTGAACCGGTTAATTTAGTTCATTTAATTAAATGGGAACAACTATGCTTCGTGCCTACTGGTATATCATATGACGGAGTTGCCTACCATATAGTCTAATTAATTAATGCACTAATTTAAACCAACCTTTCTAATTTCATTAACAACAATACAAGGATTGGGTTATTTCACATAAAATTGTCTCAGCTAAGTGCAATGCTATCCATCATAATAATTGGTGTCTGACCCATGCTAACAACTAAAATATCACCTTGCGCAGGTGATGAATCAGATAGGCAAGCCCAGCATATGACTACCACCAATAATTATGACAGTTCTCCAACTTTTTTCTATGGCCACCATTCGCGGGTGACAAGCCGGATAAGATCAATTTAAGTGTCCTAACCCAACTATTACATTATTATATTTCATATTATATTATTTTAACTTCCTTCCCGTTCTAAGCAAAAGTAAGTAGGAAAATTCAATCGGGTATGGTTTGATCATCTACAAATTATACATATGCCTAACTACATGCAAACCATCAAATTAATTTAATAACCAAATTATACAATGAAAACAGGTGCACCTTATAATCATGGTTGGGTCTTCTAGTTTGCTCCAATAAGTCATCCATAAGCTAATCTTCTGAATCTGCAAACACTCAACAAATATATGTAGAAGAAACTTCCACATCCAATTAACAGAAAACTCTTAAAATGTAATTTTTTTTTTCTTCTATATTATTTGTTTTTTCATTTTTTTTTAATTTTTCAAAAAATCACATTTTGACCCATTTTTAACCACAATTTCACAAAAAAACATGTAACACATGTGACACCCTCCCCAACTTAAAGCATTGCATTGTCCCTAATGCAAAAACTTTAAGTTGAAATTTTGGTTAAAAATCACTTTGACAAACTCACACAATACAAAAACCTAACTCACTTTCGTAGGAATCACGGTTGCATTTAGCGCATGCAACAAGCCTTTTAAACCACCTAGTAGCCCATGTGGACGAGTTTAGTCTCGTGAGGGTTTGTAGTGAACACACCCAAAAAGTTTTTAACACACACAAAAAATAAGAAAATAAAAAGAAACATAAATTAAAAAGAAAATACACACACACACACACTACAACCCGCGGGTTGCCTCCCGCGAAGCGCTAAGTTTACCGTCGTCAGCCCAACAATACCTAATATTAGTTTCACGGTGGTATTATGGAACATTTACCAAACGAGTTACCTAGACGCAATGAAACTTTACGGTTCCATGCCATATCCCTCTTTTCAAACACTTTATAAATATTAGTTTCCCTTATGCAGAAGAAGTGTTTATGCTTTGAAACCTATACTCATCTTTTCCTTTTCCTTCGGCTGGATGCATTACGAACCAATTTCACACGGACCTTCTTGCTTGCATCCTTAATAAATACACATTTGGCACTCCAATGACAGAAGTTCTTCTCTTCTTTGCGCAGGGGTTCTCTCAATTTACGAACTCCTACTCGTGCTTTCCTATGAACTTGCTCAAGAATAGTATGAAGGAGTGCCCTGTTATAGTTCTTATTACACCGCTCAATAACAAAATGATTTTCTATTAGTAACAACCTTGCTCGTGCTTTCCCCTTTGTATAAGTTGAGTCACCCATACCAAATTTCTTGATTAATACTTGAGGCACATGTGGTGGGTTTGGGTCGATACAGGGGCCCTCGACTTCTTCCTCATTGTGATACTGTTGTTCTATCAATGAATTTGAACACTCATCTTTATATAGCGAAGGGAGGCAACAAGTCCTCATCTTCTTTTGATTTTGTATCATCAGTTAATGAAAGTGTTGGTTCATTTAAAGTTGGGAGATAAGGTGTGGTATTAGTCTCCACAACTCCCTCCTCAACTTTAGGAGGAACCAATTCTTCACGATGATCTTTTACCAGCAAAATGAGGTCATCAAATGAATTCTTATTAACATCAATATTATATCCATCTTCTTCATCTTCATCTTCATCATCAAAATCAAACACGGTGACGCCTTGAGATTCATATGTTTCTTGCCTATTAAATTGATCTGCCAACGGATCCACATGTGTCTCAAGAGCTGCAATACTAGCGTATCTTTGATTTGCCTCTCTGTTGGATTCTATCATTGAAATGAGCTTATCCAATTTTTGGTAAAGATACGAGAGATGGTTATCACCTTGACCTTGGCCTTGATGGTCATATTGTTGAGTCGGTCTCTGTGGTTGATCGAATAAACTAGAGCTCTCATATGAAGGATGAAAATATTGACCGCCATATTTGTTACACCCCGTGCCCGTGTAGACCAAAAATTTAAACTTTTTGAGCGGAAACGACTCAATTTAACGTACATTCTGTTATACTTTTGACCATTGACAAAAATATAAAAACATTTAGGACTTGAGACTAATTTTAAATGAAACTAGACTCAATTACCTTCAAAACGACAGGTGGCATGACCCTTAACGACTTACGGTTCAAAAGATATGATTTTTTTCAAAAATTACCAAAGTCTGAAAATCCTGAAATTTCCTCCCAACCGTCGGTTGGGATGCCCAGCCGCCGGTTGGGCCTCTCAGAAAGTTTCCAACCACCCCGGTTGGAGTTCCAACCGGCAGTTGGCCTTCACAGAAGAATCCCAACCGCCCGGCTGGAGTTCCAACCAGCGGTTGGCTTTCTTAGAGAAGTCCCAGCCGCCCGGCTGGAGTTCTAACCGGCGGTTGGTCTTCTCAGAAAACTCCCAGCCGCCCCGGTTGGGACTCCAGCCGGCGGCTGGGAACCTGCATAACCTTAAAAATTTATCCGTTTGTCCTATTTCCACCATATACCACTTATACTACTTCCATATAACATTAAACTTAGCCGAAACCATTAACTTAACATACCAAACTTGCTCCATAGTTACATGACCCATTTACTTTTCAAAATGGGTGGGAACTTGCTTATACCAAACACCCCATTACAAGTACTATAACCATTCAAGTTCTAACTAGAACATCATTGACCCACTAATTACATGACTTAAACACAAATATTAACAAGGACTTGTAGACACCAAAATGACCCATTTTAGACCAATATGATATACCAAAAGACAATGGCACTTGGGGCTTCCAACTTTCAAAAGGCTTGATCCAAAGATAAGGTCTTCTACTTACCAAGACCAATGCTACACTTCTAAAGCTGAACCGTCCTACTCCTTCTCCTTACCTTTACTAGCTTCGCCGATACCTATAAATCAACATCACAACTAAACATGTAAGCGAAACGCTTAGTATGTACATGGCATAACAAGCTAAACAATATATAACATAAATCATACCATAACCATAACTAGTCTAACCACTAGTTAAGCTAGCGATATAGGGGCACATACCTC
Source organism: Artemisia tridentata subsp. tridentata (assembly GCA_021014915.2). Classification (NCBI taxonomy): domain Eukaryota; kingdom Viridiplantae; phylum Streptophyta; class Magnoliopsida; order Asterales; family Asteraceae; genus Artemisia; species Artemisia tridentata. The sequence goes on along the minus strand of CP139502.1, from coordinate 83,229,182 downwards.
ATGCCAACATAGCCGGCCTAAACGCGATCAACCCATAAGGTTGAACCTCATCCCATAGTTAGCCCAACGACTAACTAAGCTAAGCCTAGAAATGGATCCATAACTAGCTACGCACCCTATATCCTATCCTTCACCATTACCATGTGATGAACTCAAATAAGTACATTTTATTACCATCATTTATCCTATTTATTTGACTTGTTTTATTATATTATTTGTGAGAATTGATACATTAATGTTTACTTTTGTAATTCTCAGGTAAAAACAAGTACTATGTGAAACTTGGCGATTTTGGACTAATTATGGAGCAAAACAAGCAAGAAAATAAGAGTATATTGAAATGTACAAGATCAAGATCATTCTGCTCCAGATACGCCGCATCCTACTTCTTACATACGGCGCATCACTATCAAGATTTCACAAGTAATAATCCAAGACGGCAAAGGACATGCGCCGCATAGAGAAATGGAGTTACGCCGCATCTTCTGGCGGTGTACGAATATTCCTGAATATATTAATCTTGGACCCCACGCGAAGTTAAGTCAATGCGCCGCATCTACTTATCCTATGCGCCGCATCTAGCCCTCAGACAGAAACTATAAATACCCCAAAGTCAGACGAATTTAGAGGTTAGATTCTACACAACAAGACCGAAGACCACAAAACCCTAGAGCCGAATTCAGACGAAGTAGTAGCACAAGACACACCTTGAACGAAGATACAAGATTGTAAGAAGGTCCTGCATGTATTTAATTCATTAAGTAGTTTTGTTTTATTGTATTAGTACACTTTAATTCATCAGGATTGATGGGCCGATTCCATGTGACTACGGAAAACCATGGGCACCCCTTAAAATTGCTTTCCCATTAATTAAAGTTTATATGTTGATGTCTTTGGTGACTTTTATTAGTGCATTGATAACCTCTGTGTCTAGCTGAGCATTGATCGGGTCGCCATGCCTCTGTCCTCGCCTATTTATTCTATCGCCTATGCATTCTATCGTCTGTAGAAAAGTAGGAAGAAAGGTGAATAGGATAGACATAAGTAATCATTAAGGGTTTACTCGCCGATAAGATTAGAGCCAACGAGAAAGGGTTAATTACATACACTTCATATAAAACTAGCAATAAAACAAGTGACAATCTACTTAATTATCAGGACAGGTCTTCTTATTGTCTCAAGTATCTATCTGTGTACGTGTGTGCTAATCGCTGATTCGTGCTCATTAGTTTAGTTTATTATTTAATCATAACCAAACCGTGCCAGTCTCTCAGGCTGAACCCCCTTGCGTTAGATTAGGTTGTATAGCTAACTTAAGATATTAAAATACTGATTAGAATAACTAGATAATACGTTCCACTCTTAGTGATCGACACTCTACTTACCATTATATTCATACTGACCGGTTACACTGCTCGTTAAAGTGTGTGTTTTATTGATAAGTCGGCTAAATATAAATTTAAAACTTGAATACTGCTAAAACCACAACGACACACCGTGGATATAAAATTAGAGCATAACACGCACACATCAAGTTTTTGGCGCCGTTGCCGGGGAGTGAATTGTTATTATCTGTTAATTTGATTAGTATTTTAATTAGGTTTTAATTTCTAACCACTAACTCCGTTGTATATTAGTTAATTTGCATTCATTGTATTATTTGCATATTTTATGTTTTGTGTGTTTTTATTTTCTTTATTTTTGTTTCTTTTTGTTTGATTTTATTTTTGTTTTTATTTTCCGTATTTTTCTTGTATTCTGCTATCGTTGTACTGAGCTGATACAAACGATACGGCGCATCTATTTTCATAGATACGGCGTATTGCGTTTAATTTTTATAAAATACAACGCGTTTACTAAATTCGAGTACGGCGCATCTTTCCCCAAGATACGGCGTATTCTGTTTTTAATAAGAAATTTTTCTAAACAATAACGCCATACGACGCATCTGTTTTCACAGATACGGCGTATTGTCTATTTAAATTAAAAACAGTTTTCGAATTATTAAACAGATACGACGCATCGATTTTTATCGATACGGCGCATCTTTACTGATTATCAAAAATCTTATATTTTGAAACGTAACGAAGTTACGGCGTATTAGTTTTTGCTGATACGACGCATTAAAATTTTTATAAGTATAACTAATTTTTTATTATTTAAACATACGGCGCATTTGATTTATTGAGCGCGGCGAATTGATTTTCTGAATAAAAGTCTGATTTATTTTTAACGAATTAAGATACGGCGTATCCCATTTATAGGATACGGCGCATCATCAGCTGATATCAGCAACTTTTATTTTACTTTGATTGTTTCACTCTTCTTTTGCACGAGTAAGTTTTATTTCAGGAAGATGGACGATCCAGATATTACAATGGAAGAATACTTGTTACTGGAAATGGTTAAGTCAAAGAAAGAAAGAAATAGGTTGCCGTTTCAACACACTTGGTGTATGTCAAATGATGATGAAGAAGATTCATATACCGTGAAACCAATTCCGGCAATTGTTATTGATAGCACTTTTTCTCCGGAGATTGCACAAGATGATGATGTGTATACGGAACCTTACGTTGAAGAATATTCTGCAATCGTATTACCACCATTAGACAATCCATCGGATGAAGATGAAAAGTATTCTAATTTTGATTTCGAACCATTTGACGCCATAGTATATGATGACATACCTCAACCAGATTTTGACCCAACGAGGGATTTTGAAGAAATCTGGGATTACTTATTTAAGGATAAAATTAGGGACGATTATGAAATTGCAAGACCACTAGTTAAAGATGGAGATTCACAAGATGAATTGGAGTCACTTACAACACAAAGTGGTACAAATTTATTTAATATTATTAATCCCGTTACTAATAATCTTGCTAGTTTTCCTAAGCAGGTTGCAAAACAAAAAAATGATGAGGTCAAAATTATTACACTACCTATTGAAGCACATGAAGCACCTGTGATCAACCCGTTTTTGGTGGAGCTCGAGGAAGAATTTGGTGATGAGCTCCTAAACATTGCTATGATTGATGAAGATGATGATTTCGACCCTATGAAGTATATAGAGGAACTCGAACTTTTACTTGCCAAAGACCCTTTCTCATCTTCTGCGGAAGTCAAGGGACGCCTTACTACCAAAGAGACTAACCAAGAAGAAAGGAAACTCATTTTTCCTCAACATACTACTCTTTCAGATAAAGTGGTCGAGTCATCCAATTTATCAACCAAACCGGGTAAGAATAGGGAAGATGTACATATATTGCCAAGGTATGATCTTTATGTATTTCTTCCATCTTTAATAGCAAATTTACACTCTTTTCGTGTTTATTGCTACTATCACCCGCACTTGATCCCAAGTGGGGGGAACAACACCCTATTACACAGTAAATAAGGGTGGAGTCAGGCTCGTGACTCGAACAAAAACAAGCGCTTCGTGGGAGGCAACCCATGCTTATCTTTTATTTTATTTTCTGATTTTTATTGAGTCTGTCAAGCCCGCAGAAGATACGGCGCATCTCAATCTTTAGATGCGACGCATCTCCTGCACTGGTCATATCTTATTTAATTTTCTGCATTTTTACTTTTTAACTTTAAAACTTTCTGTCAGTATTTTAATGCGGCGCATCCCTGGTTAAGGATGCGACGCATCTTCTATCCTGATTCGTACTTATTCCAGGCTCGATACGGCGTATCTTCTTCCATAAGATACGGCGTATCGACTGACCTGATGATTTTCATTTTAATTTTTATAGTTTTATTTTTACTAACTACTAATGTATTATGCAAGTTTGAACTTTCTTAACTCAGGTGTGTTTAAGTCTGAATGGTATTATAGATTCCTGCATTTCCTGTGGATACATCAAATATGAAGCTTAAACGTTCTCATCCACAAGAATGATGATTTTTGCTCTTATACAAATAATGGAGGATCATACCGAGCAAATCTCAGGGAGTTTTTCTGTTCTAATTCTTTTATTTTCCATTTTTTAATCTTTTATACAAACAACGAGGACGTTGTTTAACTTAAGTGGGGGGATTGGAGAATTAGAACGCTTACTTGTCCTAAACTTTTTCAAAATATGCTTAAAATGCGCTTAATATATCAAAATTTAAAATTTCTAGCATGTTTTTGTTTAAAGTCTAAATTACATAGCTGCACGCATAACATTATTTTCAAAAATTGTGAACTTTTCAAAATTCACAAATCTATGAGTGTGCCGGTGACTTGTAAACTTTAGAACTTGGCTTGTATACTATTCGAGACCACATTAATAAGTATTATTTACATAATTGGAATGACTTGTCTAAATTGGTAAATTTCTAGGATTTCACCCAAATAGCCTTTATATGTTATGTGATATTAACTAACTACACTGGTTAGTTAACCCCCGTATGAACCCTTTTGTTACTCTCACTTTTAGAGTAAGATACCCCTAGAAAAACACTCAGAGCCATTCCTTTCGTTTCTTACACCTTTGTTATAATATTTCGTTAACACCCTTACACCTTAGCCTACCCTGTATATTAAAATCCGTGGTTGGTTAATTGCTTTAGGCAAAGTGTGTTTCCTTACATTACCTGTGTTCGCGTGCGTAATTCATTATCTTTGGTTGAGTCAGGAAATTGCACAATGCAATTGGAGTGAAAGTAAATATTGTATATCTTTGAGTTTATTTTTCGTGTGTTTACTACTTTCACTATTACCGTTATTTCTGAAGTCATGAAAAGTATGGAAAAATTATCCAGAGTTATCATTATAGTGATGTGGTGAAATTTTACACATCTATGTATATGTTGATGTCAAAAAAAAAAAAAAAAGAATCGAAAAAATAGAAAAGAAAAAGAAAAAAAGAAAAAGTTGGATGTTTGTTTTAACCAACTCATGTAAAGTTTTGTATTAAGTGGTCGATATCACCACTGTTTGTTATATATTATATTTATGGATTGAATGGGAGTTGGCCGTTATGGGAACGCCAACTAAGGTTATTCTTTGATTGAGATCTTGTTGAGTATAATTCGTGTCTACCTAAAGCGTGTGTTTCAAGTGTTAAAGCGTGAGTTATTCAATGATATGAGTCTTATTCATGGGATGGTTGGGAAAGCAATTCACCACACTTAGGATTTTAATTTATCTGTTTTGTTTATTTTTCATTTTACGCCAATTTGTATCCCAAATATTATCCAAACCCTATATTATTCTTTATCTAAACCTTTGATTTATTGAGATTAGGGATTTGAGCAATCTTAAGTATCGTAGTCGTGGATTCGGCTATGTATTTATGATTTTGTCGCTCTTTTTGATATAATATTATTGGTGAAGATTACTTGGTCCTATCTTTAGCCTATTCGAGTTAAGGATTTGAGCAATTTCAAGTATCATGTTCGTGGATTCGATCATGTATTTGTGATTTTGTCGCCTTTTCTGGAATTTGAGATCGATAGAGATTAAGAAGAATGATCAACCCTTAACCAACAAACCCTTTTTACCGCTTTAGACTTGTTATTCCTTGGCTTTAGTGGGGGAGATGCGTATACTTGCCAAGCTTATGATAGAATATTCATCACGACTGGACAGTTAAACGATTAGATTTGCTTTTATCAAAATATTTTATTTTATTTCTAATTCGTTAAGTGTTTGGTTGTGTGATTATGACAAAAATGAATACATGCTTAAATATAAAATATAAATCATAATATCTTTTAGGATACATTTTCATAAGATTAATTCTAAGGTTTACTTGGGGACAAGTAAAGTTCAAGTGGGGGATATTTTATGAACTCAAATAAGTACATTTTATTACCATCATTTACCCTATTTATTTGACTTATTTTATTATATTATCTGTGAGAATTGATACGTTAATGTTTACTTTTGTAATTCTTAGGTAAAAATAAGTACTATATGAAACTTGGCAATTTTGGACTAATTATGGAGCAAAACAAGCAAGAAGATAAGAGTCTATTGAAATGTACAAGATCAAGATCATTCTGCTCCAGATACGCCGCATCCTACTTCTTACATACGGCGCATCACTATCAAGATTTCACAAGTAATAATCCAAGAAGGCAAAGGACATGCGCCGCATAGAGAAATGGAGTTACGCCGCATCTTCTGGCGGTGTACGGATATTCCTGAATATATTAATCTTGGACCCCACGCGAAGTTAAGTCAATGCGCCGCATCTACTTATCTTATGCGCCGCATCTAGCCCTCAGACAGAAACTATAAATACCCCAAAGTCAGACGAATTTAGAGGTTAGATTCTACACAACAAGACCGAAGAGCACAAAACCCTAGAGCCGAATTCCGACGAAGTAGCAGCACAAGACATACCTTGAACGAAGATACAAGAGCTGTAAGAAGGTCCTGCATGTATTTAATTCATTAAGTAGTTTTGTTTTATTGTATTAGTACACTTTAATTCATCAGGATTGATGGGCCGATTCCATGTGACTACGGAAAACCATGGGCACCCCTTAAAATTGCTTTCCCATTAATTAAAGTTTATATGTTGATGTCTTTGGTGACTTTTATTAGTGCATTGATAACCTCTGTGTCTAGCTGAGCATTGATCGGGTCGCCATGCCTCTGTCCTCGCCTATTTATTCTATCGCCTATGCATTCTATCGTCTGTAGAAAAGTAGGAAGAAAGGTAAATAGGATAGACATAAGTAATCATTAAGGGTTTACTCGCCGATAAGATTAGAGCCAACGAGAAAGGGTTAATTACATATACTTCATATAAAACTAGCAATAAAACAAGTGACAATCTACTTAATTATCAGGACAGGTCTTCTTATTGTCTCAAGTATCTATCTGTGTACGTGTGTGCTAATCGCTGATTCGTGCTCATTAGTTTAGTTTATTATTTAATCATAACCAAACCGTGCCAGTCTCTCAGGCTGAACCCCTTTGCGTTAGATTAGGTTGTACAACTAACTTAAGATATTAAAATACTGATTAGAATAACTAGATAATACGTTCCACTCTTAGTGATCGACACTCTACTTACCATTATATTCATACTGACCGGGTACACTGCTCGTTAAAGTGTGTGTTTTATTGATAAGTCGGCTAAATATAAATTTAAAACTTGAATACTGCTAAAACCACAACGACACACCGTGGATATAAAATTAGAGCATAACACGCACACATCACCTTGAATTCAAACATGATAAAGCTAACATAAAACAACCATGCATTATCATACAAAATATGATAAAGCTAACAAGAACATGTTATAACCATATACTTACCTTGATTCACAATCACAACTTCACTATCAATAGCTTCCAACTTCCTACTTGCTTCCTATATCACAATCATCTCATATTAGGGATTAATTTCAACACTACTATGATATATCATCAATCTATAACCTCTACACTTAATCTCATATCATAAACCCTAATTCATAAATTTGGGGAAAAACACTTACTTGGTATAAGGATTACAATTAAGGGTTCTCAAGGCTTATTGAACACTTAAAGATGGTAGATTTGAGCTTAATTGCAAACTTTGCTCTTCCCTCCTCTTTTTCTCTGTAAGTCGACATACACGAAAAGAGAACAAGAAGAAAAACCTGGATCTTTCTAAATTTTGTCTAGGCCAAGACATATAATTAGTTAAGTTTACTCATTTGGCCACATTAGTCCCTCAAGTCTCATTCTTCTTCTTTTTACCACACATCTTTCTACAACTTAACACATATCACATAACTTATTATATACATATATAGTACCTTGTCGGGATATGGATGTAACAATTCACCCCTCCTTAAAATAAGATTTCGTCCGCGAAATCTATTCTTGAAATAAATGAGGATACTCATTCCTCATCTTCTCCTCCAGCTCCCATCTAATACTTGTACCCTTACGATGCCTCCATTGCACTTTTACTAGCGGAATTTCCTTGTTTCGAAGTTGTCTCACTTTCCTTCCTAATATCGCTTCCGGTTCGTCCTTTTGTGAAATCAATTCCGGATCAATCTCGATGTCATCCAAAGTGACTACACTAGTCTCATCCGCTAGACATTTTCTCAAGTAAGACACATGGAAGGTATTATGAATACCTCTCATTTCTTTCGGCAATTCCAACACGTATGCTACCTCGCCCACACGTTTCAAGATTTTAAATGGTCCTATAAACCGCGGACTTAGTTTTTCCTTGTTTTTGAACCTAAGAACGCCTTTCCACGGGGAAACTTTTAACATAACAAAATCGCCTACCTCAAATTCGATTGGTCTTCTTCGATTATTGGCATAACTTTTCCACCTATCTTGTGCCGCCTTAAGTCTTGCCCGAATAATTTTAATCTTTTCAGTCGTCGCCAACACTATATCCGTGCTAGCCAATTCCCTCCTTCCAACTTCTTCCCAACATATGGGCGTCCTACAGTTTCTACCATAGAGCATCTCGTAGGGTGGCATACCTATACTAGCATGATAACTATTGTTATAGGCAAATTCAACTAGAGGCAAATGATCATCCCAATTACCTCCAAAGTTAATCATACAAGCCCGTAACATATCTTCTAAAGTTTGGATCGTCCTTTCACTTTGTCCATCGGTTTGAGGATGAAAAGCTGTGCTCATATGTAACTTCGTACCAAGTTTGTCTTGAAAACTTTGCCAAAAGTTTGAAGTGAAAAGTTCGTCTCAATCGGAGACTATAGAAATGGGTACTCCATGATGAGCGACTATCTCGTTGACATAAATCTTTGCTAGCTTATGAATAGGTATATTCTCCCTGATCGGAATGAAGTGTGCACTCTTTGACAAGCGATCAACTATAACCCAAATTGTATCATTTTTCTTTTTCGTTCTTGGCAATTTTGTAATGAGGTCCATGGTAATCTTCTCCCACTTCCAAACTGGAATATCTAAGGGTTGAACTTTTTCATAGGGCTTTTGGTGTTCGGCTTTCACCTTCAAGCAAGTTAAGCATCTTTCCACATACTTCACACAATCTCTTTTCATACCCGGCCACCAATAGTTTCTTTTTAAATCAAGGTACATTTTCGTAGCTCCCGGATGAATAGAATACTTCGATTTATGTGCTTCTTCCAAGAGTAATTCTTTAATGTCGCTTCGAAATGGAATATAAACTCTTCCATACCGTGTCTTAACCCCTCGGCTGTCTTCTTCAAGATGAGGAATGTGAGAAGCGATACATTCTTTTTCTCGATTCCCTTCTTTCAACGCTTCCTCTTGTGCTAACTTAATTTTGTCTAAAAGGTCGGATGTGACGATCATCCGTAATGAGTGAATCCATGTAACGTCGCTTCGGCCCTTGCGACTTAGCGCATCCGCCACGACATTCGCCTTACCGGGGTGGTAGCGAATTTCACAATCATAATCCTTCAGCAAGTCTAACCACCTTCGTTGCCTCATGTTTGGATCCTTCTTCTCAAGAAAGTACTGAAGGCTTCTATGATCGGTGTAAAGTACGAACTTCACACCATATAAATAATGCCTCCAAATCTTCAAAGCAAAGACTACGGCTGCAAATTCAAGATCATGAGTCGGGTATTTCTCCTCATGCTTCTTTAGTTTCCTTGAAGCATAAGCAATCACTTTACCCCTTTGCATGAGAACACATCCAAGACCGGAGTAAGATGCATCACTATAAACTACCATGTCTTCGGTTCCTTCTGGTAACACTAGAATCGGTGCTTCACATAACCTCTTTCGTAACGTACGGAAAGCTTCTTCTTGTTTCTCACTCCACACAAAAGGAACATTCTTCTTGGTGAGCTCAGTTAACGAAGATGAAATTTTGGAGAAGTCTTGAATGAACCGTCGATAATATCCCGCGAGTCCTAGGAAACTCCGAATTTCGCCAACGTTCTTCGGTGCTTGCCAATTCATCACGGCTTTGAACTTTGACGGATCAACTTTAATACCATCGGGATTAATACGTGACCGAGGAACTGAACTTCTTGCAACCAAAATTCATATTTCAAAAATTTGGCATACAATCTTTCCTTTCTCAATGTCCTAAGAATTTCCCGAAGGTGCTCTTCATGTTCCTCCTTGCTCTTAGAATAGATAAGGATATCATCGATGAACACTATAACGAATTTATCCAACATCGGTCTACATACACGGTTCATGAGATCCATGAAAACTGCCGGCGCGTTCGTGAGACCAAAGGGCATAACCGTAAACTCATAATGTCCATAACGGGTCCTAAAAGCCGTCTTAGGAATGTCTTCTTCTCGAACTTTCAACTGATGATAGCCCGAGCGGAGATTGATCTTTGAAAACCACCTTGCACCCTGGAGCTGATCAAATAGGTCATCAATTCTTGGTAACGGGTATACATTTTTCACCGTGACTTAATTCAACTCACGGTAATCAATGCACATCCGCATACTACCATATTTCTTTTTAACGAACAGAATCGGAGCTCTCCATGGCGAACTACTAGGGCGAATAAAACCCTTGTCGAGTAACTCTTGGAGTTGGCTCATTAACTCCTTCATCTCAGACGGAGCTAGGCGATAAGGAGTTTTGGCGATAGGGGTAGCACCCGGAACAAGATCAATACGAAACTCGACTGGTCTGTCGGGTGAAATACCCGGCAAATCTTCCGGGAATACATCACGAAATTCATTAACGATCGGAACGTCGTTGATACTTTTCTCCTCAAGACTCGTATCTACCACGTGCGCCATAAAGGCAAGGCAACCACATGATAAATATCTCTTCGCCTTCATTACGGAACATAATTTTAACTCTCCCTCCTTTTTATCACCGTAAATCACCATTTCACGCCCGCTAGAATTTACAACTCGGATGATCTTTTGTCTACATAGAATAGCGGCATTGTGTTTATCAAGCCAATCCATGCCAACAATAATATCAAACTCTCCGAGCATTATAGGAATTAGATCAATCCTAAAAACACTCTCATCGATCTCTATCTCTACATTACGATACACATTAGACACCACAACAACTTTACTATCGGCAATTTCAACTTCTACGGGTGTCGGAAGCTTATCTAACGGAGTGGACAATTCCTTGCTAAAACTATAAGATACAAAGGACACACTTGCGCCCGAATCATACAAAACACGAGCGGGTTTGGAATTAACGAGAATTATACCTGTGACAACATCGGAACCCGACTTCGCTTCTTCGGCACTCATCAGATAAACACGAGCTTTAGGTTTCGAAACCTCAACCTTTTCTCCTTTGGTCAAATTAGATGGCTTCGCTTGCCTAGGATTGGCCTTAGGACATTCACTTAGCTTATGTCCTTCTTCATTGCACCCATAACATATCACCAAAGGCTTGGTGCAATTCTTACTAATGTGGCTTGGATCTCCACATTTATAACATCCCTTCATCCCCGATTTACATTCTCCCATATGGTTCTTACCGCACCTATTACACCGAGGTGGTAACTTTCCCGTGTTGTCCTTCCTTGTGTAATCAAATTTGCCCCGTTTACCGACTGTTATTGGTTGATCTTGCTTCCTTTTTAGTTCCCTCTTCTCCTTACTCTTCATTCTATCCAAATCTGCTTCTCGAGTACGTGCTCTGCTTAGAAGATCCTCCATGGTGGTGCACTTGAAAGGTGATACTATAGTACGAATTTCGTCTTTGAGCATCCTTTGAAATTTATCAACTTTAAGCTTCTCGTTGTCAAGATACTCCGGGCAATATTGCACCATATCACAAAACTTTCCCCACAACTCATTCACCGATTCATCAGTTTGCACAAGAGTATGAAAGGCTTCTCTTATTTTATCAATCTCTACCGCGGGAGCATATTCTTTCATAAATACTTCCTTGAATTGTTCCCACGTGCACGTCTCTCTCCAAGTACTACCTTTTTCATTCTCCTTACCTTCCCACCATATTTTAGCCCGCTCACGAAGATAGTTGGTAGCAAAATTTACTTTATCCTCCCCTGTACAACGACTGGTACGGAAAGCCCCTTCTATATCAGTAATCCATCTAAAACTCTTTAACGGGTCAAGAGATCCCGTATAGATGGGTAGAGCACAAGCGGTGAAGTCACGATAAGTAGATTTCTCCTTTCCTACTCCGGGTCTAGCATTCGAATCATTCATTAGCTCCCCACTCTTCTTAAGCTTCTCTATCTCCTCCTGAAATATCCTTTGCAAGTTTTCAGTTGTTTTATTGACATAAAAGGGCATAGCTTTCTCAATGGCCCTTCCTACTCTATCCGCCACCAGAGTATCCAATTCTTTCAACTCTGCTCTAGTAAAACTTTTAGGATTAAGATTCTCCGGCATGGGCAATGACGAGTCACTATTAGAATCTCCATCATCATGTGTATCATCATCATGGCGGGAGGAGGTCGTCCTTAACACCTCCTTATTTCGAATCGCCGCCATCTTTTCTATTATACTGAAACTTAGCAATTCACACTATTAAGCATAATCATGTACATAGCCGATACACGAATGACATACATATATATATCCTTATACTAAACACCCTAGTTTGTCACTCGTGTATGATCTAAATGATTTCAATTTCACATAGGTACCATATTTTTATCACTACCATATTTTTATCACTACGGTGGCCAAGCGTAGTCATAAAAATATTTAACATATGTGTCCTCAAAATCCTCCAAACAATACACAAATAACAAACGCTAGTCCTAAACGCATCTACGCAAGGCCTAATTCTAGGAAATCCTAAAGTGAAATCCTAAATCTCTTAGACCGAGGCTCTGATACCAAGTTGTTACACTCCGTGGCCGTCTAGACCAAAAATTTAAACTTTTTGAGCAGAAACGACTCAATTTAACGTACATTCTGTTATACTTTTGACCATTGACAAAAATCTAAAAACATTTAGGACTTGAGACTAATTTTAAATAAAACTAGACTCAATTACCTTCAAAACGACAAATGGTACGACCCTTAACGACTTACGGTTCAAAAGATATGATTTTTTTTCAAAAATTACCAAAATCTTAAAATCCTGAAATTCCCTCCCAACCGTCGGTTGGGATGCCCAGCCGCCGGTTGGGCCTCTCAGAAAGTTTCCAACCGCCCCGGTTGGAGTTCCAACAGGTGGTTGGCCTTCACAGAAGAATCCCAACCACTCGGTTGGAGTTCCAACTGGCGGTTGGCTTTCTCAGAGAAGTCCTAGCCGCCCGGCTGGAGTTCCAACCGGCGGTTGGTCTTCTCAGAAAACTCCCAGCCGCCCCGGTTGGGACTCCAGCCGGCGGCTGGGAAACTGCATAACCTTAAAAATTTTGCCGTTTGTCCTATTTCCACCATATACTACTTATACTACTTCCATATAACATTAAACTTAGCCGAAACCATTAACTTAACATACCAAACTTGCTCCATAGTTACATGACCCGTTTACTTTTCAAAATAGGTGGGAACTTGCTTATACCAAACACCCCTTTACAAGTACTATAACCATTGAAGTTCTAACTAGAACATCATTGACCCACTAATTACATGACTTAAACACAAATTTTAACAAGGACTTGTAGACACCAAAATGACCCATTTTAGACCAATATGATATACCAAAAGACAATGGCACTTGGGGCTTCCAACTTTCAAAAGGCTTGATCCAAAGATAAGGTCTTCTACTTACCAAGACCAATGCTACGCTTCTAAAGGTGAACCGTCCTACTCCTTCTCCTTACCTTTACTAGCTTCGCCGATACCTATAAATCAACATCACAACTAAACATGTAAGCGAAACGCTTAGTAAGTACATGGCATAACAAGCTAAACAATATATAACATAAATCATACCATAACCATAACTAGTCTAACCACTAGTTAAGCTAGCGATATAGGGGCACATACCTCATGCCAACATAGCCGGCCTAAACGCGATCAACCCATAAGGTTGAACCTCATCCCATAGTTAGCCCAACGACTAACTAAGCTAAGCCTAGTAATGGATCCATAACTAGCTACGCACCCTATATCCTATCCTTCACCATTACCATGTATTCAAACATGATAAAGCTAACATAAAACAACCATTATCTTACAAAATATGATAAAGCTAACAAGAACATGTTATAACCATACACTTACCTTGATTCACAATCACAACTTCACTATCAATAGCTTCCAACTTCCTACTTGCTTCCTATATCACAATCATCTCATATTAGGGATTAATTTCAACACTACTATGATATATCATCAATCTATAACCTCTACACTTAATCTCATATCATAAACCCTAATTCATAAATTTGGGGAAAAACACTTACTTGGTATAAGGATTACAATTAAGGGTTCTCAAGGCTTATTGAACACATAAAGATGGTAGATTTGAGCTTAATTGCAAACTTTGCTCTTCCCTCCTCTTTTTCTCTATATGTTGACATACACCAAAAGAGAACAAGAAGAAAAACCTGGATCTTTCTAAATTTATCTAGGCCAAGACATATAATTAGTTAAGTTTACTCATTTGGCCACATTAGTCCCTCAAGTCTCATTCTTCTTCTATTTACCACACATCTTTCTTCAACTTAACACATATCACATAACTTATTATATACATATATAGTACCTTTTCGGGATATGGGTGTAACAATATTCCCCTAGATACCTTGTGTAATCTTCCATCTCAATATTGTAATTAGCATGATATGTGTTATACTCATAATCATCATATTGAGATTGATAGTCATATGTCTCAAGTACTCGCTCCTTCCTACTTGCTTTCTCCTCCGAACAATTTTCATAAGAATGAAATGGACTCCCACAAGTCCAGCATGAATCCATAGAAGCTCTAGGTTAAACAAATGATGAAACTGACCATGCGAGATTACCTAGAAATCTCGGGATCGTAAGCTAACGGTGATGTACGTCCCGATCTACGCGTGCGCATACAATAACCTGCGCACTCACAACCAAAAAAACAAAACAAGAAAACAAAACAAGAGAAAAGGAAAATCTTTTTGTATTTTTTATTTTTAAAACTATTAACAAAAATTTAAACTAAAAGCGCACTCACTCCCCGGCAGCGGCGCCAAAATTTGACCGTTGTCGTTGTACTGATAAAAAATAAACCTAATTACCTTATGCTAGATAGGGCAAGCGGGTATCATATCCACGAGGATTATGTGGTTTAAATTAAGTTTCGGGGTGATCACTGATCAATAAAAGTTGTGGTTTTGAAAACTTAATAACTAAATACTAATTAACTAGAAAGGGAATAAGCTAATAATTAAATTACTAATTAACTTAAATGTAAATAACCAATAAAAAGTAAATAAGCAAATAAAAGTAGAATTTGTAAACAATTGGGTAGAAACGCAATCCCTCCCGGCTCCGAATATATTGATATGACTAAGTTACGGATTGTTACTAATGTTTGCCTTCAAACTACATAGACATAGTTTGTATTAATTGAAAAGGACAATTTTGGGCACAAGCTATATTCACTACACGAATCGTCTTAATCAATGTTTTAAATATCGGCCGGTATTACCGGCCGGTATTACCGGTACCGGAGCCACGACCGGTATAACTTGTCACGGTATTTTGATTATACCGCCCTACGGTAATACCGGCCGGTATTTGCAAAATACCGAAAATACCGGTATGTTAATACCGGCGGTGCCCATGATTGTCGTATTTTGTTGTTGGATTTTTCAATGTTATTTTGTCAGTGCAGATCACTTGTTCTCATGTTACAGTAACTTTTAGTAGACTTCTGAATTACCATTCATTTGGTTTTGTGTTTATGGAATCAAATTTGTGAAGATATGAGCATTTTCTTGTTTTGTAAGTTAAGTTAAAGTTAGAATTGCTTTGTTTTTGCATGTGTTGTTCAGATGATCAGATATGTAGTGGTTTAGATCTTTGAGTAACTTTGGTTCTGGATGGTATTTAGAGTATTACCTTACTGACCATATATGCGCGAGCCGTTGTCGATATTGTGATTGTGTTTAGATAGCATTATCTATAGATTTGAGTATACTTAAGGTTAGTGTTTGTTGATCTTCATAACCAAGTATTTCACATGATAAAATTAACAAAGTACCATTATTTGTAACTGATGTGGAGACTGGATGGTTGGTATTGGTTATGTTTGTGTCCGGTATATACCGTCCGGTATACCGGTACCGGAGGATAATCCGGTATAACTAAAATACCGGTATTTAAAACATTGGTCTTAATCCCTAAACTAATTGGACTCGGTACAACTCGTTGACTAGCAATAACATGTCTTACAATAATCCTATCAATTAATTTAATAATTACTCAAATGACAATTATGGGAACAAATTATGTGTTGACATAAATAATGCCTAAAAACATTATCAATATTTATTCATATCTCTATGTTTTGATGATCACAAAATGTAAACTCATTAAAACATAAACTTATAAAATAAACAAGTACTTAGTTGTAAATATTCACTTCTACAACTAAAATCACTTAAGGTATGAATGAACTAATGCTTAATGCATTATATGATCAAAGGAACATTTTCTTAAACACTAGATTTTTTATAAAATGTCAAAAACATTTTATATCTTTTAGAAAAACATTTTTGGTAATAAATAAAAAGGTTTAATTCATTATAAATTTTTGAATTCAAATTTTTAACCAAAATCAGTAAAAATGTTCCAGAAAAACCTTCCGCACAAAAAGACAAAACTGGGCAACGGCTAGGGAGGGCGGCCCCCTTAATTATGCTAGGTGGCCCCCTTAAAATTAAGGGGACCGCCCCCTATTTAAGGGGGCCGGCCACGCTCCAGTAGCTCCCAGCTGTCCAGTTTTTCTGCCTATAAATACCAGCCTTCCCCTGGATTTTTACTCACCTTTTGCACACTAAAACTTTCTGTTTTAGATCTCATTCCATATCTTCAAAAACCCTTTGATCATATAATCTTAAGCTTTGGTTTCCAAGTGATCCAAGCTTCCTTCATTCAAGTGCAAGAGAAGAATACTCCTTCAACAACTAGAGAAGAAGTATTGCAACTTAGATACCTAAGTTGTTTGTGTCATCATACATTTGTACATAAGTTGTGTATTGTTGTTAGATAGTTGTGTGAATAATTGTTTGGCATAGGTTAGAGTGTTAATAGTGAAGTTGTGAAGTTAAGGTGTGTTAGAAGTAAAGGTGTGAAGATGTAAAATTGTACATAGGTTGTGTTAGGTTGTGAAGAAGGTGTGAAGTCATAGTAAATAAGTTGTGAAGAAGTCGTGAACAAGTCGTGAAGAAGTCGTGGAGAAGTCGTGAAGAAGTCGTGGAGAAGTCGTGAAGAAGTCGTGAAGAAGAAGGTGTGATTAAGTCGTGTATAAGTTGTGAGATTGGTTCTAGCTACGATTAGAACTCGACATTTAGCTTTGTGTCGTTAAGCCGGTGTAAGCTAAAGTTGTGTAAGGTTTTCTCCGCCATAAGGGAGCTTGTTGACATAGTGAAGAAAACTCTCGAGTTAGGTGCTCGGGGAGTGGAGTAGGGCAAGGAAGGTGTCCTTGTAGCCGAACCACTATAAATCTCTTGTCTCTCGGTTAGATCTTTCCATCTCTATCCTTCAGTTCATTTTATTACCTTACTTGCATTGCTTATTTATATATATTTATATATATATATATATATATATATATATATATATATATATATATATATATATATATATATATATATATATATATATATATTGTTCATATTGTTCAAGAGTTGAGATCATATAAATTCGAATCTAAGTTTTAAAAAGTAAACAAAGTTTTCACAATAAAAATTTAAAAGGACATAAAACTATTCAACACCCCCCTTCTAGTTTTCCACATTATGTTTACCATACGACCGTCTTAACCCCTATACTAATTAGGCTCGGCACAATCGTTGACTCGCAATAATATGACTTGCAATCATTCAATCAAATAATTATACTAAAACATTAAAATCAAATAAATGATAAGCATTAGAATAGTATGAATTAATGTTTGACAAACAAAGTAAAATCCGCAAACATGATCAAACCAAATATCTTCTACCAGGAGAGATCACTAAAAGGTTTAGCCGGACATCACATTGGTAGACACCATCCTCGTTATGTGTAAAACCCTAAAATTAGCATAACTTGAAATGACCAAAATACCCCTATAATTTTAAAAATTTAAGAGCATCTAAAATCATACAAGAGACATATTCTTTGTACCTAATAAAAAGAAATTAAATCATAAATGACCTAGTAATTTAAACTAATAAAACTTTGCATAAAAATTTAAAAATCACAAAGCCAATAATATCTAATTGAAGCATATGCTAGTCGAATTTTTTTGTGTCATATAACCTCAAAATATTCGGTTAAAAAGGGAGAAAATAAGGAGAAGATATGCATGAAATTAAAAGATACCATGACCCCATAAAAATAGATCCTTTCCTTGTTAAACTCAACCTCAAAACACGGTTCCTACTTATTCTTATATACCGGTCATTATTTTTTTTTCTCTCTCACTTTGCAAACCCTAAGAAAACCCTACAATCACCATTCGACTTGTTACTGCTGCTGCTGCTCTTTATTGTCCTGCTGTTCGGCTCTTAATCAAGCTCAAAGGAGGTCTTTTCTTGTGACTTTTAAGCGTGTTGTTCTTGTTTGTGGTGTGTTCTTGATCGAGGGTTATTGGAAACTATTCGAAAGTTGTAGCTATGGTTTTGTTCGGCTGGGTTGCTGGGGTGTTCGATTATCCTCTTGTTCATGTTCCTACCATCTATTTCGATACCCGACTAAGGTACACTAATACGTCTCTCTTGTCACACTATGAAGTTTATACGACTTAAACAACATCAGAAACATGTTTTATATTAGTCCTCTTGCACTATTGTTGGCTCGTTAATATATCTATATAACTTGGGTATAAATAAAACCCTACATGAAATCACAAACTTGTACACCATATGAATCATTTTATGTCGCGATCTCATGAACTGTTTTAATGTGGTATGTATGGGCTATTTTGTGTCGCGGTATTGTATGGGTTAACATGGTGCCATGTAAGTGTGTGTCGCATGGTGTCGACATGTTTTCTTTCTCTTTTTTTTATCAGCCTCAAGGTAACAGTTAACAAGTTGTGACTTGTCTCGTCAACGCATATGGGTTAAGCCTTGTTCGTTTCATGTCGAGTTAAACATAGAGCATGTGTTGGATACAAAATGAGTCGCTATATATAAAAGTGTACACGTAAAGGTCTGTTAAAAGAATGAGTCGTATGGGTTGTGCATGAAAGAATGTGGGTGTCGATTTTCCTTCCTGTTGTATCCAGTCGTGAAGCGTTTTGAGATGCGTTTTGGGTATACATTTTAGAACGTGTAAATAGTTGAAGAGACCTAAACTATATTTCTTTTTATGTTATCATAAATATTAAACTATACATGCATGGTAATCCTGTTGCAGCTTTCCATTTCGAAATAAAATAAAGGAGTAGTTTGGATTGTCCTTATACAGTGAGATTAATAAAATAAAGAGACTTAATATATATTTGTATAATTTACACTTTGGACCTCAAGCTTTGTAACATTAACACTTTAGACCCTAAACTAATATAATGGTCGAAATAAACTCTAACATGTCATGATAATTACTTTAAGCACTTAATACATTAAAATGTTAATTATACTCATAAATGGCTAAACTTGCTAAATTTGAAAACTTACTAAAACGGGAAACTTACTAAAAATAGAAAGTTACTAAAAAATGGAAAGCCGACTAAAATGAGCAATCTGACTTAAATAAGCTATTAATAAGAAGATCATGTATTCGTGTAGATTCGCTGAAGATGGAGTTGTTTCCGATCTTTGTATTTCTAGATATGTTTGCACTTGCGGTATAAGGTACAGATATTCTACCCTTTTTCAGTAAGGGTGTCTTTCTCATGACTCATTTATCTTGATTCGTTTTAAGATTCCCTAAGCCATTGCTATGTTCCCCTACACTTTGGTTCGTTTGTTTGATTCATTTTGACTTTGATGTTCGATATGACCCTTTTTGATTTGAGCCTCTATAATGATCCGTTTGATATTCGTTCGTTACCTTGGGATATTAGTATTCGTATCACTTGATGCTTCGAAGGTTCATTTGATTTTGGTAACTAGATGTGAAAACCTTTTTAATTATATCATGGAAATGCTTTGAGGAAAACTTATTTTAAAATGATGTTTATGAAATATGCGATACCACTTTTATTTGGAATCTTACTAAACTTTTATGAAAATTACTTTTAAAGACTACTTTTGTGAAAATAGTTAATAAAGATCATTTTTGATGAAAACCATTTGATAAAGATTTCTTTAAATGAACCATTTGATTATGAACCTTTGATCGGTTCGTTTGGATTCGTTTGACTTTGATATTGGATATGAACCCTTTGCCATGAACCTTTGATATTTGGACTTTGACTATGATTCGATGACTTAGACTATTTGAACCTTTGCTAAGATTTGGACCTTTGACCTTTGACCCTTCAGTTTGATACCCGAGCCAAGTTCGTTTCCTAGCCATGAAGGTAACATGACCGTGTCATTGATGCACCAATGGCATGACTCCAGTGTGTTCGAGTGATGTTACACACCGTCCCCATATTGTTCGTTGCATGCACATTATATTTATTATGGCCTATATTATTGTTCGGGGGGCGTATGGATGCATCCTAGGTTCGTGTCCGTGTTCGTGGACTTAACATGATTTGATATTATATATTGTTCGGTGACTGATGCTGGGTGCAATCCACGTCTTTCACAAGTTCGGGAGCTAGCTACTCCATTTGAAGAATGAGGACACCCCTCATATTATCTGATTATCTGAGAGGTCTCCCCTCTATACGATGATGAGGCGAAAAGTGTACCGCTTTTAAGGGGTCATTTAAGCCCGAAATCGTATTTATTTGATCAAATATTGCCCTAAATCGTTCCTTTTGTCATTTTAGGTACTTTTGAGGAGAAATCTGGAAAAGGAGGCATTTTGGACGTTTTTGGAGCATAAAAGTGAAGAAAACGGCAAAGTCTCAAAATTGTGCTGAAAGTCACCTTTGACGGCGTCAACATTAACTCCAGACGGCGTCATGCTTTGGCAAGAAAAGTTGGATGTGAAATTTACTCATGACGGGCCAGTGAGTTTGCATAAGAATTCTGACGGCGTCACGCTTTAACTAAATCAAGGGCGTCACGGCTTAAATCATAAGGGGACGGCGTCACGTTATAGGTCCGACGGCGTCAAGCCTTGATAAGCCAGAATGGATTTTTGAAGAGCTAAAGAGGGACGGCGTCAAGAAGGTCACCCGGGAACCCTAAAAGCGGCGAGGTGACGGCGTCACAATGCATAAGGTGACGCCGTCAGATGTCAAAGTCTATATATAGTTTTCTAATTTTTTGTCATTAAAGAGAGCTTAGTGTGTGGAATTTTGGGATAAAACCCTAAGACGATTTTAGCTACTTTTTCAGGGCTTCTTGCCTTGAGATCTTCCATGTTTCATTGAAAGATAAGTTATCAATTAATCATTCAATATGTCTATGTGTTGTTTGATTCTATCTTATGCTTGTCTTTTGTTTAACATGTTAGGCTAATTTTATCTTGTGTTTGCTTAGATCTAATGAAACCTAGCTATTGATTATTGGTTGTTAGTGTGTTGTTAGTTGTATTGGATGATTGTTTATCTATGTTAGGCTTAAGAAAACTGGCTAACTTCCTATTCGGTAACTTGCTTGAACGTCTTAAGAAACATGAACCAAATGCGTACTAAAGGTTTTTATGGTTGTATTTAATGCACAAGCGAATTCTAGTGATCCCATGTTAGGAGCTTCCTAGCCGGCTCGACATAGGAGTGAAGTAGGAGCTTGTAGAGTTTGGGGAAGTAAGTACGCCACCCCACGAATGGTATTAAGGAATACACCCGTCATCCACGCGACTAATACACACTAATTAACCGGTAAAAGATAGTTAGGGAGTAAGGAAATCTAAGTAAACACATTTCTCCACACATAAGTTTCTCACCACTTTTCATTTTTGTTATTTTATTTTATTTGCATTTGTAGTAATTTGGGTTAGTTGACTAGCAACTAATTCCGCCCACTCCTTCAAAACCCGAGATTTTACTTGCTTTCATAAAAATATAAAAACATAAAAAAAGAATCTTCCTCAACCCTTAGACCTATTAGAGTAGCTTTTCATACCTAACGAACACTATTCCCTGTGGAGAACGATCAATCCCCCGTACTTACCACTACACTATACTACATCGGTCAGGTACACTGCCTGGTGGGGTTGTAAGCCTCTTGAGATCCCTCGAGAGGTAAAACCTGTTGTAAGGTTGCAAAACCCACGCATCAAGTTTTTGGCGCCGCTGCCGGGGAATAGTTATTGTTTAGGTTGAATTTTTATTTCTATTAGGTCTACTCACTAGATTCCTTTCTAGTGAGATTTTTATTTTATTTTTCTAGGTTTTCTTTAGTCTATCTTATTTCTTTGTACTTTTGGTTGTGATACCTTCCACTTACCTCATGAGTAACATTGGTCATTTGATCCCTGTTATTCGTGTTTTTCGCCGTGCAAATTTTCAACTACCCGTTCCCGCCCCCATAGTAGCAAACAACAACCTTTCACCCGACCACCACTTTGGTAACAATTCTGAGATGGAGGAGTCTGACCATGAGAATGATTATGTTAGTCCATTTTACTACTCAGACTCCGATGAGGATATTGGTAATGGAGAAGTAGTTAACGAGGAATGGGGAAAAGAGGAAATTGATCCCTTTAAGTATGTTGACCCTAGGACTAAGATCGAAAAGGATAGCCTCTTTAACATGCAATTCCCGTGTAAAATTGGTTATCATGATTTTTATGCTTATCTTAACTCGTCTTTGCCTATGAACATTATCTCTCGCGCTAATTATAACAAAATCATGGTAGATGAGCTTGAATATCAAGGAGATAACATTGTTGCTAGGATTAAGCCACTACACGTGTTCGTAGGAAGTTTTGTGTATGTGGTGGATTTTATGGTTATGGAGAACTTAGGAGAATTCATTGATAACAAATTAACCCAAGTCATTTTTGGAGAACCCTTCAAAAGGTTGACCAACCTTGACGAAAAACTTGTGGACGGGTTAATTACATTCTCGGATGGGGATGAAGATTTTGTTTATCAAATGCCCCGAGCACATCCTAGGTTTAAGAACTACCCCATTGAATCTTGCAATAGAATTATGCCTATCGACTTGTTAAGTGAGAATGATAAGAGGAAGGGGCTCAAATATCCACATGAGAAAAATAAGAGATACTATCATGGATGTTTGGAGCTGAATGATGAATACAAGAAAGATGAGGCAACAATTAGATGGCTCACACTCGGATACGTGAGCATAAGCGACACTAGATGAGCGTGACTTTGAGTCTAGCTACAAGACTCGTTAATAAAGAAAAGCGCTTCTTGGGAGGCAACCCAATCTTTATTTGTTTTATTTGCTTTGTGTGTTTATTTATTTGTTTGTTTGTTTTTATTTGTTTCCGTATGTGTGTTTAATTTTTATTCTTATTGATTCATGTTCAAAAACTAATTTGTGAAAATGCTTTATTTTGTTTTTAACTTCGTCTTAACTACATATAAAGGTATCTTGCAAAAGATAAGTGTAAGGGAAATCTAAATTGGTTTATTAGAACACATATGAACATGAATCGTAATAATAATAAATTAACATACATATTAGTGTGTGTTTGAGTCAAATGCTTGTATCGAGTCATAATGATGTTTTGCAGGATTTCCAGGAAGTAAGGTAAAGGTTTTTCCAGAAATTTTCCGGAAACTTAAAACGAAAATTTTTGTCAGGTCATTTCTGACGGCGTCAGGGGTTATAACCTGACGGCGTCAGATTTAATTTTCAGAAATTTTTGAAATTTTTGTTTTTAAAAAGTTTTTATTAAAATCTCCAACTTATAATCTCCAGGAATCTGCAAAGTTATCATTCCACAAGCATTATATCTTTATATATAGATTTATCCCGCCGATGTTATGCAGGTTTTCGTGTTTGTTTTCTCAGGTTCAACAGGTTATTTTGGACAAGGAAATGTTTTGAATCAAGCTTATGGCGATGCATTAGTCATGGAGCTTCAACATTCTCTTTGGAGGAAGATTTAACCGTGTAATTTCATTATCCAACGAGCGAATCAGGGGAGTATTTGATTTCATTCTTTTACTTTTTTTTCTTTTACATCTTGTTATTTGAACATTGGGGACAATGTTCATCTTAAGTGTAAGGGGAGGGTAAAAGTACGATTTTAGAGAATACAATTACGCTTGATTTTTGTTTGTTTAATGGTAGATGTGTAATAAAACTGAGAGAAATACCTGTTAAGGCAATTTTAGTGCCAAATTTAAAATTTTTTACAACATATAGGAGTGAAACTTTGGTCTTAATGAGCGTCTCATGGATAGGAGTTATATGACTAGCACAAAAACCGTACCACTAAAAAATTTTTCCACCCCCAAATATGTGAGGTTCGCCCCTAGAATTGGTAGGAAAAGCATTTATGCTATGATGTGTGTACCGGTAGCACTTAGATTCTAGAACTTGCGTTAGGACCATTCCGAGGCCACAAGTGAGACTACATTCGTGTAGTTAGATTTACTACATGATAAGAGGCATTAGGATTAACCCATTGTTTTACACCTGTGTTTTTGTTATAATTACTTTGGCTACATTGGTCAAGTAATTCTCCCACACCCTTTGCGTTGTACTCATTTTTAGTACACGATACCCCTAGTACACCCCTCAGAGCCTATCTTTTCGTTTCGACCTTTAAGCATTTTACTTAAAGGAAGAATTTGTTTACACCCCACTTAAATGTACACCCAAATCGCCTTAGCCTACCTTGTATGCACTCATCTTTAGTGCATTATTGTGACAACATTTGTTTAAACCCAAGTTAATTATCTAATTGATTACATGGTTGCTAAGTCGAGTCATATCCTTGTACATATTGTTTTGGGACGATTGGGACTCATGGGTAAAGTACTAGTGTAATGGAGTAATGGGGAAGAACATCATTTATTACCCCCATATGTGCTAAATGTTTTAAAAGTACTCCAAGTTTTTCAATTATCTTAATTCGAGTCATTAGAATAGTTATTTGTAAAGTTATGTAAAAGTTCAAGTGTAAGGGGATGCAATGCCCCTATGATGTATTATTTTGGATGGTAGGGTAAAAGTGTATGCAAAAAAAAAAAAAAAAAAAAAAAAAAAAAAAAAAAAAAAAAAAAAATCGAAAAAATCAAGAAAAATACAAAAAAATGAGAAAAAGAAAAATAGAAAAAACATACGGACTACCATCCCGTTTTATTTTATGTTTATTTTATGTTTATGTTTTGTTATTTTCTTTCATTAGCTTAAGATCGAGTCTAGTCTTGGCTTAGCAACATTGTATAGTACATGTAATTGATCAAGATCTTTAACTCGCCACCAGTAAAATATCCCGTATCCAACAAAACCGTGTTTTCCTTTTCCCTACACCTAACGTTATAACCCATTTAAAAGCCCTCTTTGATAGTTTATCTTAGGTGCTTACGCCTAGTGGAGGAGGTTTTCGATCCTTTCCCAAGCCTATGGTAATCTATTTGCTATGACAGGTAGTGAGAGATATTTTCCGTTTTCATTTATGAGATTTATTTTGATGACACTTGAGAGATGTGAGTATCTAAACACTACTTGTGAGGTGCTAGTATGTAATCTCCGTGCTTATTATGATTGAAGTGGAACGATTATTTGTTGTAATTACTTTTATGTTTGCATTAAATGACCCCTAACTTGTATTTTGATTAGAATAAAAGCGCATTTGCTTGAGGACAAGCAAATCTCAAGTGTAAGGGTATTTGATGAGGCGAAAAGTGTACCGCTTTTAAGGGGTCATTTAAGCCCGAAATCGTATTTATTTGATCAAATATTGCCCTAAATCGTTCCTTTTGTCATTTTAGGTACTTTTGAGGAGAAATCTGGAAAAGGAGGCATTTTGGACGTTTTTGGAGCATAAAAGTGAAGAAAACGGCAAAGTCTCAAAATTGTGCTGAAAGTCACCTTTGACGGCGTCAACATTAACTCCAGACGGCGTCATGCTTTGGCAAGAAAAGTTGGATGTGAAATTTACTCATGACGGGCCAGTGAGTTTGCATAAGAATTCTGACGGCGTCACGCTTTAACTAAATCAAGGGCGTCACGGCTTAAATCATAAGGGGACGGCGTCACGTTATAGGTCCGACGGCGTCAAGCCTTGATAAGCCAGAATGGATTTTTGAAGAGCTAAAGAGGGACGGCGTCAAGAAGGTCACCCGGGAACCCTAAAAGCGGCGAGGTGACGGCGTCACAATGCATAAGGTGACGCCGTCAGATGTCAAAGTCTATATATAGTTTTCTAATTTTTTGTCATTAAAGAGAGCTTAGTGTGTGGAATTTTGGGATAAAACCCTAAGACGATTTTAGCTACTTTTTCAGGGCTTCTTGCCTTGAGATCTTCCATGTTTCATTGAAAGATAAGTTATCAATTAATCATTCAATATGTCTATGTGTTGTTTGATTCTATCTTATGCTTGTCTTTTGTTTAACATGTTAGGCTAATTTTATCTTGTGTTTGCTTAGATCTAATGAAACCTAGCTATTGATTATTGGTTGTTAGTGTGTTGTTAGTTGTATTGGATGATTGTTTATCTATGTTAGGCTTAAGAAAACTGGCTAACTTCCTATTCGGTAACTTGCTTGAACGTCTTAAGAAACATGAACCAAATGCGTACTAAAGGTTTTTATGGTTGTATTTAATGCACAAGCGAATTCTAGTGATCCCATGTTAGGAGCTTCCTAGCCGGCTCGACATAGGAGTGAAGTAGGAGCTTGTAGAGTTTGGGGAAGTAAGTACGCCACCCCACGAATGGTATTAAGGAATACACCCGTCATCCACGCGACTAATACACACTAATTAACCGGTAAAAGATAGTTAGGGAGTAAGGAAATCTAAGTAAACACATTTCTCCACACATAAGTTTCTCACCACTTTTCATTTTTGTTATTTTATTTTATTTGCATTTGTAGTAATTTGGGTTAGTTGACTAGCAACTAATTCCGCCCACTCCTTCAAAACCCGAGATTTTACTTGCTTTCATAAAAATATAAAAACATAAAAAAAGAATCTTCCTCAACCCTTAGACCTATTAGAGTAGCTTTTCATACCTAACGAACACTATTCCCTGTGGAGAACGATCAATCCCCCGTACTTACCACTACACTATACTACATCGGTCAGGTACACTGCCTGGTGGGGTTGTAAGCCTCTTGAGATCCCTCGAGAGGTAAAACCTGTTGTAAGGTTGCAAAACCCACGCATCAGAGGTCTCCCCTCTATATGATTATGAAGACATGGTTACTATATTTGATTTGTGTTCGGGCTCGTGGTGGATTACTGACCTTCCCTTTTCCTTTTCTTACTTTGTACCTTTGTCTATACCTTATGTTATTCCATTGCACTATACCATATATGTTCGTTTCCTTTTGCTTTTGTTTTCGTTTATATATATCTGTTCACTGGGCTTTTTAAGCTCAGCCGCATTTCTTTCCTTGCGGCAGGTTTTTAGTTGGAAGCTGGGTATGAGTGAAGAGACTTTTGGACTTAGAAGACTTGATAGTTATTCTGGATTAGAGTTGATTAGAAGATATTATATTTTTAGAATTTGTATTCACATTTGTAACCTTGTAATTTCATTATTTCATTTGTAACCTTTGAGATTCTTGTATTACTGTAAATATATGCTTTGTTTTGATCTGATATGAAACCATTTTTGTGATATCTTTACCCTTGCCGGGTTGGGGTGTTACAATTATGGTATCAGAGACAGGCTGCGATTCGTAATACACTTACCCTTGGCCTGTGTAAGTTAGGACCACTAAGTTTTCCCTGTAGGCGCTCGTAAGACAACCTTTGAAAATTTGCTTTAAGATTTCCCTATAGGAATGTAAGTTTTGACCAGTGAGGAAGGGGTAGACTATAAGGCATTTGTTTAAGTATCATTGCTTCCGCATCACTCTGATTCGTGCCTTGCTTCTGGTTAGATCCTGTTGATATCACTTTTGGGAATTGAAAGCTTATGCTTTGCACCACCTAAGAATTGAAATCTATTTAAATCTTGAAGACATTGAGAATTGCATAGTAATTGCCTGACACTATTTGATCCTTATCTTCAGATTTTGACTCTGACCTCTGATCCTTTCGTTAATCATTTTGATGCCTCTTCGGGCACCTTGAGAACCTCCATGGCGATGATGTATCTGATATATTTTGTTATTTATCTCTTCCTTTTGATAAGTATCTATGAACCTTCCGACACTATTTGATTTCGCTTCACCCATCTCTGTCCCTATGAGAAGTCTTGTGGTGTGTAACCACGAGTATAAGAATGTTTCCCCCTCACTGTTGAATGATAAAGATTTAATTTGTGATCCGACTTTCTTTGGATAGTTAACTTCGATTTTAATCCGACAAGGAATTGGTTGATTGATCATTCAAATATTGACAACTACCTTCTATGTCTCACCTTTAGCGTTTGAAACAATTTTGAACTCCCTACTACGATTACCGATTGTTAAACCCTTTGCTATCACTATGAATCTGGAGACTCGTGTGTTACTTTTGCGGTTACGAAGTTTTCCCTAGAACCCATTTCGTACACCAATGAATGAACCTTATCTTGAGAGTCACTTGGCACCCTGCGTTTTCTGAATATGATCCCTGGTCGAACCACCAAATTTTCACCGGAGCGTGAAGTAGGATTTGACATGTTACCGAGAGATTGTCTAGTCACCGAGCGAAGGTGTCTTCCAGATGTGTCCGGAATCATACCAGTTGTTTTGAACAACCGGGAAGAGCAGCGACCGAAGACCAGGAAGTAAGTTTGCTTAAGTGTATCTTCTGGGCGTGTTTTAGTTTCGTTCGCGATAACGAAGGACGGTGACTGGAGTTATGTATTGATTACAGGAAGCTGAACCGTATTACTGTTAGGAGCCAATATTCCTCCACCCTGAAACGACTATGTGTTTGTTTAATTTCAGAGCGCGAAGTTTCCTTTTGATGAATTGATTTTATTCTTGAAATCGCCTTCCGTATTTGTAAACGACTGCTATGACGGTTAGTGACGCTAATAGTATTAGCTAAAGCTCTGACTATTTTGCGAATTTGATAAATGATGTTTTTCTCGTGAGTACTTGGGCAAATGGCCATTGTATGGTTTAATAGTACGTTCGGAGACGAGGAAGAGCATGAAAATCATTTTTGCACTTTGTTAGAAATTTGTCGATCATTTGTGTGTTCTGGGAGATTGACAATTGTTGAGACAACGATGTTCTTAATTTAGGATATCTCTTTAAATCCCGCAATTTTTGAAAACTATCACCATGTGGTCAAGACCGATAACAGAATGGAGAACTGAAACCTTTTAAACTTTGCAGAAGAATTCTGGAAGGTGTTTGCAACTTATGATACCATTGAGAAATTTCGTGAACAGAGAGAAACAGCTTAGTTTGATTTAGAATGGAGTTTTGGAAAAGTTAAAATGGAAATTGACTTCCATACCCTCGGGCGGAACAATTTTGGGATAAATCAGAAAGAGACTCGGTGATACTCCCTTGCTGCACAGAAAGCTTTCGTATGTATCAAGACAACTAGAAACATATCAGAAGAATTATTTCACTGCCTGACCTGGAGTTGACAACAACGGCGGCTACCCTGAAGAGTGAAGACATTCCTTACAAGGTAGAAGTGTTGGCGATGCAGAAGAAGAGATTCTGGTCAAGGTGGCGAACTTGGAGCTGATGAAGACATGCAGTCTCACTTCCCTATTCACCTTGGTTGTACTAAGATGAATTGAGAGCGGAAGCAGACTGGATGATGAAGAGATTTAAAGAGCATGCCAGGAATCCACATTACTCCATCACATTCCAAGAAGAACTGCAGGAGGCTTGACGAACCAGACACAAGTTCCCGATTTTGGTTTCACTTCCCGATTGATGGACAGACGAAGACAGATTAACCGGACTTGAAGAGATTGGATGTGTTGAATGAGCGGATTTTGAAACAGACCCTTTATGTTCGGAAGAATTGATTCTATGAAGGCCGAAGTTATTGGCGACTAACTTTCATTCCCGTTGACCCTCTTAAGATTCGTTATATTGTAATAAGATCCTTTTAAGTTCCCTAGAAGCATTTCAGTTCGTGGTTATTTTTCGTATCTTCGGTGATGGCTTTGTTTTGAGAGATTTTGGCGAATTGTGGAAGATATGATGCTTGTGACGGCGTACCTCACTTCTGCTAGGCAATCTGGGATTTTGGATACTCTTGCGAATAGTTTTGTTTCCCCGCTTGACTATGACATTTGATCTTGTTGACCTTTGAGACTATAGAAGTACTAGGTGGATTAAGATAGGTGGTTTTGCTCACGACTCGAGATAAAGTATGATCATCATGAAGGCATAATTATGTGGTGCTAGTATTATGACGCCTGATCAACGTGATAATACTTACACCATATAACGTGCACTCATTGTGGCCATAGGATATCTTTGGGAGTACCTAAGAAGTTTAGAATTTGATCTCCGTTGGACTATCCGTGATTATTGAGACTTTAGGTTCATTCTACCTATGCGTATACTCTACTTTCGATCATTAGATATCTGGATGAGTTTGGACTCTCGTTTTGCATTCTGTTGACCTCAGTTATATAGCTTGAAAACTCTTTGTAGAGCTCTCTACTGTTGACTCAGTTAATTTGATTTGAAATCTTGTTCGTATTCCATATGAGCTTTCTAGAAGATTCGCCTATTGTCCATTTTATGTTGCATGGACCTTTTGTTCTGAATCAATTTAATTTGTCTCCTTCGGTGAAATTTGAACCCACCTCATTTTGATTTGAGTCATGAGAAACTATTTGGTTTGAAGATCTTTTTGGAAGAACCTCCTCGGGCGTGAGAATGCTTGTGATGATCTTTTGCGACTTGCTACGACTTCGTTTAACTTTGCGACTTCAAATTTCGAGGACGAAATTTTTTCTTTTAGAGGGGAAGAGTTGTAAACCCCTAAAATTAGCATAACTTGAAATGACCAAAATACCCCTATAATTTTAAATTTTTAAGAGCATCTAAAATCATACAAGAGACATATTCTTTGTACCTAATAAAAAGAAATTAAATCATAAATGACCTAGTAATTTAAACTAATAAAACTTTGCATAAAAATTTAAAAATCACAAAGCCAATAATATCAAATTGAAGCATATGCTAGTCGAATTTTTTTGTGTCATATAACCTCAAAATATTCGGTTAAAAAGGGAGAAAATAAGGAGAAGATATGCATGAAATTAAAAGATACCATGACCCCATAAAAATAGATCCTTTCCTTGTTAAACTCAACCTCAAAACACGGTTCCTACTTATTCTTATATACCGGTCATTATTTTTTTTCTCTCTCACTTTGCAAACCCTAAGAAAACCCTACAATCACCATTCAACTTGTTACTGCTACTGCTGCTCTTTATTCTCCTACTGTTCGGCTCTTAATCAAGCTCAAATGAGGTATTTTCTTGTGAATTTTAAGCGTGTTGTTCTTGTTCGTGGTGTGTTCTTGATCGAGGGTTATCGGAAACTATTCGAAAGTTGTAGCTATGGTTTTGTTCGGCTGGGTTGCTGGGGTGTTCGATTATCCTCTTGTTCATGTTCCTACAATCTGTTTCGATACCCGACTAAGGTACACTAATACGTCTCTCTTGTCACACTATGAAGTTTATACGACTTAAACTACATCAGAAACATGTTTATATTAGTCCTCTTGCACTATTGTTGGCTCGTTAATATATCTATATAACTTGGGTATAAATAAAACCCTACATGAAATCACAAACTTATACGCCATATGAATCATTTTATGTCGCGATCTCATGAACTGTTTTAATGTGGTATGTATGGGCTGTTTTGTGTCGCGGTATTGTATGGGTTAACATGGTGCCATGTAAGTGTGTGTCGCATTGTGTCGACATGTTTTCTTTCTCCTTTTTTATCAGCCTCAAGGTAACAGTTAACAAGTCGTGACTTGTCTCGTCAACGCATATGGGTTAAGGCTTGTTCGTTTCATGTCGAGTTAAACATAGAGCATGTGTTGGATACAAAATGAGTCGCTATATATAAAAGTGTACACGTAAAGGTCTGTTAAAAGAATGAGTCGTATGGGTTGTGCATGAAAGAATGTGGGTGTCGATTTTCCTTCCTGTTGTATCCAGTCGTGAAGCGTTTTGAGATGCGTTTTGGGTATACATTTTAGAACGTGTAAATAGTTGAAGAGACCTAAACTATATTTCTTTTTATGTTATCATAAATATTAAACTATACATGCATGGTAATCCTGTTGCAGCTTTCCATTTCGAAATAAAATAAAGGAGTAGTTTGGATTGTCCTTATACAGTGAGATTAATAAAATAAAGAGACTTAATATATATTTGTATAATTTACACTTTGGACCTCAAGCTTTGTAACATTAACACTTTAGACCCTAAACTAATATAATGGTCGAAATAAACTCTAACATGTCATGATAATTACTTTAAGCACTTAATACATTAAAATGTTAATTATACTCATAAATGGCTAAACTTACTAAATTTGGAAACTTACTAAAAATAGAAAGTTACTAAAAAATGGAAAGCCGACTAAAATGAGCAATCTGACTTAAATAAGCTATTAATAAGAAGATCATGTATTCGTGTAGATTCGCTGAAGATGGAGTTGTTTCCGATCTTTGTATTTCTAGATATGTTTGCACTTGCGGTATAAGGTACAGATATTCTACCCTTTTTCAGTAAGGGTGTTTTCTCCTCTCATGACTCATTTATCTTGATTCGTTTTAAGATTTCCTAAGCCATTGCTATGTTCCCCTACACTTTGGTTCGTTTGTTTGATTCATTTTGACTTTGATGTTCGATATGACCCTTTTTGCTTTGAGCCTCTATAATGATCCGTTTGATATTCGTTCGTTACCTTGGGATATTAGTATTCGTATCACTTGATGCTTCGAAGGTTCATTTGATTTTGGTAACTAGATGTGAAAACCCTTTTAATTATATCATGGAAATGCTTTGAGGAAAACTTATTTTAAAATGATGTTTATGAAATATGCGATACCACTTTTATTTGGAATCTTACTAAACTTTTATGAAAATTACTTTTAAAGACTACTTTTGTGAAAATAGTTAATAAAGATCATTTTTGATGAAAACCATTTGATAAAGATTTCTTTAAATGAACCATTTGATTATGAACCTTTGATCGGTTCGTTTGGATTCGTTTGACTTTGATATTGGATATGAACCCTTTGCCATGAACCTTTGATATTTGGACTTTAACTATGATTCGATGACTTAGACTATTTGAACCTTTGCTAAGATTTGTACCTTTGACCTTTGACCCTTCAGTTGATACCCGAGCCAAGTTCGTTTCCTAGCCATGAAGGTAACATGACCGTGTCATTGATGCACCAATGGCATGACTCCAGTGTGTTCGAGTGATGTTACACACCGTCCCCATATTGTTCGTTGCATGCACATTATATTTATTATGGCCTATATTATTGTTCGGGGGGCGTATGGATGCATCCTAGGTTCGTGTCCGTGTTCGTGGACTTAACATGATTTGATATTATATATTGTTCAGTGACTGATGCTGGGTGCAATCCACATCTTTCACAAGTTCGGGAGCTAGCTACTCCATTTGAAGAATGAGGACACCCCTCATATTATCTGATTATCTGAGAGGTCTCCCCTCTATATGATTATGAAGACATGGTTACTATATTTGATTTGTGTTCGGGCTCGTGGTGGATTACTGACCTTCCCTTTTCCCTTTCTTACTTTGTACCTTTGTCTATACCTTATGTTATTCCATTGCACTATACCATATATGTTCGTTTCCTTTTTCTTTCGTTTCCGTTTATATATATCTATTCACTGGGCTTTTTAAGCTCAGCCGCATTTCTTTCCCTGCGGCAGGTTTTTAGTTGGAAGCTGGGTATGAGTGAAGAGACTTTTGGACTTAGAAGACTTGATAGTTATTCTGGATTAGAGTTGATTAGAAGATATTATATTTTTAGAATTTGTATTCACATTTGTAACCTTGTAATTTCATTATTTCATTTGTAACCTTTGAGATTCTTGTATTACTGTAAATGTATGCTTTGTTTTGATCTGATATGAAACCATTTTTGTGATATCTTTACCCTTGTCAGGTTGGGGTGTTACATTATGCCTAGCATGTTACCACGTAATGTATTCAAACCAAAGGAATTAAATCCTTTATACCCCATGCACGCTCGTCGAGTAAACAAATGAATATTCAATTCATTAAAGCCGGCTGTCTTCTTCTTTCGAATGAATTCACCAAATGGCGGCTGACCTCTCTCTTTTAATGGTCGAATGGGGTAGTAAAAAGGGCCTTTGTGTTTTTCTTTTCTTCTTCCTCACGCCAAAAGAGCAGTCCAACAAACACAGTGGACTTTTAATCCACTAATGACATAAGGCCCAAAATATTTTATAAGATAAATTGGACTAAAACCCCCAATAGCCAAGAGTTGGCTGTTCCAGCTGGTAAATTCATGAGCTTACTCCAGATTTTTGGGTATTTTATCACACAAAAATAAATATCTATTTTTTCTCTTTCCGTGGCCTTTTGAATCATCTAAAACGGAGTTCGGACGAAGAAGTTATGACCAAAACAATGCGACAATGTCCAAATCTCTCATATCTTTATTTTAAGCTTGTAATATCACAACTTTAGCTCCTTTATGCGCCAAACCTACATAACCACAAAACACCCTCAAAGTACATGTATAACAATGAATAACAATGCAACAATGCGTAATTAACATGCTATGAGGGGTATGTAAAATACACCGATCATTGGGCCATATTGTCTTTCATTTCATTGTTTTGTCACTTGTTATTTATTTGTTGGTCAATATGGTGTTTCGGATAATTATTTGGATAATATGAGATATGATTTGGACATTGGACTTGGATACTTGTTATAACCAATGCTTGGATGAGAATTGGACGTTATTGGATTTACGATATTAGCCGATGGACTTTAAGGACGATTTTGGTAACTGAGACAGAAGAGTATGTTAGACTCATAAGAACTTAACATATTTGGACCCGAACATACACAAAATGGTCGATAAACTTGACAACTAATATATACGCGAATGATAGTGTCCAATTATATATATTTAAGTTGTAAAATGTGGCGATAAAACTTATATCCAAGAGTCGTAATGACTTAGAAATGCTTTATAAACGGACGCATCATACCCAAATTTTGATAAAATCTTTTATAACTTAATTTTAATGATTACTCAATATCATAAAAACCTTTACGAAACTTATTCGTTTTCTTCCAAAATCATGAAGATTTATCAACTATTTGGGAAATGGGTAAAACACCGAAACAACCTATTGATGTTTTTCCTTCTTGTCTTTAGTATTTATTCTTCTTATTAATCTTAGTTCTTCTCTCTCTTCATTATTCTTTCTTCATATCCGTTTGTGTTGCCGAATTTTATTATCTTAACATTTCGTATCCACACGAGTCTTAAACGTATTTCACTCAAACGCCATTGAAATAAAACCTTTTCATTTCAAATACGAGTATTACTTTATAAATCGCCTTAAGGTTTATTGCTGAGACATATTATTCACATATTAGGTTGTGATGAGGTTCATTTGCCGTGTTATCCCATTTGATCATATTGTGATATCTTATTTCATCTGCTGCTAATGTGTGATTCGTAGCCACACTTTTACTTTTAAATTGTTTATAAACCCATGGGGAGATACATGCTATTTACTTATTTTGATGAGCCCAATTGTTTATTTGTATGCTATTCCTGACTGAAATGATAATGCTAAGTATCTTTCTTGCCCAAAAGCAATTCCCTCGATCATGAACCATTAATCACTTGCTAGTGAGCGCGATTGTAGTTTATCGGCCTATAGGAATTGACCTTCCTGCCATGTGGACTAAGGTCAGTCCACATGTGATGTACTATATTCGAGTTATACTAGGTATCTAGCAAAGTACCTAGCTTTTGGGGGCAACTATTATATTATGAAATTTCGCGGTTACTGTCGACTTACGCAAAGATTATTGGTGCCGGTTAACGCTTTGTGTGTCATGAGCTTAGGAAATAATTATTTGACGCTTACCCGATATTTGTATTTGTTACATATATCTTCCAGACTTAAAATCTTGTGCTCAACTATTATTTACTAAACATATGGATTACACTCAACCTTTGTGTTAACTTTTTTGCATATTTTATCTCAGATAATTGATGCATGTTTGTAAGCACCAGGAGTGGTTGAAGACTGATGATGGCGATCATGGGCTTTACTATCTATCCTTATTATCATATCATTCGAACAATCTTTTAAAATTGTGTTTTTTATTTCCACTGCAAACTATGTTTTATTTCCGCTGCAACCCATGTTTTATTTCCGCTGCAACTTATGTGAGAGTATTTTAGACTCTAGATGTTTAACTTTGTATTCGAATGATATGTTTTGCTAAAACATCTCGTTATGAGATCTTTTTCTGTGGATGTGACTGTCTTACCCCTCAAGTAGCACCCCAAGCTCAGTTCCGCTGCCATATTCCGAGTTGGGGATGTTACAGAATGGTATCAGAGCCACTGTTTATAGAGAACGAGGTCATACTCGACTATAAACATTTTTGTGTGTTTCAAAACATTTTTGAAATCGATAGCCATCAGCCCTCCATGCCACTTCGCTCTTTAATTGCTTTACTTAGACTTTTATGTGTGCATGCTTTTGCACTATTATATGTTTGAATTTTCCGCTGCTATCTCATTGCATATAAAATTATTTTTATAAAAATTTGGCTAGAATTTTTATACTTTCCTCGATACTCCATGTAGAGTATTATGCCCACACCAGTCCCTACCGGTCAGTTATCAGATGCACCCGTTGATCACCCACTTGCACCACCGAGTCCAGAGGAGGACCCACACCCTATTGATGTACCTCACTCGGAGGATGATGAGATGGACGATGATGATGAGATGGACGATGATGAGGAGATGGATGATGATGAGGATATGGATGATGATGATGATGATGATGACGATGATGACGAGGAGCCGTTGGAGGAGGAGCAGGAGGCTCTCCCCTTGCCGCCTTCACCAGCAGTGTCGGACATTACTTATGAGCCCGATACCTTAGATGAATTGGGTCATGCTCTAGCTACAGAGGTGACGTCTACATTTGAGATCGGCGAGTCTTCGACTGCACAGCGAGTTGCCCCTACCGAGCTCAGAGCCGAGCTAAGTCGTTTGAGGCAGGACATCTGTTGGTGACAGGGACGTTATATGTCGATGTCCATCCGATTGTGTATGCGACAGTCTGATGTTTTAGAGTTGAGGAGGGAGATTAAGGGAGATAGGAGAGCTACAGGTGATTTATATGTAGATTTGTATGAGCAGGCTGCGAGGTTGAGCTCTACAGAGACGAAAAATACAGAGATTCAGGAGTGCTTGGCGTCGCTAGAGCAGAGGATGACAGAGGTCGAGAAGATTGTGGAGAGGTTGGATCTTGGAGCTGCGTTCACCGATATCGATAGTCGTCACTACCAGCGTAGTATTCAGGAGTTGAGGGATGAGATCCATGCCATGCAGTGGCAGGCGTACTATGATAGGATGACACATTTCCATTTTGATGAAAGTATCGATGTTTTGGCTAGGTATGAGGGAGATCGTCTATGAAAGTGTAGAGATCATCTTAGTTAGGGTAGTTTAGTATCATGATAGTGGTTTACCTTTATACGTACTAAACTGAATAATTCAGTTAGTAGATTTTATCAGAAACTTGTAATCGTTTTGCATATCTTGTAAGACTTGTAGCAAGTATTAAATTTATGATGTATTTTGGTGATGTACTATTCTTGATGTTGAATGTGTGCTATATTAGGATGATATCATGGTGTTCTTTATCTAGTGATTTGATTCTGTTACGTTAATCAAATACTTACAGTGTTGTACATTTGTAATGATTGATAGAATTATGTCACCTAGGAAGATGACCCCAGCTGCGATCCAGAAGTTGATTGATGACGACATTGATATTGCGCTTGTCGGACAAGCAGGTTTTGGCAACCAAAATGTTGGACAAGCAGGAGTGCAAGCTGTCAATGATAACCGTTTTTGTATTTATAAAGAGTTCATGAATTGTAAGCCTACTACCTTCAAAGGAACTGAAGGAGCTGTCGATCTAACTCAGTGGTTTGAGAAAATGGATTCGGTGTTTCTAAGGAGTAACTGTTCTGAGGATTGCAAGATGAAGTATACGACAGGTACCTTGGTGGAGCATGCATTGTCTTGGTGGACTGCATATGCTAAGGATATTGGGTTAGGGAATGCTTATAATACTTCATGGGAAGAGTTTAAGAAGGAGATGGTCAAGAAGTATTGCTATCGTAGTGATATGAGGAAGTTGGATACTGAATTCTACTATTTGGCTGTAAAGGGCGTTGATCTTACCACTTATTTTCGACGATTTCAAGAATTGAAGGTTTTCTATGCTCACATGGTGCCAGATAATGAGAAATTACTAGAGAAGTTCATTGGTGGTCTACCTTCCAGTATTGAAGGGCACGTGACATCTTACAACTCTCAGACTTTGGATGATGCTATTCGCATATCTGAACGACTTATGGATCAAGTGATTAAGCATGGCACTGTTTAGAAGGGTAACAACTATGACAGCAAACGAAAGTGGGAGGACAACAGGAGAAACAACAACTACAACAACTTCAAAAACCGCAACAACAACAGTCACCCTTACCATAACCATCACCACCACAACAATAACAACCAGTACCGTAACAACAATCATCACCACCAGCAGAACAAAAGACAAGAGACTGTCAGGGCTTATGTGGCTGCACTAGCACAAGTTGAAGGGTATGCTGGGCCGCATCCATTTTGTGATAAGCGTAATCAGCATCACACTGGACCATGCACCGCTAAGTGTCAGAAATATCATAAGGTTGGAGATGTTGCTAAGAACTGTAAGGGAAGAGCTGTGGCTACTGGGAGTAACACACAGCAAGTGGTAACTTGTTTCGGATGTGGAGAGTGTGGTAACAACAAGAGTCATTTCCCAAAGAACACTGGTCGGATAACTGAAGGCGCTCGTGGTAGAGCATATATGATGGGAAATGGGGAGCAGCAGCAGGATCCGAATGTAGTCACCAGTACGTCTCTACTCAACAATCTTCGTGTTAAAGTTTTATTCGATTCTGGTGCCGATATGAGTTTTGAATCTTCCACGATTTCACCACTACTTAACCTCACCCCTACCTCCCTAGAAACCAACTATAGTATTGAACTAGCTAATGGCATCTTAGTTAACACTTGCACCGTAATCCGAGACTATACCCTAAACCTTCTTGTTCACTCGTTTAGTATCGATCTCATGCCCATTGAACTTGGAAGCTTCGACGTACTGGTTGGTATGGATTGGCTATCCAAACATCATGTGAGTATCGTTTGTGGTGAGCAAGTTATTCATATCCCTCTCAATGGCGAAACCTTGGTTGTTCGCAGAGACCGTAGAGGAACCCGTTTGAGTATCATATCTTGTATTAAGACCCTGAAGTACATCGAGAAAGGATGTCATGCATTCCTAGCACATGTGTCCAAGAAAGAGTCGGGAGAGAAGCGACTCGAGGACGTTCTGATTGTGCGTGATTTTCCTGAAGTATTTCCTAAAGATCTGCCTGGACTTCCACCGGTTTAACAAGTGGAATTTCTGATTGACCAAGTTCTGGGAGCTGCACCCGTAGCACGTGCACCGTATCGACTAGCTCCGACGGAGATGCAAGAGTTGTCTAAGCAGTTGCAAGAGTTGTTGGATAAAGGGTTTATTCGACCTAGTTCCTCACCCTAGGGAGCACCGATGTTATTCATGAAGAAGAAGGACGGATCATTTTAGAATGTGTATTGACTACCGTGAACTGAACAAGCTAACAGTGAAGAATCGCTACCCGTTACCTAGGATTGACGATTTGTTCGACCAGCTACAAGGATCAGGTTACTACTCCAAGATAGATTTACGGTCAGGTGATCATCAACTTAGAGTCCGGGAAGAGGATATTCCCAAGACAGCGTTCAGGACTCGCTATGGCCACTATAAGTTTCAAGTGATGCCCTTTGGTTTGACAAATGCACCTGTTGTATTCATGGACCTCCTGAACCGAGTGTGTAAACCATATTTGGACAAGTTTTTCATAGTTTTCATCGACAACATTTTGATCTACTCCAAGAGTGAAGAAGAGCACAAGCAATACCTGACGATGATTCTTAAGTTGCCCAAGGAAGAGCAATTTTACGCAAAGTTCTCTAAGTGTGAATTTTGGATTCGCAAGGTACAATTTCTTGGTCATGTGATTGATAGCAAAGGGTTACATGTGGATCCCGCAAAGATCGAAGCTATTGAGAACTGGCCAATGCCTTCTAACGCCACAGAAATCCGTCAATTTCTGGGATTGGCTGGATATTACAGGAGATTCATCGAGGGATTCTCCAAAATATCTAAACCGTTAACTACGTTAACACATAAGGATAAGAAGTACGAATGAGGAAAGGACGAAGAAGAAGCATTTCAAACCCTGAAGCAAAAACTTTGCATTGCACCGATTTTGGCATTACCAAATGGAGTGGAACATTTAGTGTTTTATTGTGATGCATCATATCACAGGTTAGGATCAGTTTTGATGCAACGAGAGAAAGTCATGGCATATGCTTCCCGACAACTTAAGACACATGAGGAGAAGTATACCACACATGATTTGGAGTCAGGAGCAGTGGTTTTTGCGCTCAAAATGTGGATGCACTACTTATACGAGATGAAGTGTGTTGTCTTTACCGATCACAAGAGTCTTCAACATATTTTGGATCAGAACGAGTTGAATATGAGGCAACGACGTTGGTTGGAAACCTTAATCGACTATGACTGTGAAATCCGATACCACCCGGGAAAAGAGAACGTCGTGGCAGATGCCTTGAGCCTTAAGGAACGATTGAGGCCGCTGCGAGTTCGAGATTTGGTTTTGACTATCAATTCAAACCTTCCCACTCAGATTCTCCATGCTTAAGAAGATCTCCAGAGTGAGAACCTTTATGGGATGATACAGAAGAAGTTTGGGAAGCGTTCCAATGGAACTTTGTGTTTTAATGGAAAAAGTTGGGTGCCGCGTTTTAGAGGACTGCGAGACTTAATCATGCTCGAGTCTCATAAGTCAAAGTACTCTATACACCCAGGATTCGACAAGATGTATCACGATCTCAAAGAGTTATATTGGTGGCCAAACATGAAAGCCGACATTGCCGATTATGTTCAAAGGTGTCTTACGTGCGCGAAAGTTAAAGCTGAACATCAGAAACCGTCTGGTCTTCTACAGCAACCTGAGATTCCCGAATGGAAATGGGAACGGATTACTATGGACTTCATCACCAAACTCCCATGGACTGCAACTGGTTTCGACACTATTTGGGTTATAGTCGATCGACTAACGAAATTAGCACATTTTCTACCCATCAAAGAGAACTACAGTATGGACAAGTTGACTAGACTTTACGTGAAGGAAATAGTATCGAGACATGGAGCATCAATATCTATCATCTCTGACCGAGACAGCAGATTCACTTCTAACTTTTGGCAATCACTTCAGGATGCCTTTGGCACGAACCTCGACATGAGTACTGCATACCACCCGCAAACCGATGGCCAAAGTGATAGGATAATTAGGACTTTAGAAGACATGCTTCGAGCATGTGTAATTGATTTTGGAAATGGATGGGATACCCATTTGCTTTTGGTTGAGTTTTCGTACAACAACAATTATCACACAAGCATTAAGGCTGCACCGTTTGAAGCACTGTATGGTCGAAAATGCCGATCACCTATCTGTTGGGCTGAAGTAGGAGAAGCTCATCTCATTGGGCCGGGTATTGTTCGTGAGACGACCGAGAAGATCGTGCAAATTAAGAACCGATTGAAAACCGCAAGAGACCGCCAAAAGAGTTACGCAGATGTGAGGCATAAACCACTAGAATTTCAAGTTGGAGATAAAATTATACTGAAAGTTTCACCATAGAAAGGCTTGATACGGTTTGGTAAGCAAGGAAAGTTGAACCCGAGGTACATTGGACCGTTCAAGATTTTGAACAGGGTTGGTTTTTTAGCCTATAGACTGGAACTACCTCCCGAGCTTAGTAGAGTACACCCCACTTTCCACATGTCAAATTTGAAGAAGTGTTTATCCGATGAGACAGGCGTAATTCCACTCGTTGAGATTCAAGTTGATGAACAATTGAACTTTATTGAGGAGCCTGTAGAGATTATGGAACGTGAGATCAAACGACTAAAGATGAGCCGTATTCCCATTGTGAAAGTCCACTAGAATTCCAAGAGACGACCCGAATTCACCTGGGAACACGAAAACGAGTTCAGGCGCAAGTACCCTCACTTTTTGAAACCAGAACTGATAAGTTAAACTGAAATCCAGGACGGATTTCCCAATATGATTGTTTAGGTGTAACAACCGGTAATTTTTCAAACCATTTTCACTAGCCAAATATTTATTTTTACATCACCTTAGTTTTTGAACTTTTCCTGAACTTATTTGAACTTGAGAAACGCGAGATATCTTGAGAAACGTGAATTTTATCCCTTTATTATGTCATCACAACCTAGAAAGCACAAAACAAATTGAATTTGCCAAATAAATTAACTTCGAGGAAGTTATGCATATTTATACTTGTTTTTATCAGAAAAATTATTTCGAGAACAATGGCGCAAGTTTCATAATTTTTTGAGTCCGTTTGGTACGTCAAATGGGTCCCACAGTGATTCTTGTAAAAGTTTCACCAAGTTAACACATATACCCCCGCCCACCAATTTACACCACACACCCCTCTATTTTTAATTGTCCACCTTTAGTCCCTACTCTAGTATAAAAGTTTTTATTTATTTATTTAATTCACATAAAACACATAAACACCACACTATAACTCTCTCCCTCCCTCCACTCGTCCGATCACCGGACCACCACCACCACCGCCCTCTCCGGCCACCTCCATCGCCGGAATAATTTCTGGCCAACCACCAAATTACACCAAAACATAGATCAGGCTACCCTGATCATTTCTGCAGAGTTTGAAGACCAACGGAGCACGCTTGATCCGTGTTCGAGCATCACCGCCACCACCACCGTCACGCCACCATCCACCGCCGCACCCCTACCACTCTCTCTCTCTCTTCTTTTTGGTAACCCACGCGCCCCCTACACCTTTCGTTTCTTTTAAAATCCGAAAACCCCAAACCCTAACTT
Organism: Artemisia tridentata subsp. tridentata; assembly: GCA_021014915.2. Lineage (NCBI taxonomy): Eukaryota > Viridiplantae > Streptophyta > Magnoliopsida > Asterales > Asteraceae > Artemisia > Artemisia tridentata. The sequence continues at coordinate 83,185,711 of CP139502.1, read as the reverse complement.
TTATATAAAAATGTTTTTATAAATAAAACTTGTTAAAACCTTTTTGTTTTAGTTAAAACCGTGTGGATCTACGTTTATACACCACGACTCGCCACGACTCGTCACTGAGTCGCATGACTTGTCCAAGTCAACTCACGAGTTGAGTTGACTCGGCGTGTTTCTTTATTATTTTGCAGTATTGGTATTTGAATAAACTTATTCTTCTTGTTTTGTAGCACTGGTTTGGAGTTTGGATCGATTTTAGTCTGGGGTTTGGGTCGAACCTTGACTCAATTGAGTCACGGCGTGGGCTTAGGTTTAGTTTAGTTATTTGTGAAAGGTCTTGGAGATTGATTTGGATTTGGTTGTGTTTGGATTGCGGATAGGATTTGGCTTGGGTTATGGTTGCCGAGAGTCAAATGGTTCGAGTAGGCTCGAACCGTGACTCAAGTGAGTCACGGCATGGTCTAGTTAGTTGTGTTTGTGTTGTGGATTGGACTTGGTTTGGTTTTATGATTAAGCCGAGAGCTCATAAGGCTCGATAGGTTTAAGCCGTGACTCGTGGGAGTCACAGCCATGGTTGGTTTGACGTTTGGTTTATAGCCGTGTGTTTTGGCCATGGTTTGTTTAGCATTTGGCTTGTAGCCATATGTTTTGGCTAAGGGTTGGTTAGTTTTAGTGTCGAGTAGCATGAGCCATGACTCAAGAGGGCCACGACTTGTTGGTTTAGAATTTAGCCGAGACCCTTTAGGGTCTTGGTGTCGAATGAGTCAAGTCGAGACTCAAGGGAGTCTTGGCCGTGTAAGACTCGAGGTTAGAAAACCTCGAGTTAGTATCGAGTCGGTTTTGGACTTGGATAAGTACTTAATGGGTCAAGTATTATTAAATTTGGGCCCGAAAGCCTAAAGAGGGTCCATTAGAGTATGAGTTAAGTATTGGGCCGAAGCCCAATACACTTGGGCCATATTGTCTTTCATTTCATTGTTTTTGTTGGGAATTAAACCAACAGTTAGTACTGCCAGGTATAAAGTTACAACTGCTGGGATTAACACTAACAGTACTAAGTCAGTTAGTACTGCTAGCACAAGAGAGTTAGTACTGTTTATGTGATGAAGACAGACGTGTGAAGATATATATAGAATAGATTTAATGTATATCTTATTATTATAGATTGATATGAATATTAGTTTACTTGTAAAGGACTCCTTGTGATATAAAATGAAATCCTAGGTTAGGGTTTCGGCATCTCAGTCATACGTATCTTGTGAAAGCTTCAAGGTTGTTAAACCCTAGTGATAGTCAAAGATCACTCGTATTATTAATATTGAAGCTATTTGGTTGTTTAATTGTTTTCATACTTTCACTGTGTCATACATACAATCATATACATCACAACACACATAATCTTCTAAGTGCTTTGTAGTAAATTCCGCGTGCTACTTAGCATATACTCAAAGTATCTCTAACACAAGGCGTGTGTTTAGATCCTATCAAGTGGTATCAGAGCCAGGTTCTGATACTTTGAATTAGAAGATCCAGAAGAACTCTTTCTCTTTCAACAAGGAAGATGGACATGGAAACTTCACAAACCTCAATCCTCGCCAAACTCCCAATGCTCAAACAAAACGAATATGATCTCTGGAGGCTCAGAATTGAGCAATACTTCATGGTGCAAGATTATACACTATGGTATATCATTCTGCATGGTGATTCTTTTAAACCAACCACTTCTGAAGAAACACTTGCTGATGGTACCAAACCTACTAAACTCAACACTGAACCAGTCACCAATGATGAAAGGATCAAGAAGAAGAATGATCTCAAAGCCAAGAGTTTGTTACTCATGGCAATTCCCAATGATCAGGTGTTGAACTTCAGTCATTATGAGACTGCAAAGACACTTTTTGCAGCAATTATAGAGAGATTTGGGGGTAATGAAGCCACTAAGAAGGCACAAAGAATACTACTGAAGCAAAGCTATGAAAATTTTAGTGCCACAAGCACTGAAACTCTTGATCATGTCTTTAACAGGCTACAGAGGATTGTAAGCCAACTTGCTGGTTTGAAGATAGTGATTCCACAAGATGACCTAAACATGAAGTTTCTCAATAGCTTGTCTGCTGAATGGAACACCCATGTTGTTGTTTGGAGCAACAAGCCTGAACTGGAGAATATGACACTTAATGAGTTGTACAACAATCTTAAGATTGTTGAACAAAAGGTGAAAAAGACAGGAAGCACCAGTTCTGTGTCTGGAAACATGGCATTTTTGTCATCCCCCAACAATAGCAGTCCTGAGGATGATCAAGATGTTTGTACTGCTAGCCCTAAAGTTAGTACTGCTAGTGCAAAAACTAGCACTGCTAGCTTGAGTAATGAAACTATCTATGCTTTTGTGTCAGAGCAATCCAATGGGTCTCAAATCTACAATGAAGACCTTCTTCAGATTCATGAAGATGACTTGGAAGCAATGGACTTGAAGTGGCAAATGGCTTTGATAAGCATTAGGGCAAAGAAGTACTTTCAAAGGACTGGAAAGAAGCTTACTTTCAATGGAGGAGATGTTGCTGGCTATGACAAATCCAAGGTGGAATGTTATAATTGTCACAAGATGGGACATTTTGCCAGAGAATGTAGAAGCCCTAGACAACAGGACAACAAGGGTAAAGGGTACAAAAGTCAGCAGGGAAACAGGAGAACAGTGAATGTGGAGTAAACTTCTTCCAAGGCAATGGTAGTTGTTGATGGAGCTGGCTTTGACTGGAGCTTCATGGAAGAAGAGGAGGAACCAACCAACTTTGGATTGATGGCCTTCTCAGGCTCAGAGGTAAATGAGGTTAAAAAGTGTTCTAATTCTTGTCTAGCTTTGAAAGATTATGAGTCACTTAAGAAACAATATGATAATCTCATGATAGAATTTAATGAAGTAAACTTTAGTCTTTCAAATCATAAAAGAGGAATAGCTGTTTTAGATGAACAACTTACTTTTTATAGACAGAATGAATCAAACTTTACAGATGATATAGTTGTCTTTAAAAGAGATTTGCAACTTAGAGATGATAAGATGAGTGGGCTTAAGTATGAACTAGAGAAGCTTAAGAAAGAAAAGGAAAACATACAGTTAAGTGTTGACACTCTTGAATATACATCAAAAGGAGTTCAGAAATTAATAGAGAGTCAACTGGTAAATAAAGCTAAATTTGGTCTAGGATATAAGTCTGTTGCACCCCCCAATAGAGGAATGTTTGTACCCCAGGCATTGACTTAGCTCATACAGGCTTAGAGGAGTTTAAGGATATTGATTTTCCTGGATATGGTCCTAAAACCAATGAGAGTCCTACTAAATTTGTTAAGGCTGAGGATTCTTTTGAAAGTGCAAGTGATACATCTTTAGTTGAATAAGTTGTGTCTGAGGTTAAGACCAATGAAGCTATGTATGAGAATAAATCTGAGGTTAAGTTAGAAGTAAAACATGTTCCTAATGTGGTCAAAAATGAAAATGTAAAACCAGTTAGGAATACTGTTAGATATGCTGAGATGTATAGGTCTAAAAATAGATCTTCAGTTCCTAGGGGCAATCAAAGGAACTGGAATAACTTAAAATCTCAACAACTTGGTGATGAGTTTGTTATGCAAAATAAAGTATGTTTTGTGTGTGGTAATTTTGATCATCTGGCTGCATACTGTGACTCAAATCCATGGAAAAAGAAGGTTTTTGGGAGTTCAAGGGTGTATGGGAATACCAATGCTAAGGTGAATCAAAACTGTCCTACTAGATTGACTTACCATAATGTAAACATTAAAATGACACCCAGAGAAGTCATGTTGAAGTCTGGCATCACAATAGTTTCTACTGCTAGACCAAACAAAGGTTTTAATTACAAACAAACTGTTTCAAGTGCAAAATCATATTCAAATCATTAAAATCATGCACAAACAGTTAACATGCCCTTTTTCAAGAAAACAAATTTGAATAATAAAAAATGGATGCCTAATGTCATATCTGCTAAACCAGTAGTTTCTACTGCTAGGCCAGCAATTCCTACTGCTAGGCATATGAATATTGTTAAGGGTCAATGGGGCAATGCTGTAAAGGCCTCAGCACATTGGGTATGAAAACCTACCAAACCCAATGGTGCATCAATGACTTTCAATAAATATAATTATATTGATGCACGAGGCAGATCCAAGTCAGTAATGGCTTAGGTCCCCAAAAGGAACTAATTCCTTTATTTTGTGTGCAGGAAC